>CM060447.1:164220765-164820765 GCA_030545235.1 Helianthus tuberosus
ATTAAATGAAAAGGGTAATTTTGTCTACAAGAGGAAAGAGAATATTCACATGCAAGTCACATGCTATTACCCCCCTAACTTTTAAACGTCCGTAACTTTTTTATACATCATTTGTTTTAAAAAAAAATTTCACCATAATAACGAGCGTTTTTTTATCTTTAATATGAGTACCATATTGTTATATTTTTCAAAAAAAATTCAAAAACCCAGTTGCATATTACACAATGGACGTGATGTAAAACACAATGTAAATTAGATTAAGAGCACAATCAATGACAACAGATAAAGACACAATGGACAACATACTAAAACACAATAAACATAACGTATAACACAATGACGATAACATATAACACAATAAGAATCAGACTAAATAAAAACACAATTGATGACAACAGATAAAAGACACAATTAATGACAGCAAATAAAAGACACAATGGAGAGCAGATGAAGACACAATGAAAAACAAACTAAAAACACAATACTTAACAAACTAAAACACAATGAACAAGATAATAAAAAAATTGAACAAATTATTAAACCACAATGGACAACATATTAAAACACAATGAATAACATATTACACAATGGACATGATGTAAAACACAATGTAAATTAGATTAAAAACACAATCAATGACAACAGATAAAGACACAATGGACAACATACTAAAACACAATGAACATAACGTATAACACAATAAGAATCAGACTAAATAAAAACACAATTGATGACAACAGATAAAACACACAATTAATGACATCAAATAAAAGACACAATGGAGAGCAGATGAAGACACAATGAAAAACAAACTAAAAACACAATACATAACAAACCAAAACACAATGAACAAGATAATAAAAAAATTGAACAAATTATTAAACCACAATGGACAACATATTAAAACACAATGAATAACATATTACACAATGGACATGATGTAAAACACAATGTAAATTAGAATAAAAACACAATCAATGACAACAGATAAAGACACAATGGACAACATACTAAAACATAATGACCATAACGTATAACACAATAGCGATAACATATAACACAATAAGAACCAGACTAAATAAAAACACAATTGATGACAATAGATAAAAGACACAATTAATGACAGCAGATAAAAGACACAATGGAGAGCAGATGAAGACACAATGAAAAACAAACTAAAAACACAATACATAACAAACTAAAACACAATGAACAAGATAATAAAAAAATTGAACAAATTATTAAAACACAATGGACAATATATTAAAACACAATGAATAACATATTAAACACAATGACCTGAACTAATAACACAATTTATAGAAAACCCAGATATAACAAAATCTTCATTGTGTCATATATTGTGTTATATGTGTTTATAAAAACGCAATGGATAGAACTCAAATTAACATTGTGTTATAGGTTTTGATAATAACACAATGTATATAAACTCTACTGACCAAAACCCAGTTAAAAGACACAATAACCTGAACTTTTAACACAATGCCAAAAAACCCAGTAAAAAGAAAATTTTTATTTTATTTTTATATGATAATATGGTACTCATATTAAAGATAAAAAAACGCTCGTTATTATGGTGAAATTTTTTTTGAAAAAAAATGTCGTATGAAAAGTTATGGACGTTTTAAATCGATGGGGGAATTGGCATGTGCCTTGCATGTGGAGAGAGAAAATCCATAAATATATGATTCCTTTTATGCCCTTTTATTATCTTCTTTTCCCTACAACCAATCTCAACCCTTCAAATCTAAGATCAATGGACTAGAATCCTTCTTACACTTCTTATTTATTTTATTTTTTGTATTTGATTCTAACCCTATTTTATATAATAGAATAAAGTAAATAACCTCCATATCTTATATCTTTTATCATTTCAATTATATCCCATCCTGTATTAAAAACAAGAACCAGTAGACTGCGTCATCAGTGGCGGACCTAGAAAGTATTTGTTATGGGTGTGAATAAGGTGTTCAACAATATTTTTAAGAGGTATTGTCGGGTTTTTTTGCTAAATTATACACTAATTTTTTTTTTCAAAAGGTGCGGCCGCACACCTTGGCCAAAGAGTGGATCCGCCTCTGGTCATCAAAGAACAAGGCTACATTGTCGATCAAGACTCAAATATCCAAAAAATTTAAAGACGAAAATTCAATAGTTAATAATTGTATTTTAAAAATAAATAAGTACTTTATATATATGGATGAGAATCAATGTAATTCATAATCAAAGAGTGATAAAATAATTGATATTATATAAACCAAAAAAACGTAATATTTTAAATATGTTAACAAGGTTAACTCGAAATCTCCTTCACCTTTCAAATCTACAACTCTTTTAAAATATGTTAACAAGGTTAACTCCAAATATCCTTCACCTTTGAAATCTACAACTGTGGTACTTCAGGTTGGAATACCCTCTCAGCCACCCACTTGCTTTTCCTTTAAGCTCTAAATTCTACTGCTGAGGGGCTGTTTGGTAGCATCTGAATGACATTAAGAGGCTACCTCTTAATGAAATCATTTAAGAGTTTAACAAAGATAATGTAGAAAAATGTGACATGTGATGGTTTACCATTCAGATGTTACCTCTTATCCAGTCAGACATAAGGTTACCTCTTATTCATTCAGACATAAGGGCCACAAATGATTTCATTAAGAGACAGCCTCTGAATGGATTAAGAGGCTACCAAACAGCCCCTGAGTCAAAGCGTCTTGTCACGAAGTTATCTTTTCAAGCTTTCATGTTTAATATAGTTTTTTATAACTTTCGAAATGATTTGCAGCGGATTTATCATAGTAACTTGATGCCATGATTGAACAATGAATCGATAATGATCAGGATTTGCAGTGAATATTTGTGTGGACAATTCAGAGGTTTGAATTTGTCTTGGTACCGGAAAATGGTTACCGGCAACAAACAGTTATACATAATAATGAACGGTTATGTGGTGGTTAGAACTGGCGGGAATAACTGTCTTTTGAATCGGTGTCAACCAGTCAACATACCCGTTTGTTCACATCGTTACATACATATAAACATAAGTAATATATCCTAAATTAAATACATATAGCATACAAATAATTATGTTTATAATGTCTAAAACTCTCCCCTAAACATAATTATGTTTATGAGAGTATATCAAAACGCTTATGTTTGCATCATCTACAGCCGCCTTCGCTCGATTGAAATCAAATTTCCTTCTTGAATTCAGCTTCCTCATTCCTTGCCAATCGTTTCCGGCGTAGAATGCATAATGTCCCGACTCGTTTTCAGCAACATCTTGGTTGTCTTTGTCCTTCTCGATATGACCTGCAACTTGCTCTGCTTGATCTCCTTCGCTTCGGCTGCCTCTCGGATCTATCTTTCCCATCATCGTTTCCTTTACTTCTGTCACTTCTTTATCATGAACATTTGTTTGAATAGTTTTGAACTTGTGGTAATAGATCAGAACATCTAAATACATAGCGTACATCAAACACATAAATTCCCATCACTATACTCAAAACCCATGTCTTTGGCTACCATGGCCCAGAGGTTGTTTTCAGTCACCCGTCGATGCCCTCCTTCTCTTTCAACTACCAGGTACAGTTCTAACAAATTTACTTTTCGATTATTCAAGGCATAGGCCGGGATTGGCCTCGTCATCACTCCCAGTTTCTTGGTTAAAAACCAATCCACCATGTGACAACCCTCAAATTACATGTAACCGTACAATCTATTAATGTTAATTAAAGTACTTGATGATTGTGTTGAATCATTTAACTGCTCTCTGGTTACTGTGTTATACTTACATGTACTTGTTAACATGCTAGTAGTATACAGAAAAATTTCTAAATAGTCCGATATGCCTTCCTGAGTGTTGAAAATTAAAAACGTTACAAAAATATATAAAAAAGACACTTTACGGATTAATTAAGCACTTTAACGGAACAGTGTCAAACCGAACAACCGAACTTTACCCGGAACATGAAAATATTGCCAGACACATTGTTATTATTTTTTTTTCTGAGCTAGTTGGGGTCCCCGAACACCCTAACACACCTTATATTACATAACACACCTTAATAAACTAACTAAACATTTGAAACATAACTAATAAGTAACTAGATTATTGAAAACCAACCCATACCCCCCCCCCCCCCTTCGAACCGGTTATGGATGTGGGGGACATCCCCACATTTCCTTTGATTATTTAAATGGTACATGTTGGAAGATATGGAACACATTACATGTTGGACATTAGGGAAATTGGTTTATAAATAAGTCTCTAAGTCTTGGACCTTCATTTCACCAACTCACCACAACAACAAAACTCCCTCCTCTTCCCTTCCATCACTCACGGCTGCACCCACACACCACCATCTCACCATCATCCAACTTCCATACAACCATTTCTCATACATACATAGAAGCAAGGAGTCCTACAAACAAGCTCGGTGCTTTCGGAAGTTCAAGAACCGCTCTAGATTTCTTTTATCCATCACTTTTACGTCTTGTTTCTTCCCTAGCCTCGAGCTAGTAGTAAGTGCCTCTAAACATCATCTTGATCTCGTTTAAAGTTGTTAATAGTAGATGTAATGGTTAAAAATCAAAAACACACATGAACATAACTTAAAGTCTTGAACATAAGGAATAAAAGATGGATAAAGAGAAGATAAGTGTGTAAATCATGTAGATCTTGTGTTGTTATGATTCTTGATTGATTTCCTGATGATTTGCTGGTTAATATTGATGTTTGATGTTGTTGTGATCACTAAACATGTTAACGGAATCAATCGAACACGAATTTGAAAGCTAAAGGCTGAAAACAGAATCTGTCCAAGCTTTTACAGCCAACTTCAGTTGGCTGTAAACAGGTCATAACTCAACGAAAAACTGATATTTTGAGTCTATAACGTGTTATTATGAAATACGGTTCTAATGGCACTGGAATCATAATTTTTGGACTTCGTTTACTATTTTTAAAGTGTCATTTTGTAACAGCAGCTAGAGTTGCATTTTTCTGCTGAAAATATGCATTTTGTTTTCTGTCATAACTTGAGTTCTGGGTAGAGTTAAATCAAGAAATTTGTACTGTAGATGACCACCGATGTATTTGTAATTCTCTCACTGGAATTTCGTAAATCGGACTATCGATGGATTTTAAATAAATTATTCCGTGGACTGCAGTCAGAAAAAGATAAATCTGATTTCAGTCGGGAAAATGAATTTTTATAAAATATTGGTAATGAACTGGACCCCGATATTTTTACACAATAATATTTGGATCGTTTAAGACAGCCTGTAAAAAGTTGGGAATTTTTGGAACAAGTTAACTATTTTATTAAAATCCCCGAAAACAGCCAGGTTTTGAATATTTAAGCTGAAATGACATAAGTTGTAATTTGCGTGTCTAAATGTCGAGTATGCTATCTGTGAATGATCTAACATGATTATGTGTCAATAAAAGTGTTATGTGTAATATTGTATGTTTATTTATGAGCGGGAATAGATGGGAAGTTTATATGGGCATAAACAGTTAAAGTAATGCATGTTATGTGATAGATACGTGTAGGAACTTTGTGCTCTATTTGAAAATCACTAAATGACTAACTGGTAATCATATTAGGACGTGATTGACCGACCTTGACTGTTAGCTATTTTTGAGAGTCAAACCGAGCAACCGAGGTGAGTTCACACTTTTCTACAAAGCATGGTAATTCCCGGTGGGAATGGGAATGGGTTCAGGAATAAGGATTCCTCGTCCTTTGGGACGCGTTCAGGAATGTGAATTCCTCGTCCTTGGGACGTACTTAGACTTACCGGACTAGAACTCTATCAGCGAAGTCCCTCCCTTTTTGTATCGACTTAATCGCCGAGGCTCTGGCGAGCGGGTCATTAGTTAATAGCGCTATTAGGTTTAACAAATCTCACACCGTGCCAGTCGGACGGGCGTGTACTAATGGACTATGGCACGTCGGTGGTGATAGACACCGACGCTAGGGCACAATAAGTTTTCGTTAGTAGTCGATATGATAAACGAGTCTGGTAGTTTAAATAATGGGGTAGCCCCCACGGCCGAAGTGCCGGGCTTGATAGCCAGGGAAGGTGGACATGGGATGGTTAACTAATAAACGATTTTCGAACTATGGGGTAACCCCCACGGCTGGATAGCTGAATGAGATTAAACTACGTTTTTGGAAACAACTCTAAAATGGACAACCAACCGTGAACTCACTCAACTTTGTTATTGACTCGTTATTACATGCTTTGCAGGTCGTTAGATGCTATGGAGCTTGCACATGGAGGTGGTCATTGTGGGATGCGAACTGATATGTCCCGTACTCAATAAATAAACTTTATGAACTAATGAAACTTATGTTTTGGGGCTTTAAACTTATGAACTACGAACTTATGTTTTGGTTTAACGTCTTACGCTTCCGCTGTTTAAATTGAACTTGGTTAACTTCCTTTTGGTCACCAATTGTATTGTGATTGGTTTTATTTACTTTCGGACATACTCATCGTCATCCATCATATCTAGTAATGCTTTACAATCCAAGAATTCCTTGAATTTCATTGATTGAAGTATCGTTACATTCCAATCAGGTTTGTTGGATGATACATCCAGTTTTTCGAAATAATCATTCAAGAAATCTGTCTTGAACTTCATAAATTCAGATTCTTTACCCATCATTGACTGTTTTTTCAGAGCTCCAATCTCTTCTTCCTTGGTCATTCCAGATATATCACTTTTCTTATTGATTAGGGGAACACTAAAAGTATGGAATAACTTGCACTTGTCTCCGGTGAATTTCACCGTGAAACCTTGAGTGATCAATTGATCTAAACTTAATACATTCCTGTCTATGTCTTGTGTGTAAAACACACTTTGAATACAGATTTTCTCCTACCCAAAAATTACATCAACGACCCCTAAACCCCTTATGAAATAAAACTGATTCTCACCAGTTTTTGTTTCAACATCAGACATGCATTTTATTCGTTTAAACATATCTAGATTTCCAGAAAAATGATGCTTCAGAGATTTACTTACATACCACATCTCCGACCAGAAACCTCCATCGGTTCCGACTACCAGATACTCCATCCTCTGACCATGTTCATGATCATGATTTTCACTTTGTTGTTGTTGTGTTCCTGTGTTAATTGCGAGACAGATCAGTTGTGATTCTTCATCATCTTCCTTCATCTTGCAGGTTGAGATTTGATGCCCTGGTTTGTTGCAGTAATAACATCGCCTCACCATCCATCTTCGTTCTCTCTTTTCGTCGGAGCAATGTTTACATGCTAACGTAGAAGAAGTTGGCCTAAGATCAGAATCGTGTTCACCAGTGGCTTTGATACCACTTTGATAACTTTTGAAATGATTTGCAGCGGATTTATCATAGTAACTTGATGCCATGATTGAACAATGAATCGATAATTATCAGGATTTGCAGTGAATATTTGTGTGGACAATTCAGAGGTTTGAATTTGACTTGCTACCGGAAAATGGTTCCCGGCAACAAACATTTATACATAATAATGAACGGTTATGTGGTGGTTAGAACTGGCGGGAATAACCGTCTTTTGAATCGGTGTAAACCAGTCAACATACCCGTTTGTTCACATCGTTACATACATATAAACATAAGTAATATATCCTAAATTAAATACATATAACATACGAATAATTTTGTTAATAATGTCTAATAGTTTTTGTTAAGTTTAGTCTTGCCCATGATGCTGATGTATATTTGATTCAAGCAACTTACAGCATGGTTCATAATTATGAGCAAAGAACATTTTGTATTAATTTAAAGAACTCTTTACAAGTGAGTTTGCAAGTAATTTTCAGAATCCCCAAACCTTTTATTCCATATTTCAAGGGATGATGAAATTATCACACATCTAAACCCATAGTGCCCTTGATGTGTTCTTCTTGGTACAACTTATCTTGTCTACTAATTGCCTCAATGCATTTACTTGTTTTTCCTTTAGTGTATCATATGTATAGAATTTGTTGAAACTTTTGAGACCATCATATACCAAACAACATATTTTGGGAGATGTTGTGTAAATATGTGATAGTTGGATAGCCATGAATGGGTGGTGACATACTTAAATAGGTGTTAACAACTATATAGAGTCGACAGAGCACAGATTTGGGTTACCCATTTATAAGTAAACCGGATGTTTAGAAAAGGTTCGAAAGTGTGTATATTAAATGATGTTTTTTGTGAATCGGGCGCGTTTAAACGGTAATTTTAGGATTCTTATTTGCAATCATCAATTGGGAAGTTATTATTATTATTGTGGATCCGTTTGTGTTTGACTCGCTTTTCATCTAGTTCTTTATTTTCTTTGATTATTTCATCCTCAAACACCTAATCAGTAGGTGTTTATGTTTTTAACGGACCACTAGCATTGTATATCTAGTATTTTGGACATATAATCTAGTATCTGAGCTTTTGTGATAGTGATCTGGTTGATTTTCATTCAAAATTTCTGAAGTTTTTGGGTTTTTATTAGTTTCAAAACTTTTCTTCAAAGATTGATTTAAAATGGTTTGAATTAGTGTTTGTAGTGTTGATGATTGATTGGTTAGAATACCAAATCATTCTGAAGCCTTTTGGATCTGATCACACTGCAAGAAACATACAGTATTAGCGGCGCCGGAAATACCGGCGACTATGATCAATACCGGCGACTTATAGCAATACCGGCGACAATGATCAATACCGGCGTCCGAGTGTCGCCGCTATTGATTCCGATCCGTGTGCTACTCCAAGGTCTGTTGCTGGCCGTTGATTAAGCAATGATCTAAGGGTCATCTTCTTCTCCTGAAACAAACACATATCTTCTTCTTATCCTCAAGAACAACCCCCTCTTGTAACAAAACAATATCTTCTCAAACTTCAAATACAATTTCATTCTTCTCTTCAAAACAAACACAAGTCATGCTTTTTCCTGGCCGTCATAAATAATCCATCACCGGAGCACCTCCTTTGTCACCGGACCACCTGCATCTACACCGGAGCATCACCGGAGCATTCCCCTTCGTCACCGGACCACCTGCATCTACACCGGAGCATCACCGGAGAACCTTCATCTTCACCCGAGCATCACCAGAGCACCTGCATCTTCACCGGAGCATCACCGGAGCACGTTCATCCTCACCGGAGCATCTTCATCGTCACCGGAGATTTGAATGGATTAAATATATGAGATTTGTTTGATTAAATATATGAGATTTGTAGTTTTATGTAAAAAACATCTTTATGTAACATATGTTATATATAAGATTTGCTGAGTGTTTTTTTTTTTTTTTTTTGTATTCATTACATATATTTGATGAACAGAGGCAGTTGATATTGCCAACATTTTGGCACATTGGAGCACTGAAACAATCTCTTTTCAGGCAAAACTCTGGCTATAGTGCAATAGCGGCGACGGCTTCAATAGCGGCGACAAAAAGGGCAATAGCGACCCATCAATACCGACGACCATTTAGCGGCGACAAGTCGCCGGTAAAAGGTAATAGTGGCGACAAAACAGGGCAATAGCAGCGACAACTGTCGCCGCTAAAGATGGCAGTTTCTTGCAGTGAGAATGGTTTTTTACTGAGTTTTTGTGGTTTTCAGACTTGTTGGTCGTATTTGTTCTAAGTACTTATTCATTTTTCGGTATACTTGTTAGTTTGTCAAAAATTCTGTTTTATTTTGAAAATCTTGTGACTTTAAGTCGGTATTAAGTCTTGGAGTACTTGTTTTCGGCATACATACCAAAGGAAACGTTGGGATCGGCGACTTTGTCACCGGTGTGTTTAGTGTTTGTGTACTTGTGTGTGTGTGATCTTCGTATTTAGCTAGTGTACTTAGATAATGGCTCTAAATCAGTTAACTCGCATCACTCAAGAAAAAATTGATACTACAACCCAACCACCCAAGCTTAGTGGTGCTCATGATTTTGGTAATTGAAAAAATAGGATGAATTCGTTTTACCATTTCACTGATTACACCAACTAGAACTCAGTCATGGTGGGGCCACATATTCCTAGGATTAACAATGATAATGGACTTGAAATGAATAATGACCCATCCACTTTTACCGAGAATGCCAAGCTGGTACTTCAAAGGGATCGCAATGTTTATGTTGCTTTAATGGCACCGCTCAAAGTCTGTGGGATGCATTGTGTGAGTTCTATGAGGTAGCGAGGAAATGATTTAAAATAAGCAAGATTTAATTCAAAAGGAATATGGCACCGTTGGAAATGTTTGTGGTGATAGTTTACCTGATCACCATAACAAGGTTCATGAATGTGTTAACGAAGATGGAAAAATACGAGAATCACTATTACTAATTGGGCTCAAATAAAAAATCTATTGGATTCACTTCCAAAAGAATGGAGCCTCCATTGTATGATGATAAAGAAATAATGCATGACAAACCCAACAACTTTATTTGATCTAATCAATAAATTGATATATTTTGAAATGGACATTACCAAAAGAAAAATGAATCAACTTGGTTATACCCCAACGACAACTCCATGTAACATGGCTTTTATGACTCCAAGTCGTAATCGTACTTTTTATTTTGGATAATGATTTAAATTATGCATTTTATGATGATAAACTTGTATATGTTCTACTTGTGTTTGGTCTAGTATCAATGTTATCACCCTTCAGTAAAGAGGGTGTGGTACGTGTCCCCAAACCAGGAGATCACGCAGGTTCCGATTAAATCCTTAGTACATGTTATCACCCTTCAATAAAGAGGATGTAGTACGTGTTCCAAACCAGGAGATCACGCAGTTTCCGATTAAATCCTTTACCCATTCCCAACCACCGGGAATCCCATGCCTTGTAGAAAGTGTGAACTCACCTCGGTTTGCTTGGTATGATTAGTTACTTGTTTAATAGTTGATCAAACATGTCCTAAAAAGGTTACCGATAACAGTCAGTTCTATGTGCACATGAATCACACCTTTCACGTACAAATAATTCACGTATTCATTGTTCATATCAAGCACATTTATTGCTCGCGTACCGCACACATGTAATTCACATCATGACAGTTTATTCATTCATCTAGAGCCACCAAACAATCGATTAACATGTAATCGCTCGAACATACCATATACATACATACATACATAATCTACTAGCACACACTTCAAGCCCAGTTATCAAACGTGTATGGCCCAATGGTTTAAACGAGTTCGTTATAAGTGTTGTGTGGCCCAGTTAATGTGTGTGTTTGTGTGGGTGACCCAGGCGGAGCCCATAACGTCTAGCCCGAAGGTAGTTGGCCCGATATTAATGGGCCTATTAGCCCGCTGCCAATCTGTGGCCCAGTGGTTTCCCAGCCCAACTCGTGAGATCCCCGGCCCACTGTACCCTTGCGGTTCTGCCTCGTTAAGATTCACAAGAGCATAACATTAACATACATATATAATTCGTTAATCAAGATTTCGCACAAACAAGATCACCAAACCGAGATCAACATAATATAGATTCACTAACCAGTTGCTCGATCAAATAGGTTGATGTCTCGAGAGGGGGGGGTATGCCTACTACCGTCGAGCAATCAAGAAGAAGGGAGTAATGCCTTAGGGTTTTATTTTGAGTTTAAGCTAATCAAGAATATATTACGTGCATTGTATTTGACAAAGGTTTGGAGTCGGTTACCCACTTTGGCCGAAATGGGCTTAAGCCCAAGCACTTGGGCTGCTACAAATAAATGAAATATCTACCACATAGTGGCGGTTTGGGCTTCTAGTCCAATTAGGTTTTGTTTGGGCTTCGCGGGTTCGGGATGCGGCCCATTAAACAACCGTCTACTTAAAACACAAGGGTGTAGCTTAATTACATTAATGTATGTATCTAACAAAGTTATCATAATCGTGAAACAGGATTATACTAGCGCGGAGCGTGTAACACATCAAAGAGGAATAACGAGGAGTTGAGATCACGAGATTAAACGTTACTAACCTTGAAAGTCGGGTTGTCACATCATCCCCAACTTGAAAGAAATTTCGTCCCGAAATTTGATAAGTAAGCCATAAGTGACACGGTAAACCAAAAGTACCACAAAGCGGCAAAGTGTTAGATTAGGATGACTGTGGGTTTTCCTCGGGTACCACATCATCCCCAACTTGAAAAGGAATTTCGTCCCGAAATTCGCCAATGATATTAGAAGTTGATACAACCGTTTAAACTGCTGAGGGTACTAGGATTTACTCGATTATTGTATTCCCACGTGAACTCCGGTCCACGTCTTAAGTTCCCACGAACTCTCATGATTGAAATTCGACTGTGTTAACGAACCTTGACTTCCTGATCCGTGTTTCCAATAGGTTCCTCAACAAACTGCAGCTTGTCTAATGAGGATATCACAAATGTTTCCTCAGACAAACGCTTCTATAGATTTGAGACATAATGATATCGTGGACGTTACTGCCAGGTAACTCGAGTTTGTGAGTATGTCACTAATTTGTTCCAGAAATCTAAATGTTCCAACGTATCATAAACTAAGTTTGCCACGCTTTCCATAGCGTACCGCACCCTCCCAGGGTGAGACTTTCGATTATGATACGTTCTCCTACTGCGAACTCCCAGTATTTCTTAAGCTCATCTGCTTTCCAACAATCTTCCCAAGTGATTCGAGTACAATTCTGGATCTGTGAATAGGTTGTCACCCACCTTAGTCCAACAAGGAGATTGGCATTATCATCCCCGCAATGCCTCAACAGGGCTGTCCGAATGGCATCTGCCGCAGTGGAACTCGCCCAGAGGTAAGTGTTCCTCCGATCCTTACTAAGTCTATCCCACACATACTCGCAGCATGTCTCCGAGTGTCGGGGGAGTTCATTTACTCTGACCATTTGTTCTATGGTGAGAAGTATTGCTCATGCCTATATGTGAGCCTAGAGTGTGGTGTGTTACCTGTCATAAATCAAGCATGGATCAAAATCATTGGTAACAAGAGTTGGCACCTCGTGCCTAAAACCGCCTCTCTCAGAGGAACATTCACAGCTGTGAAGATTCGCCAGTTTCCTTGATTGCAAGAAAGTGTGCTGGTTACGTGAGACAATCACCGATCACCCAGGTGATACCAGTTTTCGTTTCGAGTTGTAAGCGGACTAGCGACAAAATCCATGGTAGTCTGTTCCCATTTTCATATGGGTGTTTTTGGTTGCTAATACTCCACCTCGACTTTTCCACAAGTCAACATGATTCACAAACATCGCTAGGTGGGCCTTCATGCCCGTTCACCAGTAGAATATCGAGGCCAGTGTACTATGCTCCTCACAATTTCCCCACAGTTGCCGTATAATGAAATCCACATTCGTTCCTTGAGGTATCGAATATCGTCCGACCTGCCAAAGGTTGCTTCTGTAGTTTTCCAGTTTGCACAGAGCGAGTCTGATCAAGTAAGTTAGAGTCGATAGTGAGCTGCAAAGCTCGTGTACATTCAAGTTTTACAGTCGTAATCATCCAAAAATTCCATCCAGCGATGCCATTAACTGATTGAGCTCTTCCGAAACAAAGGTACACGGGAGGCCATTGTGATCGGTCCAAGTAGTGCATTCGGTACAGTCCCAGTAATTCCTCCACCTAAATCCAAGGACTATGGTTTCCACCGCAGGTTGTGTATCATGCAGTTCCTCTTCGTAACTCCATTACGTAAGTCATCACCTACTCATGTTGCATCGACGCGAAACTGGGACTCTAATTCGTACCATCGTGGTATACCACTAGATTATCAGTTCTCTCGGATAGAAGCGATGCTCCATGCATTGCAGAGTTGGGTTTCAAAAGCTGAAAAGAGGTCCTCTTGTTTTGTCTTCCACGAACACAGCACCCTCCTGTGCTAAAGAGGTTACAGCGGCGCTATTTTTGAAAATCCCTCGATGAATATGCAATAGTATCTTGCGAAACCAAGGAATTGCTGTATCCCTGCAGAAATCTTTGGTGTCGATCAGTTTCCAACCAAAACAGATCTTAGCGAGATCCACTGGTATTCCCCACTTCGTTGATTACACGACCAATAAAGTGTACCTCCTAAACCCTAAAGTCACACTTGGGTAGACTTCGCGTGGAGTTGCTCCTCCCCTAGGAGCCCTATAATAAGATACGAGTGCTGCTCATGGTGTTCCTTTCTCCTAGAAGTGGTTCCAAGTGCCATCAATAGACACGGTTGACAGTTTGACGAGATGATGCTTACTTTTACGATTCATGCGATCCATAAAGCTGCTGGTGTACCGAAAATCATAACAGCCGTACTGCGTTTGAAATGTCGGCTTAGGAACATTCTCCTCCTGGACTTCCATCTGATAATTGCCCGATTCCAAGTCGGTTGCCAAGTAGGTGATTGACCCTTGCAGTTGGTCAATAGGGTCATCAGTGTGAGGTGATGGGTGATGATTTCCGACTGTCATCTTATTGAGCTCTCGATAATCAGTACGCATGTCCAAATAAAAGCTTATCCTCACGGATATAATCGGGGCTCCCCCACAGCGAAAAACTAGGTCCGGCAAAACTCCTGTCCAATAGTTCCTGTAGTTGATTAGATAGTCCGTGCAACCCTCCTAGTGCTAGACAGTATGAAGTATAAGAGATCAGGGCTGCTTCTGGCATGACACCGATCCAATATTCCACCTGATTTTGTGGAGGTGAACCTTATTGTTCTTCTAGTATCTCATAGGGAGAAATTACGAAAAGTTGGTCGACCCTCTTCTCCTTAGCCTTATCATCAGTGGCGAGTGCTAACATAGCGGGGTAATCCTTCCGTAGACACTTCTAGGCCCCTATTGCCGATATGATGCTAACCTTTACACCACTCTGACACTTTAGGTCAGACGACGACTCTCCACTAGGGAGAGATATGCAGAATTTTCTACTCACCGGGTATATCTGCGCGATATCTGGATGCCCAATCCAAACTAACTACTGCATTGAAACAATCACAAATAGTTGAAGGAAGGTCGAGGTCGAACACTTGTCCCACAAGGTCAAGTTTGCGTCCCAACGAACATATGAGGTTTAAATTGACTTGCCATCAGCCGATTCCACATCAGGTTCGGTTTCAAGAAGTAATAGGGTCAAGCAGAATAGAGACGAAGCGAATAGCTACCCATAAAAGCTACCATGTTGCTGCTATGCCTCGCGTCGCCTACGCCAATCCTAAATGTCCTTCCACGAGCATCATTTCCACTGTTGTTGTTACGGTTGCGAGGATTCCCAATAGTACCATTATTCCCTTGGTTGTTGACGTCTTGGCTTAGCAACAGTCAATCCTTGTCAATGTCACCTTCGCTTCCATGTTATAGACTACGACTACTAGTACCTTGATGTTGCCGCGACTGTTGCCTCCAATGTCGTTGTTTGAAACGAAGCCCTACGATCTTTCACCAATAGGGTCCATCTTTTCATATTCCGCGTCACGTTCTAAGGCGCTACTCACTGTGCTGGCAGTTGCCCACTCCACGTTTAGTTGATTGTCATTGCTTATGTCCCAATTGATTCATAAGAGTTGACTCTCATGAGTCGCTGACAAGGGTAAGGATTCGATTGAAGCCAATTCGCTGGTGCTCGTTACCGGTAATCAGGGTCGACTAAGTACTGAGGTCGGTAAAGTACTACGCTCATCCTCCGGTCCATTGATGTTGCAAGTTGTTTGAGTAATACACGGTATGTTATGAGAGTGTTGCAGAAGTGATTGCACTTCGGGATCCAAGGCGTCAATACGTTAAGTTCCAGCAAACGAAGAAAGGTGAGAAAGATATAAACCAATCATTGTCGTTGCAACATCCAACTCGGGGATGTTCGTACAAGCACCTAACATTCTACATAGTTCGCTAGGCGTTCAGATGGGTGTTCAGGTAATACTCGATAGCGTCGAGATTCGAAAGGATCCGGAGAGGAATGGAAAGTTCACGTTCGAGTAGGGGACAATCACTGCTATGATCCCTATAGGTTTGTTATGTTTCACATTGATCAAATAACGGAACGAAACCCCTTTTTCACTTGTTAAGCCTCACTGGGACTCGCATGCACCCCACATTATTATTATGTGTGCACCCACAATAATATTGTGATTTGCATGCTCATCGCAGCTCCTCTTAACTCATGTCAAATGGTTCCTCAAACTCGAGTAGCAAACAAAGAGCATCACGAAGCGTAAGTCATGAAGGTTTAGGGAAATACCGCCCTATCAGTCACATAACACATGCAAGTAATACATGAATGCATACTGTTGTGCTAAACGTGCAATCACATGCAATATCATATGTAAGTGTTCACTAGTTATGCAGTACAATGAGTATACGAGAGACGAACCTTGCAATCTGGAGCTGAGTGTCATGGTCGTATTCACGTTTTCAGAACTGTTCGGTTATAGTCTGGTTTTATAAAAACGTTTTTCCTCTTTTTAAAACCAAGTTCACTATAACCAATGGCTCTGATACCGATCTGTCACACCCCCAAAATACCAAATGCGAAACCCCTGTGAGGCGTGTGACGTACCGGGATCTAGCCACCAATCACATTGAACTCATAGGTATATGTAAATAACACTTTCATTTATTAACATTAAGTGTTACACATTACAATTAATTCACAGTATACAGTGGAAGCATAATTCATTCGTTAAGAGTTTATAAACCACATGTAAAAACCATTAGTCTTGTGTTGCGATTCCATGTATCTTGACCCATGATCACTCCAGCCTCCCAGACAGCAAGTTCCAACGATATGCACCTAAAGGCCTGCAAGGCATGTAACAACGAGTCAACAACAAAGTTGAGCGAGTTCACAGTTGGTTGTCCTGTTTAAAGTTGTTTCAAAAACCACGTGTTCATTCAAAAACCATGAGTTATCAAATTCATTGTTTCCCAAACCATAACCATATCCAGTGGGGGCTACCCCATGTTAACCACTAGATCCGTTACCATATCGACTATTGACTGAAGTAAGTTGGTGCCCTAGCGTCAATGTCTATCATTATTGACGTGCCCAGATCCATTAGTTCACGCCCGTCCTCTGCGGCATGCTGTCAGGCTTGTCAAACCTAAATAGCGCTATTTAACTAATGACCCGCTTGCCATTGGCCCGGTGATTAAGTCGATATAAAAATGAGGGACTTCATGATAGAGATTTTGGTCTAGTATCAATGTTATTACCCTTCAATAAAGAAGATGTGGTACGTGTCCCCAAACCAGGACATCACGCAGGTTCCGATTAAATCCTTAGTACATGTTATCACCCTTCAATAAAGAGGATGTAGTACGTGTTCCAAACCAGGAGATCACGCAGTTTCCGATTAAATCCTATACCCATTCCCAACCACCGGGAATCCCATGCCTTGTAGAAAGTGTGAACTCACCTCAGTTTGCTCGGTATGATTAGTTACTTGTTTAACCGTTGATCAAACATGTCCTAAAAAGGTTACCGATAACAGTCAGTTCTACGGGTGCACATGAACCACACCTTTCACGTACAAATAATTCACGTATTCATTGTTCATATCAAGCACATTTATTTCTCGCGTAACGCACACATGTAATTCACATCATCACAGTTTATTCATTCATCTAGAGCCACCGAACAATCGCTTAACATGTAATCGCTCGAACATACCGTATACATACATACATAATCTACTAGCACACACTTCAAGCCTAGTTATCAAACGTGTATGGCCCAATGGTTTAAACGAGTTTGTTACAAGTGTTGTGTGGCCCAGTTGATGTGTGAGTGTGTGGGTGACCCAGCCGGAGCCCAAAACGTCTAGCCCGAAGGCTGTTGGCCCGATCTTAATGGGCCTGTGACCCCGCTGCCAATCTGTGGCCCAGTGGTTTTCCAGCCCAACTCGTGAGATCCCCGGCCCACTGTACCGTTGCGGTTCTACCTCATTTACAGGCCCAGCCTAATCGGCCCAATTATGATGTTATACAAGTCCAGTTCTTGTCTAATAACTATGCATAGTTATGTAGCCCAAATTCTTACAAAATGCCCAATCAAGATGCATGGCAATAGTTTCCCCTAATAGCCCAAAACGGCTTGTATGTTATCAATTCAATTCCGCCAATAACCCTACCTAGTCTAGTCGATATTCAGTAAAATCAAGAATGCATATGTCATAACAATTTTAATCATCAAATATAACCTATCATGAACCATTAATTTACATAGGCATCACATTAGATTCAAAAGCATGGCACTTTAGATAGGTTATCATATATCATCAACATCACTAATTGTATTCAATTACAAGTACTCTTCTAGCATATCCATTCCGTGTCACATAGTTATCATTCTCATAACATAAGACTATCTATATGGCCCCTTATGCAAACAACCTCCTAATGAAAGAACTATCAAGACGTAGTTCACATGCAGACAAGATCATTGATTGACTAACACATGCTTCCTAGTTTACACGTAGACTATAACATCCCATTTAAGATTCACAAGAGCATAACATTAACATACATATATAATTTGTTAATCAAGATTTCGCACAAACAAGATCATCAAACAGAGATCAACATAATATAGATTCACTAACCAGTTGCTCGATCAAATAGGTTGATGTCTCGAGAGGGGGGGTATGCCTACCGCCGTCGAGCAATCAAGAAGAAGGGAGTAATGCCTTAGGGTTTTCTTTTGAGTTTAAGCTAATCAAGAATATATTACGTGCATTGTATTTGACAAGGGTTTGGGGCTGGTTACCCACTTTGGCCGAAATGGGCATAAGCCCAAGCACTTGGGCTGCTACAATTAAATGACATATCTACCACATAGTGGTGGTTTGGGCTTCTAGTCCAATTAGGTTTTGTTTGGGCTTCGCGGGTTCGGGATACGGCCCGTTAAACAACCGTCTACTCAAAACACAAAGGTGTGGCTTAATTATATTAATGTATGTATCTAACAAAGTTATCGTAATCGTTAAACAGGATTATACTAGCGCGAGGTGTGTAACACATCAAGGAGGAATAACGAGGAGTTGAGATCATGAGATTAAACGTTACTAAACTTGAAAGTCGGGTTGTCACATCATCCCCAACTTGAAAGAAATTTCGTCCCGAAATTTGATAAGTAAGCCAAAAATGACACGGTAAACCAAAAGTACCACAAAGCGGCAAAGTGTTAGATTAGGATGACTGTAGGTTTTCCTCGGGTACCACATCATCCCTAACTTGAAAGGGAATTTCGTCCCGAAATTCGCCAATGATATCAGAAGTTGATACAACCATTTGAACTGCTGAGGGTACTAGGATTTACTCCGATTATTGTATTCCCACGTGAACTCCGGTCCGCGTCTTGAGTTCCCACGAACTCTCACGATTGAAATTCGATTGTGTTAATGAACCTTGACTTCCTGATCCGTGTTTCCAATGGGTTCCACAACAAACTGCATCTTGTCTAATGAGGGTATCACAAATGTTTTCTCAGACAAACGCTTCTATAGATTTGAGAAATAATGATATCATGGACGTTACCCAGTTCGCCAGGTAACTCGAGTTTGTGAGTATGTCACCAATTCATTCCAGAAATCTAAATGTTCCAACGCATCGAAAACTAAGTTTGCCACGCTTTCCATAGCGTACCGCACCCTCCCAGGGTGAGACTTTCGATTATGATACGTTCGCCTACTGCGAACTCCCAGTATTTCCTAAGCTCATCTGCTTTCCAACAATCTTCCCAAGTGATTCGAGTACAATCCTGAATCTGTGAATAGGTTGTCAACCACCTTAGTCCAACAAGGAGATTGGCATTATCGTCCCTGCAATGCCTCAACATAGCTGTCCGAATGGCATCTGCCGTAGTGGAACTCGCCCAGAGGTAAGTGTTCTTCTGATCCTTACTATGTCAATCCCACACATGCTCGTAGCATGTCGCCGAGTGTCGGAGGGTTCGTTTACTCTGACCATTTGTCCTATGGTGAGAAGTATTGCTCATGCCTAGATGTGAGCCTAGAGTGTGGTGTGTTACCTGTCATAAATCAAGCATGGATCAAAATAAGTGGTAACAGGAATTGGCACCTCGTGCCTAAAACCGCCTCTCTTAGAGGAACATTCACAGCTGTGAAGATTCGCCAGTTTCCTTGATTGCAAGAAAGTGTGCTGGTTACATGAGACAATCACCGATCATCTAGGTGATACCAGTTTCCGTTTCGAGTTGTTAGCGGACTAGCGACAAAATCCATGGTAGTCAGTTCCCATTTCCATATGGGTGTTTCTGGTCGCTGATACTCCACCTTGACTTTTCCACAAGTCAACATTATTCACAAACAGTGCTAGGTGGGCCTTCATGCCCATTCACCTATAGAATATCGAGGCCAGTGTACTTTGCTCTGCCCAATTTCCCCACAGTTGTCTTATAATAAGATCCACATTCGTTCCTTGAGGTAGCGAATACCGTCCGACCTGCCAAAGGTTGCTTCTCCAGTTTTCCAGTTTGGATAGAGCGAGTCTGATCAGGTAAGTTAGAGTCGATAGTGAGCTGCAAAGCTCGTGTACATTCAAGTTTTAAAGTCGTAATCATCCAAAAAATCCATCCAGCGATGCCATTAACTGATTGAGCTCTTCCGAAACAAAGGTACACGGGTGGCCCTTGTGATCGGTCCAAGTAGTGCATTCGGTACTTTCCCAGTAATGCCTCCACTTAAATCCAAGGACTACGGTTTCCACCGCAGGTTGTGTATCGTGCAGTTCCTCTCCGTAACTCCATGACGTAAGTCATCACCTACTCATGTTGCATCGACGCGTAACTGGGACTCTGATTCGTACCATCGTGGTATACCACTAGATTATCAGTTCTCTCGGATAGAAGCGATGCTCCATGCATTGCAGAGTTGGGTTTCAAAAGCTGAAAAGACGTCCTCCTGTTTTGTCTTCCACGAACACAGCACCCTCCTGTGCTAAAGAGGTTACAGCAGCGCAATTTTTGAAAATCCCTCGATGAATCTGCAATAGTATCTAGCGAAACAAAGGAATTACTGTATCCCTGCAGAAATCTTTGGTGTCGATCAGTTTCTAACCAAAACAGATCTTAGCGAGATCCAGTGGTATTCCCCACTTCGCTGATTACACGACCAATAAAGTGTACCTCCCAAACCCTGAAGTCACACTTGGGTTGACTTTGCGTGGAGTTGCTCCTCCCCTAGGAGCCCTATGATAAGATACGAGTGCTGCTCATGGTGTTCCTTTCTCCTGGAAGTGGTTCCAAGTGCCATCAATAGACACGGTTGACAGTTTGACAAGATGATGCTTACTCCTATGATTCATGTGATCCATAAAGCTGCTGGTGTACCGAAAATCGTTACAACCATATTGTGTTTGAAATGCCGGCTTAGGAACATTCTCCTCCTAGACTTCCATCTGATAATTGCCCGATTCCAAGTCGGTTTCCAAGTAGGTGATTGACCCTTGTAGTTGGTCAAGCGGGTCATCAGTGTGAGGTGATGGGTGATGATTTCCGACTGTCATCTTATTGAGCTCTCGATAATCAGTACATATGTCCAACTAAAAGCTTATCCTCACGGATATAATCGGGGCTCCCCCACAGCGAAAAACTAGGTCCGACAAAACTCCTGTCCAACAGTTCCTGTAGTTGATTAGATAGTCCTTGAAACCCTCCTAGTGCAAGACGGTATGAAGTACAAGAGATCAGGGCTGCTTCTGGCATGATACCGATCCGATATTCCACCTGAAGATGTGGAGGTGAACCTGATAGTTCTTCTGGTAGCTCATAGGGAGAAATTATGAAAAGTTGGTCGATCCTCTTCTCCTTAGCCTTATCATCAGTGACGAGTGCTAACATAGTTGGGTAATCCTTCCGTAGACACTTCTGGGCCCCTATTGCCGAAATGATGCTAACCTTTACACCACTCTGACACTTTAGGTCAGACGACGACTCTCCACTAGGGAGAGATATGCAGAATTTTCTCCTCACCGGGTATATCTGCGTGATATCTGGATACCCAATCCAAACTAACTACTGCATCGAAACCATCACGAATAGTTGAAGGAAGGTCGAGGTCGAACACTTGTCCCACAAGGTCAAGTTTGTGTCCCAACGAACATATGAGGTTTCAATTGACTTGCCATCAGCCGATTCCACATCAGGTTCGGTTTCAAGAAGTAATAGGGTCAAGCAGAATAGAGACGAAGCGAATAGCTACCCATACAAGCTACCATGTTGCTGCTATGCATGGCGTCGCCTACGCCAATCCTAAATGTCCTTCCACGAGCATCATTTCCAGTGTTGTTGTTACGGTTGTGAGGATTCCCAATACTATCATTATTCCCTTGGTTGTTGATGTCTTGACCTAGCAACAGTCAATCCTTGTCAATGTCACCTTCGTTTCCATGCTGTAGACTACGACCACTAGTACCTTGATGTTACCGCGACTGTTGCCTCCTATGTTGTTGTTTGAAACGAAGCCCAACGATCTTTCACCAACAGGGTCCATCTTTTCATATTTCGTGCCATGTTCTAAGGCGCTACTCACTGTGCTGGCAGTTGCCCACTCCACGTTTAGTCGATTGTCATTACTTATGTCCCGATTGATTCGTAAGAGTTGACTCCCATGAGTCGCTGACAAGGGTAAGGATTCGATTGAAGCCAATTCGCTGGTGCTCGTTACTGGTAATCAGGGTCGTCAAAGTACTGAGGTCGGTAAAGTACTACGCTCATCCTCCGGTCCATCGATGTTGCAAGTTGTTTGAGTAATACACGGTATGTTACGAGAGTGTTTGCAGAAGTGATCGCACTTCGGGGTCCAAGGCGTCAATACGTTAAGTTCCAGCAAACAAAGAATGGTGAGAAAGATATAGACCAATCATTGTCGTTGCAACATCCAACTCGGGGATGTTCGTACAAGCACCTAACATTCTACACAGTTCGCTAGGTGTTCAGATGGGTGTTCAGGTAATACTCGATAGCGTCGAGATTGGAAAGGATCCAGAGAGGAATGGAAAGTTCACGTTCGAGTAGGGGACAATCACTGTTATGACCCCTATAGGTTTTTTATGTTTCACATCGATCAAATAACGGAACGGAACCACTTTTTCACTTGTTAAGCCTCACTAGGACTCGCATGCACCCCACATTATTATTATGTGTGCACCCACAATAATATTGTGATTTGCATGCTCATCTCAGCTCCTCTTAACTCATCTCAAATGGTTCCTCAAACTCGAGTAGCAAACAAAGAGCATCACGAAGCGTAAGTCATGAAGGTTTAGGGAAATACCGCCCTATCAGTCACATAACACATGCAAGTAATACATGAATTCATACTGTTGGGCTAAACGCGCAATCACATGCAATATCATATGTAAGTGTTTACTAGTTATGCAGTATAATGAGTATACGAGAGACGAACCTTGCAATCTGGTGCTGAGTGTCATGGTCGTATTCATGTTTTCAGAACTATTCGGTTATAGTCTGGTTTTACAAAAACGTTTCCCCCTTTTTAAAACCAAGTTCACTATAACCAATGGTTGTGATACCAATCTGTCACAACCCCAAAATACCACATGCGGAAACCCCCGCGAGGCGTGTGACATACCAGGATCTAGCCACCAATCACATTGAACTCATAGGTATATGTAAATAAAACTTTCATTTATTAACATTAAGTGTTACACATTACAATTAATTCACAGTATACAGCGGAAGCATAATTCATTCGTTAAGAGTTTATAAACCACATGTAAAAACCATTAGTCTTGTGTTGCGATTCCATGTATCTCGACCCATGACCACTCCAGCCTCCCAGACAGCAAGTTCCAATGATATGCACCTAAAGGCCTGCAAGGCATGTAACAACGAGTCAACAACAAAGTTGAGCGAGTTCACAGTTCGTTGTCCAGTTTAAAGTTGTTTCAAAAACCACGTGTTCATTCAAAAACCATGAGTTATCCAATTCATTGTTTCCCAAACCATAACCATAACCAGTGGGGGCTACCCCATGTAAACCACTAGACCCGTTACCATATCGACTACTGACTGAAGTAAGTTGGTGCCCTAGCGTCAATGTCTATCATCATTGACGTGCCCAGATCCATTAGTTCACGCCTGTCCTCTGCGGCACGGTGTGAGGCTTGTCAAACCTAAATAGCGCTATCTAACTAATGACCCGCTCGCCATTGGCCCGGCGATTAAGTTGATATAAAAATGAGGGACTTCATGATAGAGATTTTGGTCTAGTATCAATGTTATCACCCTTCAATAAAGAGGATGTGGTACGTGTCCCCAAACCAGGAGATCACGCAGGTTCCGATTAAATCCTTCGTACATGTTATCACCCTTCAATAAAGAGGATGTAGTACGTGTTCCAAACCAGGAGATCACGCAGCTTTCGATTAAATCCTTTACCCATTCCCAACCACCGAGAATCCCATGCCTTGTAGAAAGTGTGAACTCACCTCGGTTTGCTTAGTATGATTAGTTACTTGTTTAACAGTTAATCAAACACGTCCTAAAAAGGTTACCGATAACAATCAGTTCTATGTGCACATGAACCACACCTTTCATGTACAAATAATTCACGTATTCATTGTTCATATCAAGCACATTTATTGCTCGCGTAACGCACACATGTAATTCACATCATGACAGTTTATTCATTCATCTAGAGCCACCAAACAATCGCTTAACATGTAATCGATCGAACATACCATATACATACATACATACATACATACATACATACATACATACTCTACTAGCACACACTTCAAGCCTAGTTATCAAACGTGTATGGCCCAATGGTATAAACGAGTTCATTACAAGTGTTGTGTTGCCCAGTTGATGTGTGTGTGTGTGGGGGTGACCCAGCCGGAGCCCATAACGTCTAGCCCGAAAGTTGTTGGCCCGATATTAATGGGCCTGCGACCCCGCTGCCAATCTGTGGCCCAGTGGTTTCCCAGCCCAATTCGTGAGATCCCCGGCCCACTGTACCCTTGCGGTTCTGCCTCATTTACAGGACCAGCCTAATCGGCCTAATTATGATGTTATACAAGTCCAGTTCTTGTCTAATAATTATGCATAGTTATGTAACCCAAATTCTCACAAAATGCGTAATCAAGATGCATGACAATAGTTTCCCCTAATAGCACAAAACGGCTTGTATGTTATCAATTCAATTCCGCCATTAACCCTACCTAGTCTAGTCGATATTCAGTAAAATCAAGAATGCATATGTCATAACAAATTTAATCATCAAATATAACCTATCATGAACCATTAATTTACATAGTCATCACATCAGATTCAAAAGCTTGGCACTTTAGATAGGTTATCACATATCATCAACATCAATAATAGTATTCAATTACTAGTACTCTTCTAGCATATCCATTCCGTGTCACGTAGTTATCATTCTCATAACATAAGACTATCTATATGGCCCCTTATGCAAACAGCCTCCTAATGCAAGCACTATCAAGACGTAGTTCACATGCAGATAAGATCATTGATTGACTAACACATGATTCCTAGTTTACACGTAGACTATAACATCCCATTTAAGATTCACAAGAGCATAACATTAACATATATAGATAATTCGTTAATCAAGCTTTCTCACTAAGAAGATCACCAAATAGAGATCAACATAATATAGATTCACTAACCAGTTGCTCGATCAAATAGGTTGATGTCTCGAGAGGGGGGGGGGTATGCCTACTGTCATTGAGCAATCCAGAAGAAGGGAGTAATGGCTTAGGGTTTTCTTTTGAGTTTAAGCTAATCAAGAATATATTACGTGCATTGTATTTGACAAGGGTTTGGGGTCGGTTACCCACTTTGGCCGAAATGGGCTTAAGCCCAAGTACTTGGGCTGCTACAATTAAATGACATATCTACCACATAGTGGGGGTTTCGGCTTCTAGTCTAATTAGGTTTTGTTTGGGATTCGCGGGTTCGCCCGGCGGCCCGTTAAACAACCGTCTACTCAAAACACAAGGGTGTGGCTTAATTATATTAATGTATGTATCTAACAAAGTTTTCATAATCGTTAAACAAGATTATACAAGCGCGGAGCGTGTAACACATCAAGGAGGAATAACGAGGAGTTGAGATCACGAGATTAAACGTTACTAACCTTGAAAGTCGGGTTGTCTCACGGTCCATCTCGATTTCAACTTTCCAGCTATCAATTTCAATCTCGAATTAAACAAAAGCACTTTATAACCTACTTTAAACTCCTTCAACCGTCGCAACCTCCTATCATGCAACGCCTTAGTCTTCTCTTTAATACTCCAAGAACGTTCATTTGCGGCATCCCTTAGGGCCTCTAACTCATGGATTTAAAAGAATCTCCTCCTAGCGGCTTCGGTAAGGTCAAGGTTGACGGTTTTAAAGCCCATATTGCTCGGTGCTCTAACTCTACCGGAAGATGGCACGCTTTTCCATAAACAATCATGAAGGGTGTGGTTCCTAACAGTGTTTTGTAAGCGGTGCGGAATGCCCATAATGCATCGTCTAGCTTTTCCGACCAATCCTTCCTACTTGTTCCTACCGTTTTCTCTAGAATTCGCTTCACCACTCGGTTTGCATTCTCTACTTGGCCACTAGTTTGCGGGTGGTATGCGGTGGAAAGACGGTGAGTGACCCTATAGCGTGCTAGTGCCTTTTCCATGATGGAATTGCAAAAACGCGTACCACGGTCACTTTAATGGCTTTAGGAACACCGAAACGTGTAAATAGCTTCTTAAGAAATCTCACCACCACTCGGGCATCATTAGTAGGCAAAGCTTGAGCTTCCACCTACTTTGAGACATAGTCAATGGCCACGAGGATGTACCTATTCCCACTCGATGAGGGGAAAGGTCCCATGAAATCAATACCCCAAACGTCAAAGACTTCAAGAACTTGAATGGGATTTTAGGGCATTTCATCCTTGGATGAGAGGTTTGCGGTACATTGGCAACGGTCACATGTCCTAACAAACTCTATAGCATCTCGAACTACCATCGGCCAATAGAAGCCACGATCAAAAAACTTTTGTGCGGTGACATTCGGCCCGTGATGGCCTCCCGTTAAACCCTCATGCACATGTCTAAGAATATCCATTCCATCCTCTTTCGAAACACACCTCCTAAGTACTCGATCACCACCTATCCTAAAAAGGTACGGGTCATCCCAAATGTATTTCCTAGCATCCCTAAGAAACTTCTTCTTTTGTTGATGGGACATACCCTTCACAATGTCACCGTTTGCTAAGTAATTTGCCAAATCCGAAAACCATGGCAAACCCTCTACCTCGGCTCTAACGAAATCTATGGTTTCATGAGGAAAGATGTCTCCTATCGAATCCTCACGAACCTCCTCTCTCTTAGGATCCTCTAATCGTGACAAATGGTCGACGACTACGTTCTCCGCTCCCTTTTCATCCCTAATTTCGATGTCGAACTCGGAGAGCAAAAGAATCCATCTAATGAGGTGTGGCTTGGCGTCTTTCTTTTGGAAAAGAAAGCGCAATGCGGCGTGGTCGGTGAACACGGTGGTTTTGGAAAGCACAAGATATGAGTGAAACTTATCAAGCGCAAATACTACGGCTAAGAGTTCTTTTTCCGTGGTGGTGTAGTTCTCTTGATCATCATTTAACGTTTTGCTCGCGTAGCAGATTGGATGAAAATGTTTCTCGATTCGTTGACCTAATACCGCACCTATGGCATAATCACTCGCATCGCACATGAGCTCAAAGGGCAAGCTCCAATTGGGCAAAACAAGGATAGGGGAATTAATGAGTTTCTCCTTCAAAAAGTCAAAGGCTTTAATGCACTCCTTGTCAAAGACGAAAAGTACGTCCTTTTCTAGGAATCGGGTCATGGGCCGTGTGTGCAACGCCCATTTCATTACTTTTAAGTCTTAGATAGGTATAAACAATTATTTTAGAAAATTCGGCATGACCCGTTCGTATGATAAACATATCTCTGTTTTTACAACTCAATATCAAGTGGACTTGGACACTTGCAAAAGACTAAACAGAACCATTGCATAGATTTTTAAAAAACTACCAACGTCTAGAAATTTTTAAAAGATCCAACAAGTTTACTTCAAACCTTAGCTACTAAACCAAAACTAGTTACAACAAAAACACTTTTTGACCATAAACATTGATACTATAAGTAGCAGAAGCGCTTATACGCAAGCTTCATATGTGTGTTCGCTCCACGTCACCGAACCGTCTAAGTTGAGGATTTACCTACATTAAACAACAAAACTTAAGAAATTAGTCTCGTTAACTATTTTACTTTTAATCTAAAAATTTCTGGTTTCGTTCCTTTATAAGTTTTCCTTCCACTTTTGCATTCACCTACCCGTTAAACGGGTCAAGCATATACTCTCATAAATGAGATAAGTCATACCATCCATAAACCGTTAACATCGGATTATTTACTTACAACATACCATATACTTTCAACCCGTATAACGGATTGAATATCATCCATTCAACATTCGTACTTTCATTCATAACCACCCATACATAACGGGTCGAATAATTCCTTTTCACTTGACTTGTTCAATACGAACCGGTCAATTTACATAACATATCATAACCTTTATATACATAATCCAATCCAAAAAAGATTGGCTATCTACTTATTAATCACCATAAACAAAAGTAACTAAGATTTGTATTTTTCGAACATTAGAATATCAAAGTAAAATTTGTATGCACAATAGAACATACCTCGATCTTGTACGCCTTCCGTTTTCCTAGTGCTTGTACCTTCTTCCTTCACGCCGACATTAACACATCTGTTCACTCATTTAGTCCAACCAATTCATTCTATCGTTTTCCATATTACACATATTTTCATCTCTTAAGCATTTCATCGAACACTTGGTAGGCATCGTATTTAAAGCATAAAGTACAAGCATATAAAGCATATCTCTACTAGTTCATTTTCACACAACATTCACAATCAATCTATTTTGCATAATTGTTTCATCCTACATCACTTTATTTATCATTTATGAATCACAACAAGATTATACATCTAAGTTTACATATATGATTTTACTCCATTATCCTACTTATACTAACTTCTTAACAAGTGGGTTTTTGCTACAATCATACCAAATCATCAAAATCAAACATAAATTATGCCTTATTTTACTATCTTAACCTTTAATTACACAAAGTTTTTCATAAACTCATGATTTTGGGCGAAACCTAATTCCTACGATTCATCAAAACACAAAATTGGACGTATCACTCTATTGAGTATGATAGGTTAATCGAAATTTGATGACATGCAACTGATTGACCTTGAATTCCCTTGTTGAGTTGATGAATCTTGCAAGAACAAGGGTTAACCCTTGTCTTTCCTGCTCTGGTTGTTCCCAAAACACGCACAAGGTGTGTGTTTTTGGGTTTACACCTTATTAATCTCTTTTAAATTAAAACTTTTCACATTACCCCCCTCAAAGTTTGTTAAGTATCTAATTCAAGCATTTCCATCATTTAACTTAACATTTATCATAACCCATCAACTAAGTTAAGTTTTATTCACTTTTACTTATTTTCATATTAATTAGTTTTTGGGGTGTTACAAGTCTACCCCCCTTAAAAGAGGTTTTGTCCCCAAAACTTGGGTACTTAACAAATTTAATATTCACATACCGAAAAGAAAAGGGTAGTGCCTCCGCATTTCATCTTCTGCCTCCCAAGTAAGTTCCAATCCCTTACGGTGTTGCCATTGAACCAACACTTATCTAATGGCCTTGTTGCGGAGATTTTTCACCTTAACGTCTTTAATAGCTATTGGTTTTTCGACATAATTTAACCCCTCATCCAATTCAATGTCGTTGAGAGGTACAAACGTTGTTTCATCTGCAAAGCACTTTCTCAATTGCGATACGTAGAAGGTATTGTGAATCCCGTCTAGTGTAGGCAGCAATTCTAAACGATATGCTACCCTTCCGACTCGAACCAGAATTTTAAACGGTCCAATATAACGAGGACCCAACTTACCCCATTTACGAAAATGGATTACACCTTTCCACGGGGATACTTTTAGCAAAACATAATCCCCAACTTGAAATTCAATGGGACGTCTTCTTTTATCCGCATAGGACTTTTGACGATCCTAGGCCGCTTTCAGTCTAGCTCTAATCAAGTCAATCTTTTCATTTGTCATTGCTATTAGATCATTTGGTGCAAGCTGCCTTTGCCCTACTTCACCCCAACATACTGGCGTTCTACATTTCCTCCCGTATAGTAATTCATAAAGAGCCATTTGGATACCACTATGGTAACTATTGTTATAAGAAAATTCCACTAGTGGTAAATGGTCATCCCAATTTCCCTCAAAATCCAAGATACAAGCTCTTAACATATCAATAAGCGTTTGGATGGTTCGTTCTGATTGACCGTCAGTCTGAGGGTGATATGTGGTGCTTATGTGTAGCTTTGTGCCCATACTTTCATGAAACTTTTGCCAATAACGAGAGGTGAATCTCGTATCCCAATCTAAGACGATTGACACGGGCACCCCGTGTCGAGAAATTATCTCGTTCGTGTAAACTTCCGCCATTCTTTCCGAAGAGTAAGCCTCTCGAATAGGTAAAAAGTGTGCACTTTTTGTGAGTCGGTCTACGATTACCCATATTGTATCGTGCCGCTTTTTGTTATAGGAAGCTTGGTTACCAGATCCCTAGTTATCTCCTCCCATTTCCACACCGGAATTTCCCAAGGTTGTAATTCTCCGTACAGTTTTTGATGCTCTGCTTTCACTTGGGAGCATGTTAAGCATTTCGCGACATACTTAACAATATCACGTTTCATACCCGGCCACCAATAATTTGTCTTTAAGTCTCGGTACATTTTTATTTCCCCGGGATGGATCGAATACCATGACTTATGAGCTTCCTTGAGTAACGCGGTCTAGGCTTCGCAAAACCGTGGTATCCAAATTCGACCGAATCTCGTTTTGAGCCCGCTCGAGTTTTCTTCCAATTTTTCAGCTATACCTTTCATTCTCCCCTTCTTTAGGTCTCCTGCCTCTAGTGACTTTATTTGAGCATCTCGAATCATATCAAGAAGACGAGATGTAACTATCATCCTCATGGACTTTATTTGGATCGGAGGTGGATACTCTTTTCAACTTAATGCATCCGCTATGACATTATCCTTTCTCGGGTGATAAAGGATATCGCAGTCGTAGTTTTAATAAGTTCCAGCCATCTCCACTGCCTCATATTCAAATCTTTCTGTTCGAAGAAATACTTCAGGCTTTTATGATCCGAGTAGATTGTACATCTCGTGCCATATAGATAGTGCCTCCAAATCTTTAAGGTGAACACCACCGCTGCCAATTCTAAATCATGTGTTGGGTAATTTACTTCATGTGGTTTGGTTTTAATTGTCGCGAAGCATAGGCGATTACCTTTCCTCTTTGCATCAAAACACACCCTAAACCCTGTTGTGAGGCATCTGAATAAACAACCAGGTCCTCTGACCCATCCGGTAGCGTTAAGACCGGGGGACTCGACAGTTTATCCTTTAACATTTGAAAGGCTTCTTCCTGTTCTTCACCCCACACAAACTTCTCTTTCTTCCTTGTCAGTTTTGTTAAGGGTAGCACTATCTTCGAGAAATCCTGTATGAACCTTCTATAATACCCCGCGAGACCTAGAAAACTTCTTATTTCAGTTGGATTTTTCGTCGAAACCCACTTCATTACGGCCTCAATTTTTTTCGGATCAACTAAAATACCTTTCGAATTTATCACGTGACCCAGAAACTGCTCCTCTTTAAGCCAAAAGTCGCACTGTGACAACTGGCACAAACCGGTAATTTCCGTACACTTTAATTAGTGTTTAATGATTGCAATTATGTGCTTAATTGTCAGCAATGTCTGAACACATGATTAAACAAGTGAATTCATGCACGTTGTATACTACAAAATATTGCTTTATGCATAAACGAGAGCGTTGCGTCAAAAATAATAGTAAACTCACCGGTAAGACACACTGTGTCGACTGAACTGCAGAAAGCAGTCAGACAATAAAATTGGAACCTAGGGGTAGGTCCGACGGCAAGAATGCATTAAAACCCAAGAGTACATACAAGGGTTTAATATATATGCAATACGAAAGCAAAAATAAGCACTAAAAAGCACCCGAAACGCACTTTAAGTGCAAAAATTATATAATTCAGCAATAATTCAGCTTTTGGACATATAAATATTATACAGAAATGTCGTTTTATTATCCAGAATATTTCCCTAAGTGTTGGGAATTGAAAGGATACAAAAAGGGTACTTAAAAGACACTAAAAAGTGTGATTTAGCACTTTAACGAATCGGTATGTAACCGAACGACCGGACTATACCCGGAACATGGAAATATTGTTAATAACATTATTTATCTTTTTTCTAAGCCAGTTAGGGTCCCTGAATACCCTAACACCCATTGTAACGCATGACACACCACTAACCGGGTTAACTACACTTAACCTAACTAAACCAAGTAACTAATCATTACAAGTTACACTTTACCCCCCCCCCCCCATTGGTGGCCGGTTAGGGGACATAAATCCCACTCCTTGATTTCTTTTGATTATTTTATTCCCTTGTTGTTGGTTAAAGAAACATTAGACCCATTGGTTAAACATGGAATTTGGATTATAAAAGAACACCAAGGGTCTTGAATCTTCATTTGCATAACACACCACCAACACAACCCTTTCTCTTTCTCTCCTCCCTTGTTCGGCCGAAACCATAACCCACACCACCACCATCATCAAGCTTCCTTACAAGTATTTTCCATACACTCAAAGGTGCAAGGTGACATACAAGGAGGCTCGGTGCACTCGGATTGCGAAGAACCTCAATCATTTGCTTTTATCCACGCGATTTTCGACTAGTTTCCTTCCCTAGCCTCGAGCTAGTAGTAAGTTGCTTAAATCACCTTCTCGAACTATTTTTAAGTGGTTAAAATGAATTGTAACGGTTAAAACTCGTTAACATGAAAAATGATACATAAAAGTCTACTAAAAATGCTAATAATGGTGGTTAAAAGCTATGATGTTGTGTAAATCATGTAGTATTTGATTTATGTGATTATTTGGACCCGATCTATGTTGTGGTAGCTCGGATCGTCATTTAACCCGGGTTGGTCATGACCTTGGAACATGACATAAGGTTGCTTTAGTAGTAACAAGGGTTAAAGGATGAAACTCTACCACACACGAATCGTGAACTTGTGTAAAAGCGATTTAGCTTGTGAAATAGTGTTTAAAACTAGTAGATCTATGTATCTACAAGTGGTATTTTCGAAAGACCAACTGTAAGACAAAACCATGTTTTAAAGCCGGATCTTTCATAAAGTAGAGGTGTTTTTATGAACAAACAAGTGTGTGGACACTTGTGTAACAAAAGTTTTAACAAAGAAATAATTTTCGTAAAAACCGACTAGAAGTTGTGAAACTTCATATTCTTTAAAAATAAAGTTTTTAAGAAATTAAACTTAATTTTAAAGATAACAAGACTTACTAAATGTGCTAGTAAGTTACTACACATTTTTGTGAATATTCAAGTTCATTGAAATGGAGAAATTGGTGATTATTGTTGATGATTATTGTTGAAAATTGTTGTTGAAGATTGTTGACGATTTAAAAGAAAATAAACACATGTTTTGAAAACATGGGAAACGTCCATTTTTAGGGGAAACTCTGTCAAAATTTTTATAAATTTTGACACTTAGAAAAGTATAGGTTTTTGAGAAACTTATTCCCTAAAAATGTATTTAAAAGTATTACCAAGGTTTCCCTAATTTTTGGTGATGAGAAATGGTGATTTCTTCAAAAATAAAAATGGATCTTATGTATATATATTTTTGAGAGAAAAATATATATTATTTTATCACCAACTTTTGTGCTAAGTGTATATAGTATGTGTTATACGTGCTAGTGTATTAAGACTTAAAAATACACTAAATACTCATGAGGAGTATAAACATAAAAATACACATACAACACACAAGATACATAATTCGGGTGCAAAGTGCAAAACACAAAAGACTTATATTTATTTTTGGAGAAAATAATATAAGTAAGATACGTAGTTAAAAATATAGAATATTTTTAACACAAGAATATATACACAAAAGAAAGTGACTGTACTTGTGCGACGCAAGTCTAGTGACTAACGTTAAGAAAACGCGTATAGGTTACGACGTTATTTAAGCAAATCCGGTGAAGTTTACGACGCTAGGAACGCAAAGTTGTGAGTTCATGCTCCCCCTTTTCTCTTTAACTGTTTTCAGTTTTTATAACTTCGGGGGTGGAATACATGTACAAATGTACAATATTTATAATTGGTATGATATAAATACAAGAAGCGCACTTGGTGAGAATGAGAACCAAGTATGAGGCGCTATGAGAAATGATAACAAGAAACGCGCTTGGTGAGGATGAGAACCAAGTAGGATGCGTTATGAGAAATAGTGTCACGAATAGGGTACAGAAGCACCATTAATCAACAATATACCTAGACCGCAGAACAAAAGGTTAGATCTAACGGGTGCCTGGCAGCCACACTCCCGGTCGGGGCGAGAATCGAGGAGTGCTTTTGTGTCTCAGAATATACCAATTAAATGCCTTAGGTTTGGTGGCTTCCTATGACGTGTCACATGTTAATGGCTTTGCAACCCATTAACAATCCTGATATTTACAGGAATATTTTAATTACATGAAATTCATACCATACTAAAAATTGATGAATACTTGAGTACGTGGGGTACTCAAGAAAAGATTGAGTTATACTTGAAGTACGTGGGGTACTCAAGAAGAAATTGAATTATACAGATGTACGTGGTGTACACATGAAACTGGATTTATATATGAAAACTTGATTTACTCACAAACTATGTTTTCATACAAAGTATACAAACATGAAATACAAAACTGCATGAATTCACACCAACTTTATGTTGACGTTTTTCCAAAAACTCACATGTATTTCAGGTAACTAGGATGGATGTGCGCGTGGTCTTGCTTATGCTCGTGGATGTCGCTTGTGTTTAACTTTAAATAAAGTTGTAAACTCTTGAGACAATGTTTTAAGCTGTCTAGCGATGTAAACGCTAAACTTATGTTTTCAAATTATGGTATTTGATGATATTTTACGAGCATGTAGCATGTTTACTCTTCGTATGCAATGAGAACCTTTCATGATCACACCTCGTGCTTCCGCCGTAGAAAGGGGTGTGACAGATTGGTATCAGAGCTGCGATTGTAGTGAACCAGGATTCCTTCTCGAGTCTAGTCTACAATCTCTAGGATCCATACACGAAAACAATTTTCAAAGAGTTTTCATTGCATAAAACGTCCCGCGACATCCACTACCTGAAACTGTCTACATGAGTCTAGGAAAGACATTACGAGATTTAGAGTGCACTTGAGTAGCACTTGTCGTTGACTAGAAATTACTTGCAATTATGTGTGATAATTAGCATGTACTAGAAGTAGAATGTCACAAGTATATGTGACTTTACCTGAAAGCAATGGCCCATCTGAAGGAAGAAATACGAGGATGAAACGAACTGTGCGGACTGTGCAAGGAGTTACGTAATTATGGATGCATACATAATTATGGAATTCAGTGCACAAAAATCACAGCAAGTCTTGTCACGTATAGATTCCCTCAGTGCAAGCCTACTAAGTACTCTGCCAGAGTAATGATTTAGGACATAAAGACAAGAACCGTCAATAAGGTGTTTACCTAACTCTACATGCTTGCTGCAGTATGAATTGATTTATACAATTGGCGGATTGTTTGATGTTACTAGGTGGTATATGCTTGTGTATATATAAATACTACCACTATCTCGTATGACGATATCAAACAAATGTCTAACCCTATTGGGTTGTGTTCTTCAGAACATGGCACCCAAAAGAGCTGTGAACGCTCGTGACCAACCTCCTCCTCCCCCACTGCCAAGAATTGCCGAAGAGCTGGAGGCTCTACTGGAAGAAAGGATCTCCGTTGCTATCGCCAAGTACGAGGCAAACCGTACTCAAGACAGTGGAGGACCAAGCAACGCTAGACATAATGGGAATGGAGATTCATCTGGAGACAGCGCAGTTCGAAGCTGCACATTTAAGCAGTTCCTCGACTGCAAGCCGATGAACTATGATGGCACAGGAGGTGCAGTAGCATTTGTGCGCTGGACGGAGAAGACTGAAGCTACCTTCCGCATGAGCAAGTGTACCGCGGATCAACAAGTCACCTTTGCTACCGGGTTGTTTGCCGATGAAGCTCTGACTTGGTGGAATCTGCAAGCCCAAACCTTGCTCAAAAATGCCGCGTATGGTCTAACTTGGGAGGAACTGAAGGAAAGGATGAGAGAGAAGTACTGCTCTCGTGCGGAACTCCAAAGGCTGGAAACAGAGTTCTGGCACTTGACTATGGAAGGTGCTGATATTGATAGTTATACTCGAAGATTCCACGATCTGTCCAGAGTGCTTCCCTACATGGTGACTCCCGAATTCAAGCGTGTCGAACGCTACATTTGGGGACTGGCCTCAGAGTTTCGTGGCATGGTGACGTCAGCCAAACCACAAACAATCACTGAGGCTGTAACTCTGGCTGTCAGCCTGACCAAAGATTGTGTTCGTAAGAAGAAGTTATCATTGAACCCAACAGAGAAGACCGAGACACATGATGAGTCGTCCGGTGACAAGAAGAGAAAGCGTTCGAATCTGAATCAAGCGACTCGCAACAACAAAGGTTTCAACAAAAAGCATGAGGCCAACCCGTCTCAAGAGGTGAAGACCCTTTCAACCAAGGCATACCAAGGCTCCATGCCTGAATGCCAAAAATGTAAGTTTCATCATAAAGGAGCTTGTCGCATTCCAAGGTGCGACAAATGTGGTAGATTGGGTCACCAAGCAGAAAACTGTTGGGGAAACGGAAGGAATGGGAATGGCAATGGTAACCGGAATAGCCGTGGAGCTGGGCAAAACCAAGGATGCTTTGGTTGTGGAGGCATGGATCATTTCAAGAAAAATTGCCCAAGGGGAAACAATGCTCAGACCCGAGCATTTGTAATTAGAGCAAGGGACGCACACAAGGACCCTAATGTGGTCAACGGTACGTTCCTCATTAACAATCACTTTGCATCCATATTATTCGACACTGGCACCGATTATAGTTTCATGCCTGTGGAAATTAAACGCATACTTGGAATAGAATCTAGTAGATTAGAAATTCCTTATTCCATAGAACTAGCCAATGGTAAACTTGTTGAATCGGGCAAAACTGTTAGAGGCTGCACACTAGAACTTGGTGAACAAAGATTTAGCATCGACCTCTTACCTATTCAATTAGGTAGCTTCGATGTAGTGGTCGGAATGGACTGGTTGTCCAAGAACAAAGCGGAAGTCATTTGTCATGAGAAAATCATTCGCATCCCAATGGCGAATGATGAAACTCTCATTGTACATGGAGAAAGACGAAACGCGCCTCTACGAATCATCAGTTGTATGAAGGCACAGAAGTGCTTAAAGAAAGGATGTGTTGCTTTCCTAGCACACGTTATAGACAAGAAGGCTGAGGAGCCGAAACTCGAAGACATTCCTGTGGTGAAGGAATTTACTGATGTGTTCCCTGAAGATCTGCCAGGACTACCTCCGCAACGACAAGTCGAATTCCGTATAGACTTGGTTCCAGGAGCTGCTCCTGTAGCCAAGGCACCCTATCGACTTGCGCCATCCGAAATGCAAGAATTATCTACACAGCTCCAGGAGTTGTTGGATAAAGGATTCATAAGGCCAAGCTTCTCACCCTGGGGAGCTCCAGTATTATTCGTGAAGAAGAAGGATGGAACACTGCGGATGTGTATCGATTACAGGGAACTGAACAAGCTCACGATCAAGAATCGGTATCCACTACCGAGGATTGATGACTTATTTGATCAACTGCAAGGATCAAGCTACTATTCCAAGATCGACCTTCGATCTGGATACCATCAGCTGAGAATCCAAGATGAAAGCGTGCCAAAGACTGCATTCAGAACGTGCTATGGGCACTACGAATTTCTTGTGATGCCATTTGGACTGACGAATGCACCAGCGGTCTTTATGGATCTAATGAACCGCGTATGCAAACCATATCTCGATAAATTCGTGATTGTATTTATCGATGATATCCTGATCTACTCGCGAACAAAAGAAGAACATGAGCAACATCTCAGAACCATCTTGGAGCTACTGAAGAAAGAGAAACTTTATGCAAAGTTCTCGAAATGCGAATTCTGGATTCGCGAAGTACAATTTCTTGGTCACGTGGTGAATGAGAAGGGCATTCATGTAGACCCGTCCAAGATTGAAGCAATAAAGAATTGGGAAGCTCCCAAGACCCCAACCGAAGTCCGTCAATTTTTGGGCTTAGCGGGCTACTATCGGCGATTCATTGAGAATTTCTCGAGGATAGCTCAACCGCTAACGACCCTTACTCAGAAAGACAAGAAATACGACTGGGGTCACAAACAGGAAGAAGCCTTTCAGCTACTTAAGAACAAGCTCTGCGATGCACCGATACTATCATTACCCGAAGGCACTGAAGACTTCGTGGTATACTGCGACGCCTCACGACAAGGCTTGGGTTGCGTGCTCATGCAACGCCAAAAAGTCATCGCTTATGCTTCAAGACAACTGAAGGTTCACGAGAGAAATTATACCACTCACGACCTGGAGCTGGGTGCAGTGGTATTCGCCTTAAAGATTTGGCGACATTATTTATATAGTACTCGATGTACAATCTTCACAGATCACAAAAGCTTGCAACACATATTTGATCAGAAGGAATTGAATATGCGCCAGCGACGTTGGGTCGAGCTGCTGAATGATTATGACTGTGAGATTAAGTACCATCCTGGAAAGGAGAATGTTGTAGCAGACGCTTTGAGCCGAAAAGAAAGGGTTAAGACCCTAAGGGTTCGAGCATTGGAAATGACGATTCGAACGAACCTCACTGCACGCATTCGAGATGCACAACAAGAAGCTCTTAAGGAAGAGAATCGTAAAGCTGAATACCTACGGGGTATGCTGAAATACATGGTGCCAAACGAGGAGGGAGCCTTATACTTTAAGAAGCGTATTTGGGTTCCACTCTATGGTGGCATACGAGAAGTCATCCTTAATGAAGCCCACAAATCGAGATATTCGATCCACCCAGGATCGGACAAAATGTATCAAGATTTGAAAGAATACTATTGGTGGCCGAGACTCAAAAGCGACATTGCTGTGTATGTTGGAAAATGCCTAACCTGTGCCAAGGTTAAGGCAGAATATCAGAAACCGTCCGGCCTACTACAACAACCAGAGATTTCCGTGTGGAAGTGGGAACAAATCTCGATGGACTTCATAACGAAATTACCCAGGACCCCGAGAGGGCACGATATGATATGGGTAATAGTTGATCGATTAACGAAGTCCGCGCACTTCCTACCGATCCGAGAAAAAGACAGCACTGGAAAGCTTGCTGAAATATACTTAAGAGAAATTGTGGCACGTCATGGAGTGCCAATCTCAATCATTTCAGACAGAGATGGACGCTTTGTCTCAAGAATCTGGCAATCATTTCAGGAAGCCTTTGGATCCCAGTTAGATCTGAGCACGGCATTCCATCCGCAAACAGACGGCCAGAGCGAACGGACTATACAAACATTAGAAGATATGCTTCGCGCATGTGTCATGGATCTAGGCGGCAGCTGGGATACTCATCTACCTTTAGTTGAGTTTTCCTACAATAACAGTTATCATACGAGCATAAAAGCCGCGCCGTTCGAAGCTCTGTATGGCCGCAAATGCCGATCGCCCCTATGTTGGGCAGATGCCGGAGATAAGCGTATGGTTGGTCCTGAACTTGTACAAGAGACAACCGACAAGATTGCGCAGATCCGAGAGCGCATTAAGGCGGCTCGAGAGCGACAAAAGAGCTACGCTGATCCGAATAGAAAATCGGTAGATTTCAAGGTGGGAGACAAAGTGTTGTTAAAAGTCTCACCATGGAAGGGCGTAGTCAGATTTGGAAAGCGTGGAAAGCTGAATCCACGATATATCGGACCATTCAGAATACTGAAGAGAATTGGTACCGTGGCATACAAGTTGGAGTTACCGGAAGAACTTAACGGAGTACATGATACGTTTCATGTATCCAACCTGAAGAAGAGTCCAACATAAGAAAACGTGATCATCCCGATGGATGAAGTGCACATTGATGAAGCCCTCCGATTTACAGAAAAACCCGTTGAGGTTACCGACTGGAAAGTCAACAAGACCTGGAGGAGCAGCGTAAAACTTGTCAAAGTACGTTGGAGCTCTAAGCACGGACCCGAATACACATGGGAACGTGAAGACCAGTTCAAGAAAAAGTATCCCCACCTATTCAAAAAGACTCCAGCGAGAGGGAGTTCAGTCTGAATTTCGGGACGAAATTCTTTTAACGGGGGGAGACTGTGACAACTGGCACAAACCGGTTATTTCCGTACACTTTAATTAGTGTTTAATGATTGCAATTATGTGCTTAATTGTCAGCAATGTCTGAACACATGATTAAACAAGTGAATTCATGCACGTTGTATACTACAAAATATTGCTTTATGCATAAACGAGAGCGTTGCGTCAAAAATAATAGTAAACTCACCGGTAAGACACACTGTGTCGACTGAACTGCAGAAAGCAGTCAGACAATAAAATTGGAACCTAGGGGTAGGTCCGACGGCAAGAATGCATTAAAACCCAAGAGTACATACAAGGGTTTAATATATATGCAATACGAAAGCAAAAATAAGCACTAAAAAGCACCCGAAACGCACTTTAAGTGCAAAAATTATATAATTCAGCAATAATTCAGCTTTTGGACATATAAATATTATACAGAAATGTCGTTTTATTATCCAGAATATTTCCCTAAGTGTTGGGAATTGAAAGGATACAAAAAGGGTACTTAAAAGATACTAAAAAGTGTGATTTAGCACTTTAACGAATCGGTATGTAACCGAACGACCGGACTATACCCGGAACATGGAAATATTGTTAATAACATTATTTATCTTTTTTCTAAGCCAGTTAGGGTCCCTGAATACCCTAACACCCATTGTAACGCATGACACACCACTAACCGGGTTAACTACACTTAACCTAACTAAACCAAGTAACTAATCATTACAAGTTACACTTTATCGCCCCCCCCCCATTGGTGGCCGGTTAGGGGACATAAATCCCACTCCTTGATTTCTTTTGATTATTTTATTCCCTTGTTGTTGGTTAAAGAAACATTAGACCCATTGGTTAAACATGGAATTTGGATTATAAAAGAACACCAAGGGTCTTGAATCTTCATTTGCATAACACACCACCAACACAACCCTTTCTCTTTCTCTCCTCCCTTGTTCGGCCGAAACCATAACCCACACCACCACCATCATCAAGCTTCCTTACAAGTATTTTCCATACACTCAAAGGTGCAAGGTGACATACAAGGAGGCTCGGTGCACTCGGATTGCGAAGAACCTCAATCATTTGCTTTTATCCACGCGATTTTCAACTAGTTTCCTTCCCTAGCCTCGAGCTAGTAGTAAGTTGCTTAAATCACCTTCTCGAACTATTTTTAAGTGGTTAAAATGAATTGTAACGGTTAAAACTCGTTAACATGAAAAATGATACATAAAAGTCTACTAAAAATGCTAATAATGGTGGTTAAAAGCTATGATGTTGTGTAAATCATGTAGTATTTGATTTATGTGATTATTTGGACCCGATCTATGTTGTGGTAGCTCGGATCGTCATTTAACCCGGGTTGGTCATGACCTTGGAACATGACATGAGGTTGCTTTAGTAGTAACAAGGGTTAAAGGATGAAACTCTACCACACACGAATCGTGAACTTGTGTAAAAGCGATTTAGCTTGTGAAATAGTGTTTAAAACTAGTAGATCTACGTATCTACAAGTGGTATTTTCGAAAGACCAACTGTAAGACAAAACCATGTTTTAAAGCCGGATCTTTCATAAAGTAGAGGTGTTTTTATGAACAAACAAGTGTGTGGACACTTGTGTAACAAAAGTTTTAACAAAGAAATAATTTTCGTAAAAACCGACTAGAAGTTGTGAAACTTCATATTCTTTAAAAATAAAGTTTTTAAGAAATTAAACTTAATTTTAAAGATAACAAGACTTACTAAATGTGCTAGTAAGTTACTACACATTTTTGTGAATATTCAAGTTCATTGAAATGGAGAAATTGGTGATTATTGTTGATGATTATTGTTGAAAATTGTTGTTGAAGATTGTTGACGATTTAAAAGAAAATAAACACATGTTTTGAAAACATGGGAAACGTCCATTTTTAGGGGAAACTCTGTCAAAATTTTTATAAATTTTGACACTTAGAAAAGTATAGGTTTTTGAGAAACTTATTCCCTCAAAATGTATTTAAAAGTATTACCAAGGTTTCCCTAATTTTTGGTGATGAGAAATGGTGATTTCTTCAAAAATAAAAATGGATCTTATGTATATATATTTTTGAGAGAAAAATATATATTATTTTATCACCAACTTTTGTGCTAAGTGTATATAGTATGTGTTATACGTGCTAGTGTATTAAGACTTAAAAATACACTAAATACTCATGAGGAGTATAAACATAAAAATACACATACAACACACAAGATACATAATTCGGGTGCAAAGTGCAAAACACAAAAGACTTATATTTATTTTTGGAGAAAATAATATAAGTAAGATACGTAGTTAAAAATATAGAATATTTTTAACACAAGAATATATACACAAAAGAAAGTGACTGTACTTGTGCGACGCAAGTCTAGTGACTAACGTTAAGAAAACGCGTATAGGTTACGACGTTATTTAAGCAAATCCGGTGAAGTTTACGACGCTAGGAACGCAAAGTTGTGAGTTCATGCTCCCCCTTTTCTCTTTAACTGTTTTCAGTTTTTATAACTTCGGGGGTGGAATACATGTACAAATGTACAATATTTATAATTGGTATGATATAAATACAAGAAGCGCACTTGGTGAGAATGAGAACCAAGTATGAGGCGCTATGAGAAATGATAACAAGAAACGCGCTTGGTGAGGACGAGAACCAAGTAGGATGCGTTATGAGAAATAGTGTCACGAATAGGGTACAGAAGCACCATTAATCAACAATATACCTAGACCGCAGAACAAAAGGTTAGATCTAACGGGTGCCTGGCAGCCACACTCCCGGTCGGGGCGAGAATCGAGGAGTGCTTTTGTGTCTCAGAATATACCAATTAAATGCCTTAGGTTTGGTGGCTTCCTATGACGTGTCACATGTTAATGGCTTTGCAACCCATTAACAATCCTGATATTTACAGGAATATTTTAATTACATGAAATTCATACCATACTAAAAATTGATGAATACTTGAGTACGTGGGGTACTCAAGAAAAGATTGAGTTATACTTGAAGTACGTGGGGTACTCAAGAAGAAATTGAATTATACAGATGTACGTGGTGTACACATGAAACTGGATTTATATATGAAAACTTGATTTACTCACAAACTATGTTTTCATACAAAGTATACAAACATGAAATACAAAACTGCATGAATTCACACCAACTTTATGTTGACGTTTTTCCAAAAACTCACATGTATTTCAGGTAACTAGGATGGATGTGCGCGTGGTCTTGCTTATGCTCGTGGATGTCGCTTGTGTTTAACTTTAAATAAAGTTGTAAACTCTTGAGACAATGTTTTAAGCTGTCTAGCGATGTAAACGCTAAACTTATGTTTTCAAATTATGGTATTTGATGATATTTTACGAGCATGTAGCATGTTTACTCTTCGTATGCAATGAGAACCTTTCATGATCACACCTCGTGCTTCCGCCGTAGAAAGGGGTGTGACACGCACTTTGAGAATTTTGCATAAAGATTTTCTTCACGGAGAATTTCAAGCACTTCCCACAAGTGCCTCACATGTTCAGCCTTGCTCCGTGAATAGACTAGAATATCATCTATGAACACGATCACAGATTTATCTACCATGGGTTGACATACTTGGTTCATAAGATCCATAAATACTGCTGGCGCGTTCGTCAACCCAAAGGACATAACTAGAAACTCGTAATGTCCATATCGGGTTCTAAATGCAGTATTTGCAATGTCTTCTTCACGTACCCTGACTTGATGATATCCCGATCGCAAGTCTATCTTTGAAAACCAATTTTCCCCTTGTAACTGATCGAAAAGATCATCAATTCTTGGTAAGTGGTAGCGGTCCTTTATGGTCATTTTGTTCAGTTCCCTATAGTCGACACACATGCTCATCGACCCATCCTTTTTTTTACAAATAAGACGGGTGCTCCCCACGGTGACACACTCAGGCGTATGAAGCCCTTATCAAAAAGATCTTGTAATTGTGTCATTAACTCCTGCATCTCAGTGGGGACCAGCCTATAAGGGGCTTTCGCTACCGGTTTAGCACCCGGACTTAGTTCGATTTGGAACTCTACTTCACGTTCGGGAGGGAGTCCTGGTAATTCCTCCGAAAATACGTCTAGAAATTCGTTCACAATCTCAACATCTTCGAGCTTCGGGGAACCTTGTTGAGCATCTACCACGTAAGGTAGGTATGCCCTACTCCCGTTAAGTACATATTTAACGGCTTAAACGACAGTACAGAGTTTCACTTCCACCTTTCTCTCGCCTTGTATATTTAATCGCTTTCCACTTGGAGATTGAACAAGTACTGTTTTAGTTTCACAATTAATCTCCGCATGGTGTTGGTCTATCCAATCCATACCCACTATCATTTTAAATTCCCCCAAAACCATAGGTATGAGGTCGATATCAAATTCTTCATCCTCTATAGTGAACTTGCAGTTTCTACAAATCTCGTGTAATAAATAGTTCTTACTATCGGCTATTTCTACCTCTAAGGGCACCGCCATTCGTTCAATCTTAAACAAGGGATGATTTACTATTTCACTTGAAATAAACGACATGGTAGCTCCGGTATCGAACAAAACATAAATTGGCATAGAGTTTAATAAAAAGATACCTGAAACTACATTCGGATGAACCTTAGCTTCTTCGGATGTGATTTGGAACATCCTCCCTTTCGCCCTAGAACTCTCTTCCTTCTTTTCCTCTTTCTTTGATCCTTGCTGAAGTTTAGGGCACTCCGATTTAATATGCCCCTTTTGAAAACAATTGAAACAAGTCTTCGGGTTGTTTGGGCATTTGTAGGACGGATGTCCCTCCTCACCACATTTATAACACCCCTTCTTGCCTAAAAGGCACTCCCCAGTATGAAGTTTCCCACATGTCTTGCAAGGGTAATACCGCCCTTTGACTTATCCTTCCTACCGTGTTCTTGAAACTTCGCCTTCTTAGGCGGACTTGAATTGGCCCCTTTTTCCGCCGACCTCTTTTCACCATGCTCCTCTTGTCTTTTGAGTTCAAGTTCTCTATCCCGAGCCAGATTGATAAGCTCATCGAGAGTCTCACATTTTGAGGGAGTGATAAACTCCCTATATTCTGCCTTTAATATGCCATAATAACGATTAATTTTCATTCTTTCTGTCTTCGCAAAATCTCCACAGAACTTCATCTTATCCAGAAATGTGTTTGTAATCTCATTGATTGTTTCGTTCTTCTGTCGGAGGTGTAGGAATTCCTCCTGTATCTTATCAATAGTTGACTGAGGACAATGATATATCATAAAAAGCTCCTTGAATTCCTGCCAAGTCATCGCTTGAAGCTTATCCTCACCTATTTCCTTACAATATGTGTCCCACCAATCTTTCGCTTGAAAGGTGAGATGCCCAGTAGCAAACATCACTTGGTCTTCCTTATCACATCGACTTCGTATGAACGCTGCCTCTATGTTTGAGATCCATCGTTGACATGCTATCGGATCAATCATGCCATCGTAAGTTGCGGGGTTGCACGACATGAAATCCTTGTACGTGCACCTTCGTTCCTTGCCCTTACTTCTAGACCCCTCAATCATCTCTTTTAACTCCTCAATTTTACTAGACATCATAGCATCTACCACCCCTAAGACACGACTTTCGACTTCTTGAGCTAACTTGGGAACATTAGCATGTATCACCTTTTCTACCGCTTCCATGACTTTATTATCGAATGCTTCCTGTCGTGCTACTTCAGCATCGTCCACATTTCCTGTATCCGCCATCTACATAAAACGTTCTGTTGGTCCTAGTTTTGGACTTAAAAACTTCTTCTCACGTAATATGGCAAGTGATTTTAGTAAATGTGAAAAAGATGTGCGGAAATGGAAATCAGACTTTCAAGAAACAAGACCTACAGAACTATCAAGTTTATATCACTTTGAAACAAAATAGTTTACAATGTGATTGTAAGATTATTATCTAACACAAATGAATCTTGAATTCTGTGGGTGAGAGGGCAATGGAGTTTTGTAGTATGTATGAATGCTAAGCTTAACTCATTGTCTTCTGCTTGGTGAGCCTTCTATTTATAGAAGGCTGGGTACATGAATAAACAATTGTTTATTCATGCAATAAGTCCTACAAAAAGTAGCCATTTGACATATTCATTGAATCCAACAGTCAAGTTGCCTTTGTAATCTTGATATCCAATAGTTGCTTCGGTTATTTTGGCAGGATAGAGCTGATTTTTAGACAAGTGGGGTATTCATCAGAATTTCTGATAAACCACTTCATCAGAAATTCTGGTGAACAAATCATCAGAAAATCTGATGATCAGAATCGTCAGAAACTGATGATATTTCATCAGAAATATCATCATATCCATCAGAAATGACCTTCTCTGATAATCTTCTTCAACTCTTGATCAACTTGTGATTCTTTGAAGTAGATGTTGTTCATTTCAGTTGTCCTATCTGATCTTCTTCTTGTTGTTGTGATCTTCAGGACTTTTATCTTCTGCATAGATCCAGTTGAATCTGATTTTCTTCAATACTTACAAATAAAGTTTCCTAACAGTTTCCCCCTAAGTATTGTAAGAAAATGAACTATTTGTATCTAACATAAACAACTTCAACTAATTCTTGAAAAGAAAGTTCAAACAACTAAATTCAGAAACAAAAAACATAATCAAACCAACCATTGTTCAAAACAGACAATTGTAACATATTTTTCTCAAAAACAGAAATTTAGTCTCATCAATTCATCATTTGATCTTCACTCCACTTCTGTATTTGTCTCCTGGTTTCAGTCTTTTCTTGTGATCAATTGCCTTTTGAGTTTTCTTGTACATTTCTTTGTACCATCCTCTGGATTCCATCCATTTATCAATGCAATCTTCAATTGTTTTTCTCAGCTGTTCATTGTTCTTTCCCTTCTTTTTGAGCTGCTCTTGCTTATCATTCATGCAGTTCTTTATGTATTTCAGAGTTTGGTTTGAATAATTGCAAATTTCACATATTCTGAATAGATCTTTCTCATCATGAGCATCTTTGAAGACTACACACATTTCTGGTTTGTCAAAGATTGCTCCAGTTCTTACTAGTTTAGAAGGAATTTCAGCTAGAATTGTGTTATTGGGAGCAGGTAACAGCACTTTGTTGCTATACTCAAAATTGATACACAGATCAAAGTCTGTTAGTGTAGCCCTTTTATATAACTTTGCTCCTGCACTTTTGAAGCTGTCAAGGGCTCTTCTGATCACAACTGAACCACTTTTATCTCTATCAATGATATTCTTCATTTTGACTATGCCCATTGGGTGAATATCATCAGCCTGATTTCCATCAGTAACCTTTTGTTTACTGTTATCTTTTCTGATCAATGTATACTTGTTCTGTTCTTCATTGCCTAAGATACCTCCTCCAGTGGTCAAAGTATCGATTCTTTCAATAGATACTATTGGATTGGTCATCTGTTTGTGCAGAATTTCCCAGCTTCCATTGTTCCTGATTTCAACAATACCTTTACTCATTGGAGAGAGTGGCCTTTTTGGGTTATCTTCTGGACCTTTCCAGTAGTAGTGCTTTAGATGTTCTTCAGGGTACATAATTGTGTGTAAATCACCTTTCAGCACTTCTATTTCTTTGATGTTTCCATCTAAATCTTCTCTCGTCACTTTTCTAGGCCTTTTTGAGGAGGTCACTTCATGTTCCATTCTTCTCTTCTCTTTTGTATCCATCTTTATGCTAAACTCTGTTTCTCCTATGAGAGCTGTGGAAGATGACTGAACTGGAACATGTTCTTTCTGTTAGACCCTTGAAGTATCTGGCTTTGGAATGTTTGGTGGAGGACCCATGAGTAACTTTGACCTAATAGGAGTGGGACCAATGGACTGCTTCTGTTTTTGAGTTGTTGAAGTTTCTGATTGTTTAGTTTGATCTTGTTGAATGGTTTCTGGTTGTTGTTGAGGAGTTTCTGACTCTCCTGCTTGTCTCTCTTGTGGAATTGGGGCTTTCAGTTCATGAAGATCAACTTTTGATAGCCTGGCAACATTATACTGCAACCTCTTTACTAATAGATGAACATTAGCAAGAGTTTGAGTATTTGTTTCTTCTTGTTTCTTCAATTTCTAATACTCCAGATTTACTTTATTTTTCTGTGCAGTTAATTCCACCATCAGCTTCTCAAAAGCCTCAGCCATGCTGCTGTTGTTGGCTCTGAGGAACTGTATTTCTTCAAGAATTCTTCCTGAACTTGAGCTTTCTCCTGCAGTTGCAACCTCAGCCATCTGTTTCTTGATCTCTTACAGTTCTTTGAGAACTTTCTTGAGTTCTGATGAGCTCTCTCTGTTTTCTGATGACTCTTGCAGTTTGTTGAGGGCTGCAGTGTTGTCTTCTGTTTGCTTCTGTACAACTTTGACAATTTCTAACAAAACTTTGATATCTGAGTTGTGATTTTTGATTTCTGATTTCTTTCGGTATCAGATCAAGTTTCCTTATGTGGTTGTTTTCTCAGTACAAACAGCAACTGTGTCTTCAAGTTCCTTGTGAAGTTGTTCAGTGGACATAGATTGGTGTCCTTGGTAAATAGGAGGAACACCAGATGTTCTACCTTTAACACCAGCAGAAAACACATTCTCTGTTGTTCTGAGGTTAAGAGGATTGAAATATTTCATATTCTCTGTACACTCACCAGAAAATTGAAACACATTCAAGTTCTGGTTTTCCTCATATCCTTGAACCTTTTCAGGTTCTCCATGAGTTGTTGACAAACTCTTAGTTTTCTCATCCAGGTTTCCTTGATCAGTAGACTGATCTCCACCTGTTGCCACCACATTTTCTTCTTCGGAATCTGATTCAGAAAATGGGTCTTTGGTTCCACTCACATTTTGTTTTGTAGAAACAGTGCCTCTATGTAAAATTTCATATTTTCCTTGAATTGAATCATCAGAATCACTCTCAGAAATATGAAATAAGTTTAGTTTAGAGTGTTGTGCACTTGTTTCTCCCATATGTGAGATTTCAGCCTGATGTTCTTCTACCACAAGACTCATGTTCACATCTTTATCAGTTGGGTGAGGATCTGATTCACCCTGCTGCTCCATTCTTGGTGTGCTTGACTCTTGTGCATCATGCTCCATGAGGGATACACTTTCAAAAACTTCTCTGTTTTCTGGCTTCTTGGTTAACATCTTCAGGTATTCTGCTCTGTATGGTGAATCTTCTGGTATCAGATTCAACACTTTTTCTGACAGAATAGGCACATCATAGTCTGACTTCCAAAACCCTACAGCAGTCCAAGGTGTCATAATTTATGTACTCCACATATTTTCTGATGCCGGAATTTCTAGGTTCTTTTCAGAAAATGCATCAGAAATTATGATTGACAGAAATCTGGAAAAAGGTAGATGTGAATCTATCCTTCCAGCATTAGTCAGAATTGCTCTTCTGATCAGATTAAATATTTATGTTTCAAAATCAATGTTCAACCCATTAATGAGACTGAACATGATTGTTAGAATATTCATATTTATCTAATCTGTACCTCCAATCTTTGATGATAGACACTTGTTCCGAATTTCCATTAAAACTTGCAAGAAGGCAGGTAGCTTGTTCCTCTTGAATTCATTGATTTTTGAAATCTTTGCCTTGTAACCCATTACAGCATCGAGTTGTGAGAACATATCTTCTTTTTCTGGTGATTCTTCATAGCTTTGGTTTAAGGGTATTTCCAAACATTCCCTTATTTTCTCCGGTGAGATTGTAATAAAGATATTTCCCCATACGTGTGCTGTTAGCTCGATTTGATTTGAGACTTTGAGAGTTTTTACAACTTGTTGTAAGAGTTTTTCTGCTACCTCTCTCGTCTTTGTGAGAGCTTGAGCTATCGGGCATCTGATCAGAAATTCAATGAGAATTTGACACTTTATATCATATTCTTTAATGTTATCGTTCATTGCTTCCTTGTTGCTCTTTAATGGAAGAAATTCAGCTTCGGTGATGAAAGGAACAGAGTGTTCGATTGGTGGCATGTTGATGTTGATAGCAGCCATTGAGAATTTGGGTTTTTTGTTTTGGAAAAGCGTTTTTAGGGTTTTGAGTTTGAAGGTTGAAGATGGATGTCTCTGTTTTTGAATGAGGTATTTATAGTGTATCGAGACAGAGATTTTTGAGTGTTTTTCGTAGGTTGTTTGTATTCAAGGTGGTTAATCACACCTTAATGATGTTTTAATCCAATTAGGAAACAACCGTTTTTGAAAAACCTTTGGTTTATCTCTTATTTAACATAAATATTTTGATGAAAATTAGAGATTCCAAAGATTTTGTAGTTAAACACTAATGTCCAACTTGCACCTTTTCGCCATGTAGGACCCCTTTTGTTTCAAAAAGGTCCAATAGAAACCTTTTCTGAGATTGTGTATCTTCCCAAGTTTTCCTTTTGATGATATATATCAGAAAATCTTTGAATAAAGCTTTTGAGAGTAGGATTTTCTTCATATTTCATCAGAATGCATTTGATTCATTTACAGAGATTGAATCAGCAATTTTTTTTGAGATGAGAGGGAATAAGTAGAGTTCTGAGATTTTTACTTACATGGAAGTTCTGAACTCCACACCTTTGTTCTGATTACCAGGAAGTGTTTGTCATACAGCTTGTTCCAGTCCTCAGAAAAAAAATATTTTGAAAGAAACTTATTTAAAAAATTTAGATGGTTATAAGTTTCTTTGAATCTGGTTAAAGGCAATGTTTTCTGATGTTTCTATCTATTGTTTTGTCAGACTTCCTGGTTGTCAAGAGATTTTTTTGATAAAGATTTGATTTTCTGATATATTATCAGATTTTCTGGTTATTTTGAGAATTTTCTGGTGTATGAACAGATTCTGATGACTTAATGGTTTTTTTGAAAAAATACCAGATTTTCTGATTGATCATCAGATTTACTGAGTTTCACTTAATCTATCAGACTTCATTTGAGTTTTACTAGATTTTTATTGCATTTATCAGACATGTTGTTTTAGTTTCCCCTAAATCTATTGTCATTTTTTTGTGTTTTTTTTATGTAGACAATCAATAAAGAAAAGAAAATATCATTAAACAAGAAAAAGAGAAAAAAAAAACAGATAAAACAAGTAAACTACAACTACTCCTCCTCCAGCACGTTGTACATGCACTTCACATATAACCAGAGACTGGTTATTCGACCAGTGTGATTCGTTGATGGGACCAGGGTAGGATCTATTATGTTTTCTTAAAGTGCCAGCTCGACACTTGGATACCAGCTTCTCACTCCTCTGAAGTCCAGCTGACTGGTTTTCACCTTGGTTACGAACCTAGGGTAGATCAGAAAAGGTTGACGGCCGTGAATGTTTGCTTCTAGGTCTCTCATGAGAAACTTAGAAAAGTTGTAAGGTTTTTCCTGTACAACAGCATGAATCACCTCCATCATCCTATGGGACAGCTCGTTGAAGTGTCCAATCTTCTTAGAGAAGCAGACACTGAGTTGTGTCACCAAATACTGGAAAGGTGGTATAAAACCAGATTTGCTAACCTGCCTTGACACGTTGTTTGTATGATAGCCCATTTCTGTCAAGGTCTGTTGCATATCTGCCTTATCCAGGAAGGTGACTTCTTGACCATTACCCAGCCGGAGGACATCTATAAGAGTTTCCTCCTTTAGGGTAATTTTGACCCCCATAACCTTACTCTCAATCCACATGGAAGTGCCACTGAAAATGATTTCAAAGTTCCACCAGAATTCTTGAAGAAGTTCTGGATAGATGGTGACATGTGTAGATACAGCGAAGCCCAAGGTTCTTCGCATGATCATGTTATACACATACCTATAGTCCTCCCATGCAGGTCCTTCCAAGTTAGACCTAAGTCGAAGATTATGATGTCTGTGAAGAGGGAGAGGGAATTGTGTTACTTTCATCATTTTTGGGCGACCCATTTTAAAATAAGAAATTTCTGATGAAGAGCTTTTTTAAGAGAAGATTTGTTTGGTGTGAAGAAAATATTTTTTCAGGTTGTTAATATTTATATGTGAAAGTGATAGTTGTGCCATAAATGTTATTAACATCCAAAGTTCCAAAGAATTTCATTTCCATTTCAATCTCTTCAATTAAGACGATATATGTTGCAGTTGCAGTGAGAATATGACAGTCTTCAAGGCCCCTATGTGTAAGTAAGCATTGAATAGCTAGGCGGCTACTTTCATAGCTCCTAATCATTTTAATGCCTACGTGTCTCTTAAACTTCTTATGAAAAAATGACGTTGCATGCATTGGTAGTGTAAGAAAAAAAATTCAATAATCTGCAAAAAATTTCTAGTGACGGTTGATTTTCTCAGCTATATTGAATTTTATCTTAATGCATGTTACTTTTCCCCCTTTTTGTTTTTTTTTAATTTAAAAGAAAGAGAAAAAAAATACAAAAACAGACTATACACAGATATGAATTTATACAATATGTGGGATATGCTTGAAGATGGAAGTTTTTAATGATTACTAATCATTCTAATGTTTCAACAAGGTTTCTGATTTTATATCAGAATTTCTGATGATTTCACCAGATTTTCTGATATTTCTTCAGATTTTCTGATAAATCATCATTTACTGATGATTCATCAGATTTTCTGATGTTCCATCAGATTGATGGATTTCTTTGTTAGAAACTAGTTGAATTGTTCTTTGATTATCAGAACTTTGATGTTCATCAATTTGGTTTTCAATTTGTGTCCTTGTGTTTTCTGAAAAAACTTCATCTTTTATATTAACCATGCCAAGTTTGCTGATCAAAAAATTGTTTCTCTTTTCATCAAGAGGTTTTGTAAAGATATCAGCAATTTGGTTTTCAGTTGGAACAAAATACATTTCTATGTTACCTTTCTCCACGTGATCTTTTATGAAGTGATATCTGACATCTATGTGTTTGGTTCTTGAGTGATGAACTGGATTTTCTGTTATTGCAATAGCACTCGTTGAATCACATAGAATTGGTATTTTTGTCAGATTTACTCCATAATCTTTCAGTTGAGTTTGCATCCACAGCACTTGTGAACAGCAACTTGCTGCTGCTACATATTCTGATTCTGCTGTTGATGTGACAACACGGTTTTGTTTCCTGCTTGCCCAACATACCAATTTTTCTCCCAAGATCTGACAGGCACCAGATGTGCTTTTTCTGTCAATCTTGCACCCTGCATAATCTGTATATGCAATTAATTCAAGGTTTGTATCCTTTGGATACCAGAGACCAAGTTCTAATGTGCCTTTTAGATATTTGAAAACCCTTTTTACAGCTTTTAGGTGGGATTCTTTAGGATCACAATGATATCTGGCCAGAAAGCATGTTGCAAACATAATATCTGGCCTGCTTGCAGTTAAATATAGCAATGATCCTATCATCCCCTTATAGGTTTTAATATCTACACTTATTCCATCTTTATCAGAATCTAATTTGTTCCCTATTGCCATGGGAGTTTTTGAAACATAGCAGTTTTCAAGTGAGTATTTTTGTAGAATTGTTTTCACATATTTTGATTGACTAAAAAATATTCCATCAATTCTTTGTTTTACTTGTAACCCCAAGAAAAAGGTTAACTCACCCATCATACTCATTTCAAAGTGGCTGGTCATTAACTTTTGAAACTTTTTATAGAATTTTTCATTTGTTGATCCAAATATAATGTCATCAACATATATCTGGACCAACGAAGTATGACCTTTGTGTGTTTTGAGGAAAAGTGTTGCGTCAATAGTACCTTTAGTAAACCCAAAATTGAGTAAGAAGTTCGATATTGTTTCATACCAGGCTCTAGGAGCTTGCTTTAAACCATACAAGGCTTTGTTTAATCTGTAAACATGATTTTGAAATTTTGGATCAACAAAGCCTTCTGGTTGCTGCACATAAACTTCTTCCTCAATTTTACCATTCAGGAAAGCTGATTTTACATCCATTTGATAAACTTTGAAATCTTTGGATGCAGCATAAGCAAGAAAAATTCTTACAGCTTCTAATCTAGCTACTGGTGCAAATGTTTCATCATAGTCAATACCTTCTTGTTGACAATAACCTTTGACCACTAAACTTGCTATGTTCCTGGTGATTATGCCATTTTCATCAAATTTATTCCTGAATACCCATTTTGAGCCTATGACAGATTTGCCATTTGGCTTGGGTACCAGATCCCATACCTTACTCGTTTCAAACTGATCAAGCTCTTCTTGCATAGCTTGAATCCAGTCTGAGTCATTCAGAGCTTCTTTGACAGACTTGGGTTCTATCTTGCTTAAGAACCCAGCAAATGCACACTCATGGGCAGTTGCAGATCTTGTTCTCACACCATCTGCTAGATTGCCAATGATGTTAGAATGAACATGTTCTTTGATCCATCTTAACTTGTTGTGAAAAGTTGTTGGTTCTGATGGATTTGAAGTTTCCCCCTAAACAGTTGCCTCAGTTGTGTATATTGTATCAGAATTCTGATTTTCTGATGTACTACTCACTTATTCTGCAGGGTTAGTACATGAAGTATCTATTGATTTGTTTTTGAAAGAATTGTCATGTTCTAAGAAATCTTCAGTTATCACTTCAAAGAGATGTTCATAATTTTCTTGTTTGTCAGAAAAAATTATTTCTTTCATGTATTCATCAGAAACCTCTGTTTCTGATGAGTCATCAAATGAAACATACAGACTTTCTCTGATTGTCCTTGTGTTGAGAATAAAAATTCTATATGCTTTTGAGGACAAAGAATAACCAAGAAAAATACCTTTTTCTGCTTTTCTGTCAAATTTTTCAAGGCTTTCAAAATCATTGAAAACAAAACATCTACAACCAAATGTATGTAAAAATTTTACATTTGGAATCCTTCCATTAATAATGTTGTAGGGTGTTTTGTTTAGCCTTTTGTTGTTTAGTGTTCTGTTTTGGGTAAAACAGGAATTTGCTATTGCTTCTGCCCAAAAATGAGTGGGCATTTTAGCATAAGCAAGCATTGTTCTGGCAGCTTCTACTAAGGTTCTATTTTTTCTTTCAACTACCCCATTCTGTTGAGGTGTTCTGGGAACAGAAAATTCATGAGAGATTCCTTTACTTACAAGAAAGCTCTCAATTTTTGAATGCTTAAACTCTATCCCATTGTCTGATCTGATCCTTCTGACTGTTAGTTTTAACTGATTTTCAATTTTCTTGATAAAATTAATGATCAGATCAGGAGTTTCACTTTTCTTCCTTAAAAATTCGACCCATGTGTATCTGGAAAAATCATCTACTATTACTAGTATGTATTTCTTTCCAGAAAAACTTTCTGTACTTATGGGTCCACACAAATCCATGTGTAAAAGTTCCAAATTTTGTGTGATAGAGGACTCAGGAATTGATTTATTTCAGCTTCTTTTTTATTTTCCCATCTCACAAGCTTCACAAATTTTATCCTTCTTTGAGAATATAAAAGGTAATCCTTTTACCAGACCCTTTCCTGCACATGATGGTCCTGAAATGGAATGATTAGAGGGTTTTTGGTACCCAGGCTTGCTTGGGTACTCTTTCTGATGAGATTTTAATCAGATTATTTTCTCTTAATGGCCTTTCATCAGAAAATCTGTTGTATGCTAAGCCATAGACAGATTTTTCATTTTCTTTTGTAGATGGTGTTGAACAAGCTTCAGTATGTCAAAACACATACAAGATTTATCAGAATTTTCTGATATTCTTTCTTGTGATGAAATGAGTGGATAATTTTGAAAAGATGAGTGAACTGCTTCTAGAGTCTTTAAAGATTCTTGTTTGCATTCACTTCCTTTTGGTTTGAAGTTGGGTTTTTCAAAAGAGTATTCTGAACAGGTTGACTTGCAAGATTCAGAATCAGATTCTGATAAAAATTTATCAGAAATCTGATGGGTTGCTTTTACAAAGACTGTGGGTTTACTTCCTCTTGTTTTTATATATCCTAAACCCTCTCCTTTTTTCTTTGGTGTGGACTCAATGAAATTTATGAATTCATTGGCTTGTTGAAAACCTCTTACATTAATTTCTTTATCATTGATTTTCTTGTAAAGATCTTTTCTTTCATTTTCATAGAACTCAATTTTAGCTCTTTGATCTAAACTTTCTTCTATAAGTAATTGGTTTTCAAGAATGATTTTATTCATGGTCCTTTGCAACTCATCAGATTTTTTAATATCTGATTGATGTTTATCTTGCAGATTTAGAAAATCTGACATGGGCTTGTTTAGCTTGTGTTCAAGATCAAGATTATCTAAATTTACCTTTTGTCTTGAAGTTTCTGGTAGGTCATCAGAAAGAGTCATCAGACAGAAATTAGCAATTTCCTCTTCTTCTTCATTAGAAGAATCATCAGATAGCCATGTATCTGTCCCAACAATTAAGCTGACTTGTTGCTGCTTCTTTGCTTCTTCTAGCTTTTTTTCATAATAAGCAAAATCCTTGAGCTTCTTGGTCTTGCATTCTGATGCATAGTGGCCTCTTTGCTTGTACTTGTAGCACACAACTTCAGCCTTCCCCTTATCCTTAGATCTACCTTCTTCGTTAGATCTTCCATCCATCCTCCCTCTGTCACTTCTATGGTATCTCTGGCTTCCTCCCCTCAACCTCTGCTCAAATGTTTTGGTGAGCAGTGCTATTGCTTCAGCAAAAGCTTAAAAATCTGATGATGTATCAGAAATTTCAAGATTTTGGCTGTTTGATGGTTGTGGATCATTGGTATGTGGTGTTCTTTGTGAGTTTGAGATAAGAGCTAAAGATCCCCCTCTTTGAATGGTTTCTTCAAATATTTCTTCCTCTCTGGGGATCAAGATGATGTATAAGTTATGAAGACTCATATTTCCTAGTTCTAAGGTTGAGGACAAAGTCATGGTTAGACTTCTCCATTCTCTAGGTAAAGCATCCAGATATTTTATGTTTCTTTCATCATTTGATTTTGTTATACCAAATTTCTTTAGCTCATTCAAAAGTTTTGTAAATCTTTGATATGTATCATTTAATCTTTCATTGGGTAAACTTTTGAACCTCTCGTATGAGGAAACATTGTTTGTTCTCTTGTTTCTTCTCATCCTTTCTCCTCCTTCACAAAGATTTTCCAACTGATCCCATATTTCCTTAGCTGATGCACATGCATCAACTTGTGAAAATATGTCATTGGGGATGGCCATTATTAAAAGTGACTTTGCCCTTTCATCCCCAGCCATCGGTTCCTTGTCTTCCGCACTCCAGATTATTTCACTTTTGGGAGCACGGGAGGCAGGGATTGCAGGTGATTGGTCAGTTGCTGGAATAGCTGGTATTTCAGTCATTGGTATATGTGGACCCCTTTCAATGGATTTAAACAGAGCCCGGTCAAGACCATTGGGGAACTTTACTATCCTGATTTTCCATTAGAGGTATTCTTCTCTAACAAGAGTCGGAGATTTAGACATAGAACCAATGTTAAAAGCATTATTCCATGATTGAAAGCTGGCCATATTTAGAGAAAAGAAGATGAGCGATTGATCATTTGAAAATAGTTTATTCAATCTGCTCGGATACCAATTGTTGGTCCCAGTTTTGGACTTAAAAACTTCTTCTCACGTAATATGGCAAGTAATTTCAGTAAATGTGAAAAAGATGTGCGGAAATGGAAATCAGACTTTCAAGAAACAAGACCTACAGAATTATCAAGTTTATATCACTTTGAAACAAAATAATTTACAAGGTGATTGTAAGATTATTATCTAATACAAATGAATCTTGAATTCTGTGGGTGAGAGGGCAATGGAGTTTTGTAGTATGTATTAATGCTAATTTTAACTCATTGTCTTCTGCTTGGTGAGCCTTCTATTTATAGAAGGTTGGGTACATGAATAAACAATTGTTTATTCATGCAATAAGTCTTGCAAAAAGTAGTCATTTGACGTATTCATTGAATCCAACAGTCAAGTTGCCTTTGTAATCATGATATCCAATAATGTCAAGTTGCTTCGGTTATTGTGGCAGGATAGAGCTTATTTTTAGACAAGTGGGGTATTCATCAGAATTTCTGATAAAACACTTTATCAGAAATTCTGGTGAACAAATCATCAGAAAATCTGATGATCAGAATCGTCAGAAACTGATGATATTTCATCAGAAATATCATTGGATCCATCAGAAATGACCTTCTCTGATAATCTTCTTCAGCTCTTGATCAACTTGTGATTCTTTGAAGTAGATACTGTTCATTTCAGTTGTCCTATCTGATCTTCTTCTTCTTGTTGTGATCTTCAGGACTGTTATCTTCTTCATAGATCCAGTTGAATCAGATTTTCTTCAATACTTACAAATAAAGTTTCCTAACACGTTCATTCCATTAATTTGGAGTTCCCTTCATACTTTTACTTCATCATATTGAACTCAAGTTAGCATATTGCATTCAATTTACAATGCATACTTATACATTATCGTCTTTGACGATCATGACGTATCGTGTAGATCGAAAGCTTTGATCGCAATGATTTATATTTTCATCTTTTCATAATATGTATACTTTCCCTCGTCTTTCTTAATATCAAAACTTCCTTTAAACGTTGATTACGAGGCTTTAAAAACCGTTTAAAACAAGTCTCGTATTCAAAACAAACAAAATAAAAAAATTGCCAGCATTAGTGGTCCTCGTGGGCCGCGACGGATAGCACTCCAGCTATCGCGGGCCGTGACAGATGTTGCGCGACGCGAAGGTTAGCTCGGTTGGGTGTCACGCAACGCGACGCCCTCTTTTTCACAGGGGGTTCGATCTGAGTTGCTGTAGATGCCCAGCTCTAACCTTTTCTCAAAATACTATCTTTAAAACTCGATATCTATAGTTCTATTAGTTCGTTTTACTCGATTCTTTTTCCTACGTATCCGAAATTTAAATACGGACCCGTATAACATCATATGCTTTAAAACTCAGTTGTAAATATTTTGCCTAAAATTTTCTTTTTTACCTTAACTTCAAATGTAATTGAAACTTACAATTTACTTACTTGCACGGCGCTCCAGAACGAACACACCTTCATTTGAGCTTTCGGTTTGAGTTCAAGCACTCTATCGTGTTCGAATCCCTCAAACCTAGGCTCTGATACCAACTTGCAATGCCCATTTCATTACTTTTAAGTCTTAGATAAGTATAAACAATTATTTTAGAAAATTCGGCATGACCCGTTCGTATGATAAACATATCCCTGTTTTTATAACTCAATATCGAGTGGACTTGGACACTTGCAAAAGACTAAACAAAACCATTGCATAGATTTTTAAATAACTACCAACGTCCAGAAATTTTTAAAAGATCCAACAAGTTAACTTCAAATGCTTAGCTGCTAAACCAAAACTAGTTACAACAAAAACACTTTTTGACCATAAACATTGATACTATAAGTAGCGGAAGCGCTTATAGGCAAGCTTCATATTTGTGTTCGCTCCACGTCGCCGAACCGTCTAAGTTGAGGATTTACCTACATTAAACAACAAAACTTAAGAAATTAGTCTCGTTAACTATTTTACTTTTAATCTAATAATTTCTGGTTTCGTTCCTTTATAAGTTTTCCTTCCACTTTTGCATTCACCTACCCGTTAAACGGGTCAAGCATATACTCTCATAAATGAGATAAGTCATACCATCCATAATCTGTTAACATCGGATTATTTACTTACAACATACCACATACTTCAACCCGTATAACGGATTGAATATCATCCATTCAACATTCGTACTTTCATTCATAACCACCCATACATAACGGGTCAAATAATTCCTTTTCACTTAACTTGTTCAATACGAACCGGTCAATTTGCATAACATATCATAACCTTTATATACATAATCCAATCCACAAAAGATTGGCTATCTACTTATTAATCACCATAAACAAAAGTAACTAAGATTTTTATTTTTCGAACATTAGAATATCAAAGTAAAATTTGTATGCACAGTAGAACATACTTGCGCCTTTCGTTTTCCTAGTGCTTGTACCTTCTTCCTTCACGCCTACATTAACACATCCGTTCACTCATTTAGTCAAACTAATTCATTCTATCGTTTTCCATATTACCCATATTTTCATCCCTTAAGCATTTCACCGAACACTTGGTAGGCATCGTATTTAAAGCATAAAGTACAAGCATATAAAGCATATCTCTACTAGTACATTTTCACACAACATTCACAATCAATCTATTTTGCATAACTGTTTCATCCTACATCACTTTATTTATCATTTATAAATCACAACAAGAATATACATCTAAATTTACATATATGATTTTACTCCATTATCCTACTTATACTAACTTCTTAACAAGTGGGTTTTTGCTACAATCATACAAAATCATCAACATCAAACATAAATTCTGCCTTATTTTACTATCTTAACATTCAATTACACAAAGTTTTTCATAAACTCATGATTTTGGGCGAAACCTGATTCCTACGATTCATCAAAACACAAAATTGGACTTACCACTCTATTGAGTATGATAGGTTAATCGAAATTTGATGACATGCAACTGATTGACCTTGAATTCCCTTGTTGATTTGATGAATCTTGCAAGAACAAGGGTTAACCCTTGTCTTTCCTGCTCTGGTCGATCCCAAAACACACACAAGGTGTGTGTTTTTAGGTTTACACCTTATTAATCCCTTTTAATTAAAACTTTTCACATTACCCCCCTCCAAATTTGTTAAGTATCTAATTCAAGCATTTCCATCATTTAACTTATCATTTATCATAACCCATCAACTAAGTTAGGTTTTATTCACTTTTACTTATTTTCATATTAATCATTTTTTGGGGTGTTATAGTGTGATCTTAGAAAAATCCTTAATGAAACGCCTATAGAAGCCCGCATGACCTAGAAAGCTACGAACGGACTTGACACTAGTGGGAGGAGGTAACCTACTTATGGTATCTATATTGGCCCTATCCACCTCTATCCCTTCTCTAGACACTTTGTGACCTAAGACTATCCCCTCTGTCACCATAAAGTGACATTTCTCCCAATTAAGCATATGGTTTGTCTCTATTCATCTCTTAAGCATCCTATCAAGATTAAGGAGACACCGATCGAAGGTGGTACCATAAACCGAGAAGTCATCTATAAAGAGCTCCATAGAAGTCTCAAGCATGTCTTGGAATATAGCAACCATGCATCTTTGGAATGTAGCCGGAGCGTTGCATAACCCGAAAGGCATGCAGCGATACGCATAAGTGCCGTAAGGGCATGTGAATGTTGTTTATCTTGATCCTCTGGTGCGATGGGATCTGAAAATAACCCGAAATTCCATCGAGAAAACAGTAAAACTGTTGACCCGCTAAATGCTCCAACATTTGGTCAATGAATGGCAAAGGGAAATGGTCTTTCTGGGTGGTGTCATTCAACTTGCAGTTGTCGATGCACACACGCCAACCGGTAACGGTACGAGACGGGATTATTTCATTCTTTTCATTCATAATCACCGTCGTCCCACCCTTCTTTGGGACAACTTGGGTCGGACCAACCCACGGTGAGTCGGAAATAGGGTATATCACCCCGGCATCTAACAACTTAAGCACTTCTTTCTTAACAACCTCTTGCATGTTCGGATTAAGGCGCCGTTGAGGTTGCACCACCGGCTTATAGTCATCTTCCATGAGTATCCGGTGGGTACAATAGGCGGGGCTTATGCCCTTCATGTCCAAAAGTCGCCATGAAATGGCCTCCTTATTCTCTCTCAAAACCCCTAATAACCTATCCTTTTCCCCCTCCTCTAACAGATGAAATAATGACGGGAAAATTGGATCCCTCACCAAGGAAAGCATACTCTAAGTGGGATGGAAGAACCTTAAGCTCTAATGGGTCGGGTTTCTCTATGGGTGTACTCTCGATCTCACTCTTCACTTCATTTAACTCTAACACTTCGGGGACCCAATCGGTCTCGTCCCCTTCCTCACTCTCACTCACAATTTCCTCTACTTCGTCGAGTACCTCATCTACCTTACCCTATACTAGATCGGCTCCACTAATATAGTAAAAACAATGGTCGACGCATGACAGGAAAGACTCTACAAAATAGACCGAATGACAAGGACTACTATGATCGTCGGAACCGCTAGAATGTTCCATAGAACGTGCTATCTCGAAAGTGGCTCTCTCCTCACCGACTCGGAGTGTGATCTTCCCGTCAAAGACATCAATGATGGCCTTGGCGGTGCATAAGAATGGGCATCCTAAAATGATAAGAACTTTCTCATCAGCTTCCATATCAAGAACGAAAAAGTCTACGGGAAAGACGAACTTGTCTATTTTAACTAGAAGGTTTTCGATTATGCCACGTGGATACTTCACTGATCTATCAGCTAAGGACAAAGACATGCGTGTAGGGGATAACTCTCCTAGACCTAACCTCTCGTACATGGAATATGGCATGAGGTTTATACTTGCTCCTAAATCAGCTAAGGCCCTACACTCGATATCACTCCCGAACAAGCATGGAATGGTGAAAAGGCCCGGATCCGTTAATTTCTCCGGGACCTTGTTCAAAACTATGGCGGAACATCCTCCACTAAGGGGAATGTTAGAGACCTCTCCTAGCCTATCCTTACGCTTTAGAAGGTCCTTTAAGAATTTGGCGTACTTAGGCATAGATTGATGGGCTTCTATGAACGGAAGGTTTATCCTAAGTTGCTTAAAGATCTCTAAGAATTTCCCGTACTCTTTAGAGTAAGTTTAGTTTTTAAGATGGGACGTGAATGGAGCACGGAAAAGATCAACAGTGGGTGATGGAATGATTCGTGTGGGTCGTTTTTCTACACTACTCTCAACTTGAGGCTCCTCGGTGTGTGCAGTACTTGTTGGGATTAACCTAGGTTGCACTTTACCAGGGGCCTCCATCTCATTATCTTCATCTACGGGCTCCTCATCCTCTACCTCTATACTCTCGGGTCTCACTACCTCTCTGATGGGGGGTGTGAAACATGAGCCTTAAGTGTATTAGATTGTCGGATTTAATACGGTTTATGCGATTATATTCGTTGAATACAGTAACTACGAGCTTTCGTGGTTTTACAGGTAAATCACTTAAACTGGCAAAGTTAGAGCGTTTAAGGATGATGAACAAAGTGATTCATGCTAATCGGGCGTCGATTTGGGTCAAGTTAGAGTTCAGCGATTCAAGAGATGTGATATAACAAAATACGGCGTAAGCTACGGTTTTATGACCGTATCCTATGGTATACATATGCTGAATGGAAAGAAAACAGAAAGTCTAAATCGTAGCCTACGGCTACTTTACGTAACTTACGGTTGGAATTAGCATGTAGTGCATATGATTGAAGGAACACGTGAAGTATTAGAGGTTTTTGTCAAACATCAAATCATCATTAAAACGTGAAAGAGGCAGCCACAATACACTTTGTTTATCATCACACATGGGCCGCTACTAACATCACGTGTGGAGTCTTTCATTGGGCCACACCTCTTGGACGCACACATTGAGACGTAGAGGTAACAATTGGCAGCAACTCTCACGTGGTGTTTATTATTTTATTTTCCATCAATATGGGATTGGAGCCGATTTCTTTGATTGAAGGATTTTTAATTAAAAGTCAATAACATCATGTGCAAAAGGGAGGACTTTCGATGGCACCAGACTAAAAACAATAGTCAACAACAATAACAAACATCATCATTGGGCTTCTAAACACATGCACCCATATGGGCCGAATAGTGGGGTTTATTATTTACTTTGCATGATCAATCACAAAGAACCCAACTTATTTGTGGGCCGAGGACAATTGGACGGCTGTTTTGGCGCAAACTTCAACACAATATCAATCATCATCTTGAGTGAAATAAATAATTAACATATCTTCGACCGCAGACGGCAGAAAAGGGCACGGAGACATAGAGGCAGACGAAATTCAACCGAGATGAGCGGCTAATTTTCTGGTGGACACTTCGGGTGAATGATTCTTGTGAGACACTTTTAATTCTAGTTTCTGTTTGGTATTGAGATTTGGATTTGTAGTCGGTTGACAACCGATTATTTGCGTGATTATATAATTTGTGTGACAGACAAATCCTGAGTGACAGTCAGAGTTATAATTACGTTTTGAATCCAATTATGCTTTTGTTGATTGAATGATTCCCATGTATGTTTGTTTTAATATTTATCTGATCAAATTAATATTAAGATTTTGAACTGCATAGGTAATTGGTAGATGTGACAGATTTACTATTCAATCAATAGCATCCAATAAAATCAGAAGTAGGTTATTAGTAATTACAGAATCTGAATCCCGGAGTGATCACCTTTTCTCATCATTGTTTATTACAATTCAACCTAAGCCTCACTTTTAGTTCGTAATTGTTAGATAATCAATTAAATCTAACAACTGAGTTTTACTTTTCAATAGTAGTTAATCAAAACTGAGCATTACACACTTTCCACAATCCTCCTCTGGTTCGATATCCGACTTACTCTAGCTACCTAGTTTATTTCGGTTTTTGCATGTCACTAACGACAGACATCAAAATGGCGTCGTTGCCGGGGAGGCGTGCGCAAAGTGTTTAGTGTTAAGTTTCATAAAAAAAAAAAAAAAAAAAAAAAAACCCTAAAAAAAAAACCTAAAAAAAAAAAAAAATTTGTGTTTATTTTGTCATCTTATTTGTTTGTGATTTACTTGGGTAGTTGAGCTGTGTTTGTGCAGGATGACAGATCTTACTATATTTTGCGGCTCTTCTACATGTATTTTGTGCGGGGAACCACTTCACCCGTGTATCGGTTGCCGCGAGGCCCGATTTAAACGGGAAAGAGCGAAATTGGAAGAACCATCGATGCCTTGCTATGGTAATCCTTCCCCTCCACCATATTTCTATGTTTCTGATACAATGGTGGAGGATGATTATTACTCTGACGGATGGGATCGGGACGATGATACTTATTATGAACCAAGGACGGATGGACGATGTTTCTGTTGCGGTCGTTATCATACTTCTGTTTATGATGATTTGTGCGCGGTGTATTTGGAAAATCCAGAGTACTGGAATAAAAAAATGATGGATGCGTACATCTCAACACCGTATCAGGGATATCGACAGTATCATCCTGAGGAATATTCTAAGCCCGAGGGTGTGTATGCTTATCAGACCGATGAGGAGAAAAAGCTTGCTATGTTAGAAGCAAGTTTGTCCAGACTCGAGCAGTATTTATTAGCACCCAACCTTTCCGATGAAGATCGAATCAGCTGCCTAGTTTCCAAGTGTCAGAAGTTAAAAATGAAGATAGAAATAGAAGAGCGTCTCTCACCATTACCTGATGACATTAGAGATTATTCTCACATGGAGGAGGAGGTTGTGGAGGATAATACCACACCAATGAATCCTTTATCTGATGAAGAGTCACTGGTGGATCAGATGGTGTGTGAGGATGAGGAGGCAGAGCAGTCTGATGAGATGAATGTGTGTACCGAACCTCTTCTCATATCAATCATTCCAATTAACAAGTGTGGGGAAGAGGGTTCGAGGAAGAAGATGAAAAGGGTGAAGCTACAAGACATCGGTGTATATCTTGTGAAGTGGATCATCGAAACCCAGATGTGCTTTCTGAATATGCCATTTATACTGTTGAATTTATGGAGATGGCATGTAAATTTCCGGGCATTCGTCGGAAATGTTTTGGGTAAATGTGCACTGAGACCACCGTAGCGCATATCAGGTACGGTCTGGCTGAAGACCTTTAAACTTAGCGCTCTCGGGAGGCAGCCCGAGGATGTAGAGTATTGTATTGTATTTGTTCTTTTGTTTTGTTTTGTTTTGTTTTGGTGTGTTTGTGTTTTGACAGGTTCCTACGATTCTATCTTCACGGATGCAATGAATCAAGTGTGGGGATGTTTGGCAACATCCCCGATGAGATCTCAAAGAATCTATGAGGGGCGTATGTTCCGGTTAGATCACAACAGTTACACCGCCACAGACACTCACTTGTTTTCTGATCAGGTGCATGTGTTTATCTATACTTTATTTTATTTGTTTTTGTGTTTTTGGTGGTGTAAGTCTTTGTGTTGGGAATGGTTTTATGTGTCGAGTCGTCTAGTTGTTAGCCGTTCATGGTTTGTTAGGTGGTATCTCTCGGGTTATGACTATAAATTGCACCATACATTGGGGACAATGTATCACAAGTGTGGGGATGCGGTAACTCGAGAGATGGTTGGTATGATTGTTGATCTCAAATGCTTGAAGGGTTGAAATTGTGAAAAAATTGAAAATTTTTGTTTCTCAAGTATGCTTGAACTACATGAAAACCAACATTTTCAATTGCTAATGGGTTCCTTACTGATATTAAACTAACTTAGATCCCTAGTCATGGTTGTCCCTTTAAGTTTCATGAGAGTATTTCTGGCATGTTTTAGAAAATAGTTGAGAAGAGATGCCTAACTAGGGGTAACATGCTTTAGGAATTACACATGCTACGTGTCGGCAACCCTTATTCCTTCTATTCGGTGAGATGTTTGAGCCTACTAGATTGATAGTTGATTTGCAATAAATGTTCAATTGATGAGTGTAGGCCATATGCTGCTTTGTGTTAGAACTTGTGTGGTTTGATACGTGCCGAGACTGTGCTTTAGCGTTTACACATAGATGATAAAGGCATTAGGATTCCTTTCATTGTGTTATTTGTTTATCCACCCCACCTTAGTTAACCATGTTGAGCCTTTCACCTTTCGTTTGTTACACCCTGTTTGACCCGTTTGAATTACCAACCATGAATGACAATTGTGTATTTGTTTTGAAAAAGAAAAAAAAAGAGAAAAGAAAAAGAAAGAATGAAAAAAAAAATCATTGTTAGATTCGTGTTAAATAAATGGGTCGAAAAATAACCCATGTGTTAGTATTATTGTGAATAAAGTTGTCATGGTTTGGTATTCGTTTGTGTTCGCCATATAAATTTAAAAATCCAAAAATATTTCCTTACCTTTACCTTTAACCCAAAACCCAAAAGTCCTTTTGATAAGTGTTACGTTATTTGATACAGTGGAGGTGTGATTACTATACAAGCTTATGACTGCAAGGTAGCGTATTTGGTTTTGAGTGAAATATATACTAGCACATTACACGCTAGTCTTGATTGAGCCGAGAGGAGTGATCATTGTGAGGGGCGTGTGGCATGTGTGTAGTAATATAAGCATGTTAGTTTTAGTTGGGCAAGTCTTAAATTGTTTTAAATGCGTATCATTTATTTGTCAGATTGTCAATCTCGATTGTGTCAGTCTATGAGACGGGTATGACTTGGGACCTTAAATTGCTAATTCGGTAAGGGATTTAATGGTGATTTGTTAATAAGGTGAGTAATGTTTGTAATGGTTGCTTGAGGACAATCAACGATAAGTGTGGGGATGTGATGGGGGGGTGTGAAACATGAGCCTTAAGTGTATTAGATTGTGGGATTTAATACGGTTTATGCGATTATATTCGTTGAATACAGTAACTACGAGCTTTCGTGGTTTTACAGGTAAATCACTTAAACTGGCAAAGTTAGAGCGTTTAAGGATGATGAACAAAGTGATTCATGCTAATCGGGCGTCGATTCGGGTCAAGTTAGAGTTCAGCGATTCAAGAGATGTGATATAACAAAATACGGCGTAAGCTACGGTTTTATGACCGTATCCTATGGTATACATATGCTGAATGGAAAGAAAACAGAAAGTCTAAATCGTAGCCTACGGCTACTTTACGTAACTTACGGTTGGAATTAGCATGTAGTGTATATGATTGAAGGAACACGTGAAGTATTAGAGGTTTTTGTCAAACATCAAATCATCATTAAAACGTGAAAGAGGCAGCCACAATACACTTTGTTTATCATCACACATGGGCCGCTACTAACATCACGTGTGGAGTCTTTCATTGGGCCACACCTCTTGGACGCACACATTGAGACGTAGAGGTAACAATTGGCAGCAACTCTCACGTGGTGTTTATTATTTTATTTTCCATCAATATGGGATTGGAGCCGATTTCTTTGATTGAAGGATTTTTAATTAAAAGTCAATAACATCATGTGCAAAAGGGAGGACTTTCGATGGCACCAGACTAAAAACAATAGTCAACAACAATAACAAACATCATCATTGGGCTTCTAAACACATGCACCCATATGGGCCGAATAGTGGGGTTTATTATTTACTTTGCATGATCAATCACAAAGAACCCAACTTATTTGTGGGCCGAGGACAATTGGACGGCTGTTTTGGCGCAGACTTCAACACAATATCAATCATCATCTTGAGTGAAATAAATAATTAACATATCTTCGACCGCAGACGGCAGAAAAGGGCACGGAGACATAGAGGCAGACGAAATTCAACCGAGATGAGCGGCTAATTTTCTGGTGGACACTTCGGGTGAATGATTCTTGTGAGACACTTTTAATTCTAGTTTCTGTTTGGTATTGAGATTTGGATTTGTAGTCGGTTGACAACCGATTATTTGCGTGATTATATAATTTGTGTGACAGACAAATCCTGAGTGACAGTCAGAGTTATAATTACGTTTTGAATCCAATTATGCTTTTGTTGATTGAATGATTCCCATGTATGTTTGTTTTAATATTTATCTGATCAAATTAATATTAAGATTTTGAACTGCATAGGTAATTGGTAGATGTGACAGATTTACTATTCAATCAATAGCATCCAATGAAATCAGAAGTAGGTTATTAGTAATTACAGAATCTGAATCCCGGAGTGATCACCTTTTCTCATCATTGTTTATTACAATTCAACCTAAGCCTCACTTTTAGTTCGTAATTGTTAGATAATCAATTAAATCTAACAACTGAGTTTTACTTTTCAATAGTAGTTAATCAAAACTGAGCATTACACACTTTCCACAATCCTCCTCTGGTTCGATATCCGACTTACTCTAGCTACCTAGTTTATTTCGGTTTTTGCATGTCACTAACGACAGACATCACTCTCCTAAAATCCTACCACTATGAGTCGAAATTGCCTTCAGTGTGCCAGACGGGTTCGGCTTTGTGTTTCCTGAAAATTGATCGGGAGGTCATTCTTCCAATTGGCGTGCAATGTCCCCAGCTTTCCTTTGAAAGTCTAAGAAATTAGAATGGTTATTCTTGAGGAATGTGGCATGTTCTTCTAAGGTGCGTTGGGTGGCCTGGTCCTTAACTACTAACTGGGAAAGAAGGTCCTCTATCCTAGATAAACTACCATTTGACCCCTCACTTCTAGGCTGACCCTCTTGGTTTGACCCTTCTCTACTAAACTACCCCCCTGAACATGAACTAGCAAACTAACCTGATTGACCTGAACCCCCACTAGAATAGAAACCTGGCCCCCTGCTTTGATATTGGCCTGATGGGAACCCAGGGGGAATACCGGAGGAGCGGAAACTATTACTACGCCAGTTAGAGTTACTTTTATTAAACGGTTTACTCGGACCCCTATTTTATCCTGCGATGTACTCTACTTGTTCTAGGGTAAGTGTTGGACAGTCTACGGTATCATGACCTCCCCTACAAACCAAGTTGAGATGCTACCTTTTTCTTAATTTCTAACAACTCTTTGGTGATATAATCAAGTTGAGATGATACCTTTGAATCCAAGCCAATTTGGTTCACTCCTCGGGCGGATGAGGAAGTGGTAGTAACAGGAATGGAAGTCCTGCTGGTAGCACTATGATCAATATCAGCATGAGCAAAGCTCTCAAAGAGATCATTGCAGTCAGCCACAGATTTCTTTCCCGTGAGATGGCCTCCTACAGAGGTGTCGAATCAGGCCGTGCACTCGAGGGTGAGACCATTGTAGAATTTTTCTACAAGTGCCCAATCAGACAGCCCGTGTTGGGAACAACGTGAGAGTAGAATTTGAAACCTCTCCCAAGCTAAGTGATAAGGTTCGTCAGACTCAATTCGGAACGAATGGATCTGATCACGAAGGCGATATGCATTAGCAGGTGGAAAATACTTAGCTAGGAAGGCATCCTTAAGTCCAGCCCAAGTAGTAAAAGTACCTGCCGGCTGCGAATCAAGCCAAGTGGTTGCGCGGCCATCAAGTGAGAATGGGAAGACTTGGAGATAGCGGGCATCAAGATTAACACCTTCGATACCGAAGGTGCTGCAAAGGCGGGTGAGACAGTTGATGTGTGCGGGCGCATCCTCATCATCACGACCGTGAAACTGACAAGAGTTGTTAATGGCGGTCATGATGTAGGAGGGAATTTGCCAGGACTTCTCGTTTGTGATTTCGAGAAGGGTGATGGGTGAGTTTGCGGTAAAACCTGCGGTGGAACGTTGGTGGACAGTTTCGTTTTGGGCCATCTAGGTGTACGAGAACAGGAAGGTGGTGGGGAATTGTGGGGAGACGTCTTCGGGGTGAAGTCAAAGGCTGGTGCTTTAGATTGGAGTGTAGAGTCAGAAGGGGTGGAAGATGAAGTGGAAGATTTTCTAACCTGTGAACTAGATGACGAGAAGGAAGACTTGTCGATCGGCGGCTTCACTGGTCCCTGAGAACGTGTATGGGGCATCAACTGCAAAATAGATAATAAACAAGTAAGACAACTCTAACAAAAGACTCTAAAAATAAACACACACTAAAATTACTTAGACTCCTACGACTCAAACACACAAATAGCACGTAAAGATATCAGATGAAGTCCAAACAAAGTAATTAACGCAATTGCCAAGAGTTCCCGGCAACGGCGCCAAAAACTTGATGTGCTAAAAGTAGTTTAATTAAAAAACAACTAAAATTAACCTAAATCTAGACTCAAAGTAATACTCTAGACTCTCTAAACTCGACTAAACTACTAACCAGCAAGTGAACCGGTCTACTATAGTAAAGCTAAGTAAGTCTAGATGTCGAACCCACGAGACTCTAATTAATTACGCTAAAGACCTTATTTAAACTGACTCTGACACAAGACTTAACTATTTGTTTAGGGGGGGGGGGGATTTACTAAAATCCTAAAGTTGAAATTAAAGTAAAGCTAGACTACGACACGAAAGAGAACTAAGGTTTAATTCAATGGAGATTAACGACTACCTAGGCTAGAATCCGGTTTAATTTGGAATAGATTTCTAACGGTACTAAAGTGGTATGGAACCGGGATCTTTATGTACTAAACCCTAAGAAATCTCTACTAAGACCTCCTGACCCTTCTCAGGAAGAAACCTGTGAGACTCTACAAGGCTGTTATGAACACCGGTTGTTAGACTTCCTCTCAGTCCTCTAACGTCTCTAAAAGTGCCCTAATATGACAATCTACCTCTCAGCATGAAAGTCTAAGGCAACAATAGATTCTAACTTGGCTTAATAGATACAGGGGTGATTAGGGAACTAAGACCGACTTCTCTCAAAATCTATCTTAGATATATACCAAACTGAGACCTACTAACAAACTCGAGCCTCTCAGTGACAAGTTAAGCAGAATATCTAGTTCTAATTGTATTTTAATTACTATTTCTAAGGCTATCGGCCGATTTACCCAAAGATTCCCCGAACCCGCAAAGATGCGGACAGTCAACACAAACTTATAATATGAAAGACATCCACGTTTATGTGAAACAGCAAATAATCAACAATCAAATCTAAATATGCATACGCACCAAATTAGAGGTTCTAAAGTTCTTTACTTTCAAAGATTAATCCATACACACCATAGAAAACCGTTAAAAATCCAAACTGTATTAAACTTTCATCAATCCTAGGTAGTAACAAAGGTTCTAGCCAGAAAACATGGTGTCTAAAATCAAAACACAAGTTTCAAAACAAGAATTCATGATCAAAGTAATGAAAAACAAGAAAATAATGAAAATCGGGAGATAAAACCCGAATGATCTTCTTTCCTATGCTCCAAGCTTCAACCCAATGATTCCTGTGTGCTAAAACGCTCTGAAGAACTCAAAATCTGCTGCTGAATTCGCCTATGGGTTCTTAAATTCGAAACTTAGGGTTTTGTGTTTCATAATGATGTATATATATGTTTGGGATAAACATGCAGCAACAAAAATCATCTTTTTCTAGAAAATACCTCGTCGTGCCACGCGATAGGTCTTGAATATGGGGGTCGCGCCACGCGGTGCCTCAAAATTATTGGAATTCTTTTTGCTTGCCTTTGCGTCGCGCGTAGGGTCTCCTTTATAGCCATCGCGTAGCGCCAAGGCCTCATTTGTCCAGAAAGTTTCGTTTTTCTCAAGTGTTTCAACTCCAGCAATTTCCAACTCTTACTCCTAGCTTCGTCTAAACATATTTCCAACTGTTTTTCGCACTTTTTCGCAACAAGCACCTGTACATAAACAAAGTATCAAAATTCTACGAAATAACTACGAAAACTAAATTAAATAACATGAAAATTACACAAACTATACATGATATAAGTACGTATTTTGTAATACATCACTTGTAATCTGCATATGTCAGTATAGCATATCCCAAATACTGAGTTTTTTTTGGGGTATTTCATTAAAAGGGGTGGTCTTGGCAAACAAGAAAACTAAAAGTGTATGGAAAAATAATTTCGTTTCTAGTGGGAATTGTGGTTTAAAAATTGTTGCTCCCACCAGTTGAGCATCGTATCCACTTTTTATAAACTCGTTTTGAAGATCATTTTTTGTGAAATTTTCCATATCTGCCATGTCACTAAGGTTGAAAGTTGTAGAGATGGATTGTAGAGTTATCTGGATATATTCTCCTTTAATCTTTGAAGTGATTATCAAGGTTTTTTTGTCTTTGAGTAGAAGGTTTGCATTTACCCAAAATTCATGGAGGGTATCCAGATAAATTGGTGCGTTGAAAATGAGAATCGTATGGTATTTTAATAATGTAAGAATGTCGATGATGGAGTGGAAATCTGTATTCTTGCAATGTTTGAAAAGAAACGGTATATAGTTGTGTGGAGATTTGAAGTCGAGTTCCATGAGTGAAGGTTGTGAATGAATCTTTTTAGAAAAATCTTTTGACTAGATGATCCTTTTAGATTGATGATGAAAGCGATGATTGTAGATTGCAATTTCAGAGTTTCTCTCTTTGTGAAATGCTTTGATTATGAGAATTTAACAACGGCATGTGCAAGTTCTGTTTGTAAAGGGTTTCTATAGGATTTAGTGAACAGGGATGCCAACGTGGCCATCGGTTACTTTTTCCCTTTTGACCTGTTTTTGTTAATGTTTTAAGGTTTTAGGAATGAACACTATTGAGTTAGGTGTTTGGTTTTCCCACAAATTAAAACTCAGGTTTTGATTCACAACTATTGATTCCTCTAGTGCTATCATAAGCTTTTAGTTTGAAACAATTTTTAGTTATATGATCTATTCTTTCACAAAACAATTTTTAGTTATATGATTTTCACCTTTGGCACTTTTGCACCAACATGTCACGTGAAATCCATGGGTTTGAAGTTTTTAAGCGCATCACATTCATCAAACCATGTTGGTTTGAATTCATATTTTTCTTTTTCAGTCTGAAGTGAACTTCGTGGTTTTTCAATAATGATCTTGTTACCACTTGGTTCTGTGATCTTGATTTCTTCTCCACTTGACTTAGTAGGTTTCACTTCAACCATTTGAGATTCAATGTGAGTGTTGTTTGTGGAAGATTGGTCATTATCATGTATTGTGAACCCAACTCCAAACTTCTCATTGTTCTTGATTTGTTTTTCAAGAAGCATCTCAAAACCAGTACAAGATTCTACCCATTTTTCACAAGTGATTGGGGTAGAATCAAGCTCTTTTTTGCAACTTTGATATTTCTCATTCGTAGTTTAGAGCTAATCCTTGGTTATGGTTGCTTCATGTTTAAGACTACGAATCTCTTGGTTCTTTTCGATTAGTCTTGTTTTAAAATCTCTTTTTAGTTTTTCAAGAACAATTTCACTAACTTGAACATTTTCCCTAAGGTTTTCATTAACCTCTTTGATGTGCAAATGCAATGATACATTTGTCTGAACATAATTCTTTAAGAATGTGAGATGATACCTTGGAAGCAGCAGTTTGCACAAAATCATCATTGATGCATTCAATGGAACTTTTGCGATGATCATCTTCAATCCTTTCTGCTTGGCCTTCTCCATAAACAGATGTTTGCTCTAGGTTCTCAGCAATTTCACCAACAGTCTTTTCTTTCTCTTGATCAACTTCATCTGAAATACATTTAAGTGCCATAAAACAAAAGTTCTCATGTTCATCATTAGTGTTTGCTATAAGAGCAAAATTTTCATCAGTTAGATCCTCTGGTTGACTACTCGAGTCAACAAAACTGAAACACCTTGGAAATTCAAGTTGAATTATATAATGACACATGTCTGATAAACTCTCATTTTATGCCACGTTGTTTGTTGAGAGGGACTGTTTTTTTAATATAATGGAAGAATGATGCTTACGGGCCGCAAGCCATTCGTGCTTATGGACCATATGCTAAGAATTTTATGGCATCTGGAAAGTGGTTACGGACCGCAAGACATTAGTCTATACGGTCCGTAAGGTGTTCAAAACAGTGGGCGCTCAACTGGCTTACAGACTGTAAGATCAGAGCCCATACGGTCCATAAGGACTGTATCTGGGCAGATTTTTGTTTGTTGCCCAAGCATTTATGCCATGTTGCCACCTATCTCGCACTCTTGCCGTCCTTGCTCAGTTTGACACCTCAAATACACCTGGGATGATCTTATATCACTCCCCAACACTTGGCACGATCTTGTGCAATACCAACTAGTATAAATAGCAAGCTTTGTTCACTTAGTCACATGCTCATTTATTTGATTTCTCATCTATCACTCATAGTTGGAGTTTTCCTCTTCCAAGACGCCTCCCCTGAGTTCAATATTTCTCTAGGATCACAAGTAAGTGTTCCTACTCTGCTCATTTCGTTTTATAGGCCAGAATTTAGCAGAAATTCAAGCAAATTGACTTTTGCTTTGACTTTCGGTTTAGATCATTATGCTCCAGCCAATGTTCAAATCGAACATGGCTACGTGATCGTAATAAGGTAGGTGTTAATCCCTGTTGGTCAAATGACGGGTCAAAGTTATGTTTAATAAAAAGTTAAAATGCAGATTTTTGGAAAACTTATAAACTGAACTTGTAAAGGTTTAAATTCATGTCTTTTGACATTATATCAGTTGGTAAATAATATTAGAACATGCCTAAAAATGTTCAGCCAGTCATTTCCAGTTTACATGTCGGTTAGCAACCAAAAGTCAAGCAGTTTGACTTCTACTTTGACTTTCGATTCTAACCCGAATTAGCAAACTTAGCTATTGATTCTAAGTTGGATTATGATCATAATTATATATCGCATAACCTTCTGTGATTATACTACTTGATCATAATCATTTGTCGATTTTTATGCAAGTTCTTGAATTATGCCATAAAAATATCAATTATACCCTTTTGTGCATAAATAGGTTTTAAACTATAATATGCATACAAAATGGATAACCTACTGATGTGGTAACATAATTAACATATTTTGGCATAATGAACGGGTTTATGGCTCATCCGATCACCCGATACCGCCTTTGTGCGTACGGTTAGTTTATGTAACTAGTTTACATAAGTTAACCGACTCGGATCAATTCTTTTCATTTTCACTTAAATTCAAGAATGTAATCATGTTTACTCATATTATACAAGCCTTAGTACTTATGAGGGTTTAAACTACATTCTATCCGGTCACGGCTTAATCTAGCGTACCATGTCGTTTTCATTATTGTAAGTTAACCAGTCCTAGTCAATGACTTGAATAGGACCTGTTAACATTCTAATTGGTTATTATACCATTCATTCCAGACTAGGGCTTCTAATAGATTGCAACCGTGCTAAGTTAATTGTTATATCGGCTGTGCTTATTATTATATCTTGACTATAAAATATTAAGCCAAGTAAATACTCTTAACATATTTTCCATATACGGGCTTGGGATACGGTATATTATTACCGCATGGTCGAGTATGGTATCTGTAACACCCCGAAAATTTCGTCCAATTATGTGATGACACGTGTCCAATTCTCCAACTAATCCCGACTACGTGGAGGGGAACCTCCAACTAATCCCGATTATGTGGAAGGCGGAAGGACCTACACTGAACGTTAACTGAAATGTGTTTTGAATCTCCGACTAAACCCGAATCTAGGAAAGAAAGAAAGATTATTATTGTTATTATTATTATTATTATTATGTGTTAGCTAAAACGCGTCCTGAATCTCCGACTAATCCCAACTACGAGGAAGGAGAGGGACTAAAAGTGTCAACTGGCCAAAGATGTAAAGTCCAATGACTGAATATGTAAAATTCTCAAAATTCTGATTCTGGAGGTCTCATACGGGCCGCAAAGCCTTACCGCTTATGGTCTGTAAGCTGCTTGAAAATCCAGCTCGCTTAAGGTCCTTACAAACTGCAAGCACTTAACCCCTACGGTCCGTAAAGGACTACCAGTAGCAGTTTTGCTTGCAGCCCAAGGCCAGCTGCCATTCTGACACATCTCTCACAATCTTGCGACCTTTCTCTGCTCCTTACACGTCTAAGGACACATGGGGACATCCTATAATAGATCCTAACCCTTGGAATGATCTTGTGGATCATCTCCAAGTATAAATAGCCAGTTGATCCTCCTCATTTCTTTACTCATTCACCTTCTTCTACTCTAACACTTCTTGGAGGTATCCTCTGGATAAGAGGACTCCTCTCATAGTGATTTTTCTGCTCAACACTTCCAAGTAAGTGTTTACATTAGTTCAATTTCATTTTAGTTAGTTGTTTTGAAGTCTAAAGTCAAACAGTTGACTTTCTGTTTGACTTTAGCTTCTAACCATTTTGGTAACGGTAAAGTTCAATCGAACTTTCCTACGTGATCATAATAACGATCGTATATTCCCTCTGTGATCATACCTTCGTATTATTACGTTTACTAGTTGAATTGTTAAGTTGAGCATTTTCTGTAAAAGTTGAGTTTTCAACTAAAATGCATAAATGATTTCTATAACTTATAAGTATTTATGAATTTATGCAAGTTTTATAACTTATATAAACTGGTAATAGCATGCTCAACTTGTTCAATTCAGTTTAGGGTATCAGTCAATATCAAAAGTCAAGCAGTTTGACTTTTGCTTTGACTTTTGATTCTGACCCGTTTGGTCAATGTTTAGGCCTGTTTTAAACTTGTTTTAGGACCATGTTATTGATGAGTATAACTCTCTGAAGTTATACCACATGGTATGTCCGCTTGATGGGTTAGACGACAAGTCTTGAATATATTGTTAAAAATGACCACAATGCCCTTATGTGGTCAAATGAGCTAATTGAATGATTTTAAACTAAATCAAACTTATAATCTAACTTTGTAACAGTAAGTACTTCAACTAAAAATGTAATTTACTACTTGGACTTGTCGTATGCCCATCCGACCTTCCGAACCCGTCTTTATGCGCATAACTAGTTATGCGAACCTAGTTTGCATAAACTAGGCATAACGGGTCAAAATCTTTTAAAACCATTCCAAATCATAATGTTGGTTTAATTAACCTTTATCCAATGAGTCCTTACACTCGGATAGGTATAAACCACATTCTAATCAATCTACGCTTAATCTAGCGAATTAATCTTATTCTTAAGTAACAGGTCGTGTTAAAGGAACTAACCTATAACCCATATATATTCTAACAGATAGCTAAATCTGTTCACTCCGGACTATAGAACCCCCAGATAATCAAAATTGAGTTTAATACTTTGTCTTTATGGCTTTTACTATATTTGAAAACCGTTATCAGTTGGAAGTTAGCTAAAAGGTAAATACTCTTAACTTATTTTGTTTTTAAACTTAGGGTATGGCGAAGACGCCACTTGGAGCAGGTATTGATAACCCTTAAATGTAAGAACCCAGTTTAATCTGTCTTATTTGATAACTGAAACAATTGGGGGTTATTGGTACCATGTCTGGGCGTCCCGACTCACGAACTATTATGGCCATACATAATAATGTGCGGGGTAGGCATACTGACTGTAAGACATGTTATTCAACTTTGGTGTGTACCTTAATCATTATAGCACTGAAAATGACCGGCTTTGATATCTGGTTCCTATTGTATGACAAATATGTAAATCTGATGACAAGATAAAATCCTAAGAAATATTAAATGATTACCTACGAGTTTTCTCTATGTATAAATCATTTCTGAAAAACTATTTTCAAAATGAGTCAGTTAATTGTAATTACCAGCGAAAGTTGACGTATTTTCAAAAGATTGAACTGAAGGTACAGAACCTTGATATTAGGCAGGGAAACCAGGTCGGCTATGTAAAGCTTTGGAATTTGCAACACCAAGCTTAAGGCCTATGATGTCTAAGCTTCGTTTTACTTCGATCCGCCTATGGGCTGTTATATGAACATCTTTGTACTTTGAATATTAAACACTTTTAATGTTATGAATACTTTTTACTCCAAATACTTCCACTGAATTATTGTTATTTAACTGTGATAAATGCTACCCAACCGTCACGACTAAACCCATCCGGGCGCACCGGAAATCGGGGTGTGACAGTATCAAAGACCTATGTGTCGGGAATCCAAAAAATCTGTTTTAATTCGTTTTGATTGATAACTTAAACATTGGGGGTTAATGCGACCGTGTCCTTCATATCCTTGGCTCTTTTAATTGCAAATGGCCACGACCTAAGCACGGGGTGTAGGCATACACCTGATAGATGCTAATGCTATATTAAAATATTTTTATAACCCATTACAGGTTTGCCCAATAAGGGTATTAAAGTGGTGTGTCAGTTAATCATGTTCTCGGTATAGTTTTCGGGCCCCGTATGTATTGACAAGCATGTAAAACAGATAACATGAGAAATAGTTTATCCCAAGTTATTTATGAAAATATATGTGTCATTGTGTACATGAACATGATTTTGAAATATTTTCAAAATGTGCTGGTTATTTGTATTTACCATTGAAAACTTATGTATCTTCAAAAGACTAAGCGCAGGTTGCAAGGTTACAAAATAGGCTGGAAGTTGCCCGGTAAATGCTTAAGAGGAATTTGCAACTCCTTGCATTGAAACCTAGTAGTCTGTTATGTAATATTTTTGTTATTTTTGATCCGCCTGTGGATCTTTAGAATACTTCAGTTGATGCGTGTGAAGTGTTATATATATTAGGTGTATGTTTTAAGCCTCTTTAACACTTATTTTTAGCCAAGTTTTAAATTTATAAAACACGATATTTTACTAACACTAAACACACATATGGGCAAGTGCACCCATCGCGAGCGTAGTATAGTGTTGGCAAGATACCGAGGTCATCCAAGGACACAAGAGCTTTTAGTACCGGTTTATCCTCAACGTCTAATCAAAATAAAAAGTTTAGAAAAATGTTTTAAACTAAGAAAAATAAAAACTAACTAAAAATGCTGAAAATAAAAAGAAAAACAGATAGACAAGATGAATCACTTGGTTCCGACTCGTATCTAGTGTAACCTTTGATTATTTCCGCACTTTTGCACTATTTTAAGAGATTATCTTAGTTATTGTAGTAGGCCCCTCTTTTGAAGGTGACGTTACCCTCACCCCAGTAGTTTGAGTCAGCAAGGATACAATCCTAAAAGGGTGGATTATTGGAAGATAATTAATTAAGTTATTAATGCAAATTATGGTAGGCCCCTCTTTTGGAGGTGACGCTACCCTCGACTAAGTAGTCTGAGTCAGCAGGGATACAGTCCTAAATAGCCGGGTTATAGTATTAATAGTAGTTAACTTATGAGGGGATCAAAGAGTTTGGACCCCCGCCATCCAATACCGTTAAGTATTGAAGGAGGTCCTACTAAATTTGACCCAGGTCCATTGCAGAACCTCTAAACGCTGAAAAATAGCAAGACCTTTACCAAACCGTTCCCTTAACCCCCGACCAGGTAGCCAACATACCTCCATATAGACCGTGGAGATATGAATGGTGAAAATCTTTTATTTTATGTAGACAGTAAAATAATGCCAAGACACCATGGACAAACGATAAGGAAAGATCACCTTCAACATAAGCAACTAGTTATTAAAGTCATTAATACAAAACCAAGTAAAAAGTGCAAAAGATTAGAAATAAAAAGTATTATACTAGACACTTTGTCTTCACCAAGTGATGTAAGAGACTTAGGCAAACATGGCCTTGATTGTCAAGAACTCTTACGATCAATCTTGGATCCCGAGACGACTCACACACTCTACGATGGACAATGGATGATGGTGGTGGATGATGGTGTTATGGTGGTGGTGGGTGAAATGTGAGAGAGGTGGTGTGCCAAGGGATGGTTTGAGCTTAAGCCAAACACTCCTATTTATAGGCTGAACAGAAGCTCGGGCATGGCCCCGTGTCCAGTGGGCACGACCCCGTGTCAACATCCTTCTCTTTCTTCATTGAATGCAGCTTGTCTTATTAGTTGACCACTCCCCCGTGTCCGCTGAGCACGACCCTGTGTGCAGAAGAATCTTTGTACTAGGAAGATTTGCCTGGATTGTGCGAATCTTATAGTTGACCACGGCCCCGTGTCCGCTGAGCACTGCCCCGTGGTGGGCAATAGAAGCTTCTACCACTTTGTCTTTTCTGCTAACACTTGGGCACGCCCCCGTGCTGGCTGAGCACGGGGCGTGTTCAGTCCTCTGTTGCCTTGTTTTGCTTGGGAAGATGCTGTCGTGGGGTCGGGCATGTCACGTCTTGTTCCTTTTCTTGTATTTATGTTAGATTTTGGTGTCTTTTTGCTTCTTTTGTTAATTTGAGCTCATTTAATCCTGAAAATACAAAAGGAAGACAAAAGCACACTTTTTCCAACATTAGTACTAAAAAAGGGTTAGTTTTATGCCACAATTGATGAAATTTATATGTTGCATTTTGAACACATCAAATACCCCCACACTTGAATCTTTGCTTGTCCTCAAGCAAAACTCTTTAATATGTGGCTATTACACTCCCAAATGGAATGGGTAGAAAAGAAGGTTTTGGGCTTGTCGTAGAGTGTCGGGATTTCCAAGATTCTTTATTTAGTTTTATTTTTATTTATTTACAATCCTATTCGTCATGATTTATTTAAAACTTTTCATAAGATAAATTACTTATTAGGGCATAATATGCCTTTGTAAAATTCTATTTTATATACAAGTTCACATACCTCACGGGGATCACTCAACACTCGGCCGAAAATGTATTTGTGGATCACTCGAGAGAGGCATGGAACTTACTCCTACCATAGGCTTGCCAAGCGATCAATCCTCCTCCTTTTTAACTTATATTCCTTTGTAAGTATCAAGAGGACTTTGTGGGTGAAGGGTTAGGCTTGGGTTAAAGGTAGGTGGTTGGGTTAAAGGTTAGCAGAAAAAAAGGCTAAAAGCGTAACAAGTGTTGGTTTTCGTAAGACTTTCTATTTTTGTAACTTTTATTTATGATGAAGCTATTATTCAAACAAAGTTATTTTTGATGAACTTGTTTGTTTATTTTCTTTTGCTTCATCATTAACACACAATTTTTTTTTGAATAGTCATACGAAAAACTGAACTTGTTACTAAAATAAAGGGTTAAAAATAAAAAGGTTTTGGTGGGTAAAAGGGTGTTTGGTTTGGGTTATGAAATGAAAAGGTTTAGGCTCAAAGGGGCTAACTAGGGGGATTTTGGGTAGGTGGTAAAAAAAAGAAAAATAATGGTGTAGAAAAAAAAGGGTTAGTCCTAATGCCTCCATCATTTACTTACTCGGGTTTAAGTTGGTAAGGACCGGGAATGTATCGTCATGGCAAGTTCTAGAGTCGTAAGAACCAAGCGGCTATTCACACAAGAAACGGAAATGAGCATTTAGTCAAATGATATGTAAGTGTTTGCTCAATAAAGGCTCAAAACTCACTTTTGTGGGAATGGGTTTTTATGTGATCAAGTATATATAATCAAATTTTAACTAAGTTTGTCATGCCTTTTCATAATTTTCTTATGTTGGTTCTTTTTATCACGACGCTATCGGTTGTAAATTCGTAAAAATATAACCTTTTTAGAACTTGAATTTCCCGAGTTAAACCTAGACAAGTAAAAAAAATGAAATTTTTTTTAAAAAATTTGGGGTGATTAGCGGTTCCAATAGAGTTTTGTGTAAGGCTTGTATTTAGGACTTGCAAGATTCAAGGTTTTAGCATACCCCCCACACTTAAATTACACATTGTCCTCAATGTGTCCCAAAAATAAGTTTTTAGGTTGATTGAATGTGTAAAAAGCAAAAATTTTGTGTTACTGGGCGCTGAACACGGCCCCGTGTTGTCCGGGCACGGCCCCGTGTTCAAGTCCCAGTAACAAAATTAAAACAAGAGAAACAGAAGCCTGGACACGGGGGCGTGTTGGGTGAACACGGCCCGTGTCCAGTTACCTGAACTGGGTCTTTTTCTGCAGACTGTGCAGCACGGGGCCGTGTTGGGTGGACACGGCCCGTGCCGAGCTTACTGTAAACGAAGAAATTTGTCGGACGGTTCTGTTTTCCTGCATTGGATGCTGGTTCAAGTTCCCCTTGTATCCTTTGTCATCTCAAGTGTGTTTTATTCATTTCAACACCATCCAAACACCAAATTAACTAAAACCATCATTCATTAATCATAGAGAGAATTACATACTAGTCCTAAAAATTAAAATATTAGATAGTTAGGTCAACAAAACACAAGAAATCTAAATCCAAGAAGTTCTAGCCTACTATTTATTCTACTAGCAAAACTTCCGAAAAAGATAAATCTTTCGGTTAAAAGTGGCTTGACAACTTATTCCTCCGGTTATGGGTTCCTCACACGTCGGCGAGCCACTCTTCGATCTCCCTAGGGAGAAGAAAAGCGGGCTCATGAGCATTGGGTTGAGGAGGTGCAACTTCCACCGGGATTTCTTGGAGTTCTTCAAGAGGAGGTTCCGCCGGAATGTCGTCCCAACCGGTAGGATTTTGGATCCCAAGTGCTAGGTTCTAATCCTCTTGAGGGATGATTGGTTCCATGGGAGGTGTTACCAGGATGTTTAACCTCTGGTGCAAGAGGTTTATTTCCTGGAAACTGTTTTCCAACCCCACCGAGAGATAGTTTATAACGTCAATGAGGACCTCCTCCACCGAAATCATCTCGTCAAGGGCTTCGCGTAGCGCTATTACGTATCTTACGAGAGTTGCTTCAATCGATGGCCTCCTTTCCCGTCGACTGTTCCTTGAGTGCGCAGAAGAGGTTCCACTGTTTTGGCAAGACATTCTATGAGAAAACATACCAAATAGTTTGTTTTAATGAAACAGTACCACGTCGACTGCAGATTTTTAGAACAAGGAATCTTGGAGTTTTAAATTATTTTCTCAACTTATGAAGTGTTTTTGAACAAAAATAACTTAAAACAATGTTGTGTAACTTATTTTTAACAAGATTCCTTGAATAAAAACTCAACAATCATCACAATGGAGCTTGGAATCAAGCTTCCATGGAGGTGTTGTTGCAAGAAAGATGAAGAAGAAGGCAATAGATAAAAGAGGAAAGGACAAGATGCTTGTAAGAACCTTCTTTTAGAACATACCTAGGATGGTAAGTCAGAAAATCCTTTCAAATCTCTGTCCCTGGATGGTCCAAATGTGCAGGGTTCTTAGCTGCATTTATAGAATACGACAGCGTGCTGGACACGGCCCCGTGTTGGCTGGACACGGCCACGTGTGCAGGCAAAATCCTGACACGTTTTGTCCACATTCTGACAAAAGTCAGAAGGGAATCTTTTGGTGGACACGGGGGCGTGTTGACCTGGGCACGACCCCGTGTCGGAAGGCTGTTTTATGAAGTGTGTCTATTTTCAAGGAACTTTCCCGGATCGGGTGGTAACTTACTAGATGGAACAACCCCAAAGTGCCTAAGATACCTTAATTGTTCTAGATTAAGACGAGAACGCAAGAGGTTGTCGGTGAGGGTGATTCCTATGCTATATGTAGGTGGACAAGTCCAACCCTTTTCCGGGCTCTCGTTAAAGAAGGTGTATGTCGAATCGCTCAGGTCTATGTATGCATCAAACGAGGTTGATGGGGAGTCCTTCACGGCACAATCGACACAGGGACGACTATCACTCAAGTCCTCACTAGAGTTAGGAGTATCGTTGGAAACAATGAAGTTGTTTGAATGCGGTTCCAACCCTTCTTCTTGGCTATCGTCTTGGAAAAGATTATTGTAATCCTTCCTAAGTTCCCTCAACCAATTAATCATTAGATCTTCTAGTTGAAATAATTCATCAAGAAGCATTTCTCCTAGAATATCCGGTTGGGCGCATTCGAGGGAGAGATAGGGATTATTTTTACTTTCGCCCCTCTTAAGGATACTAGGGAACGATGGGTCTATATAGTGGGGTTTATAAGTTAGAAAACGCATTCTAATTCTTTATGGTTACCACCACATAATTGACACCACATAGTACCATAAGAGTGCCGAAAGTAAAAAGTATCAGTATCACTCATGTTTGTGTCAAAAATTACCAACCGTCGGGATCTTACGGTTCTGTTTTCAGTAACTGAAACTTGGGCACGGGGGCGTGTTGAGTGGGCACGGCCCCGTGTTCAGCTTACTGTCTGACTTAAAACGGGATTGCCAGTTCCAATGATTTGGGCACGGGGCGTGTTCAGCGGGCATTACCCATGCTGAGTTCTGCAGAAGCTGAAAAATTAAAAAAAAAAATACTAAAAAAATGAAAAAGTTTAGAAAAATGTTTTAAACTAAGAAAAATAAAAACTAACTAAAAATGCTGAAAATAAAAAGAAAAACAGATAGACAAGATGAATCACTTGGTTCCGACTCGTATCTAGTGTAACCTTTGATTATTTCCGCACTTTTGCACTATTTTAAGAGATTATCTTAGTTATTGTAGTAGGCCCCTCTTTTGAAGGTGACGTTACCCTCACCCCAGTAGTTTGAGTCAGCAAGGATACAATCCTAAAAGGGTGGATTATTGGAAGATAATTAATTAAGTTATTAATGCAAATTATGGTAGGCCCCTCTTTTGGAGGTGACGCTACCCTCGACTAAGTAGTCTGAGTCAGCAGGGATACAGTCCTAAATAGCCGGGTTATAGTATTAATAGTAGTTAACTTATGAGGGGATCAAAGAGTTTGGACCCCCGCCATCCAATACCGTTAAGTATTGAAGGAGGTCCTACTAAATTTGACCCAGGTCCATTGCAGAACCTCTAAACGCTGAAAAATAGCAAGACCTTTACCAAACCGTTCCCTTAACCCCCGACCAGGTAGCCAACATACCTCCATATAGACCGTGGAGATATGAATGGTGAAAATCTTTTATTTTATGTAGACAGTAAAATAATGCCAAGACACCATGGACAAACGATAAGGAAAGATCACCTTCAACATAAGCAACTAGTTATTAAAGTCATTAATACAAAACCAAGTAAAAAGTGCAAAAGATTAGAAATAAAAAGTATTATACTAGACACTTTGTCTTCACCAAGTGATGTAAGAGACTTAGGCAAACATGGCCTTGATTGTCAAGAACTCTTACGATCAATCTTGGATCTCGACACGACTCACACACTCTACGATGGACAATGCATGATGGTGGTGGATGATGGTGTTATGGTGGTGGTGGGTGAAGTGTGAGAGAGGTGGTGTGCCAAGGGATGGTTTGAGCTTAAGCCAAGCACTCCTATTTATAGGCTGAACAGATGGTTTTAAGCCAAGGGATGGTTTGAGCTTAAGCAAGCACTATTTTAAGAGATTATCATTTGATCTGAACCACCTGCTAGCCAAAACCAGCTAAGCCAACAAAACCAGTCGGATGAGGATTCTGATCCGGAGATGCCACCGTCTGGGTCTCATATGCACCCGATTGAACTTTCCAGTGATACTGCACCTTATGAAGGTTCACCATACTAGGGTCCTGATGAATGGGACCAATACTTTAACCAGTTCTCTTTTGTTTATACACTTGAGTATCAACCTCCAACGTCGTCGCCGCCTCCACCAGAGGACGAGCCGATGGAGCATGTGGAGTAACCATAACCATCACCACAACTGATGTGTGTAAAATGCAACATATAAATTACATCAAATGAGGCATAAAACTAACCCTTTTTTAGTACTAATATTGGAAAAAGAGTGTTTTTGTCTTCCTTTTGTATTTTCAGGATTAAATGAGCTCAAAAACGCAAAAGAAGCAAAAAGACAGCTAAATCCAACATAAATACAAGAAAAGGAACATTAGTGGACTGCCCGAACCCTCAACGGCACCTTCCAAAGCAAAATAGAGAAAACAGAAGACTGAACACGCCCCGTGCTCAGCCAGCACGGGGCCGTGCCTAAGAAGCAGCAGAAAAGACAAACCTATAGAAGCTTCTATTGCCCATCACGGGGCCGTGCTCAGCGGACACGGGGGCGTGTCGAAAGTACAGCAGGCGCATTAATTGTAATTGCGAATTACAATTAATTCATTATCTTCCAATAATCCACCCCTTTAGGATTGTATCCCTGCTGACTCAAACTACTGGGGTGAGGGTAACGTCACCTTCAAAAGAGGGGCCTACTACAATAACTAAGATAATCTCTTAATTGTGTGCAAAAGTGCGGAAATAATCAAAGGTTATACTAGATACGAGTCGGAACCAAGTGATTCATCTTGTCTATCTGTTTTTCTTTTATTTTTATTTTCAGCATTTTAGTTAGATTTTATTTTTCTTAGTTTAAAACATTTTTCTAAACTTTTGTTTTGGTTAGACGTTGAGGATAAACCGGTACTAAAAGCTCTTGTGTCCTTGGACGACCTCGGTATCTTACCAAGACTATACTACACTCAACGATGGGTGCACTTGCCCATATGTGTGTTTAGTGTCAGTGAAATATCGTGTTTTATAAATTTAAAACTTGGCTAAAATAAGTGTTAAAAAGGGCTTAAAATATACACCTAAAATATACGACACTTACCGCACATCAAGTTTTTGGCGCCGTTGCCGGGGACACAAGGATTTTAAGAAAGTTAGGAATCAACGGCCTAATCATCTTTTATTTTTCTTTTTATTTTTTTTAGGATTTTCTTAGTTTTTCAGCTTCTGCAGAGCTCAGCACGGGCCGTGTTCGGTCAGACACGGGCCGTGCCCAGCTTCATCACTGGCAGTTTTTATTTTCTGAGTTACAGAGAGCTGAACACGGGGCCGTGTCGGTGCAACACGGGGTCGTGTCCAACTCCCAGTAACTGGGATACAGAAAACAATTACTGTACTTCTGACCACGGGCCGTGTTCACTGAGCACGGGGCCGTGGTGAACATTCTGACCAACGTTCTTTTTTGTTTTTATTGCAGGATTTGGAACCCAGGCGCCACATTTGAACCTCCTACGTAGTGCATGAGCTCCAGTTCTAGTAGAGACATAAAAGAACTCCTAGAAGAACCCGAGCGCTTTCTCAGAAAAAGACTTAAAGCTAAAAATCAAGAGAAAGCTTCGGGGGACCCACTTCCAATGGCGGACCAACGTACCCTCATGGATTACCTACGGCCTACCGTAGGCAATCTTGGCGCCGCTATCAATGCACCGAATGTCGAGGCCAACAACTTCGAACTTCGGCCGCATTTGATACAAATGCTCCAAAACTCCGCAACCTTCCACGGGCTTGCGGACGAGGATCCCCATCTACATATTACTAACTTCTTAGAAATATGTGATACCTTTCAGATCAATGGAGCATCAAATGACGCCATCCGCCTTCGAATGTTTCCTTTTTCACTAAAAGACCGAGCTAAGGCTTGGCTTAACACCCTCCCAGTTGGATCGGTAAACACCTGGGATGAACTCGCCCAAAAGTTTTTATATAAGTATTTCCCTCCTGCTAAAACGGCCAAATTAATGACTGAAATTAATACATACTCACAAGAGGATGGGGAATCCTTATATGAAACTTGGGAAAGGTTCAAGGAGCTTTTAAGAAAGTGTCCTAACCATGGTCTAGCAGTATGGCAACAAGTATCCACTTTCTACAATGGATTGTTGCCACACACAAGACAAACACTTGATTCAAGCTCCGGGGGACTCTTAGGTAATCGTCGCCCAAATGAAATATATAACCAAATTGAGGAAATTGCTCAAACCAATTTTCAATGGCACACCCCCCGGGGTAATAAATCTATTGCCCCGGGCGCCAATAAGGTTGATGAAAGAACCTCTTTACAAGCCCAAATCGAGGCCCTCTCTTCAAAAATCAAAAGGCTAGAAATGACAAAAACGGCCTCGGTTATGGCTTGTGAAGGGTGTGGTGGGTCACATGAAAATTGGAGTTGTATGAAAGAATTAGATGAACAAACTGAAACGGTAAACTACTTGGATAATAGACCTAGGCCGTCGGGTCCTCCAACGGGTACCTACAACCAAGGATGGCGTAACCACCCAAATCTTGGTTGGAGAGATCCCGGCAATAGTAGTAACCAACAAAACCAACGAACTAATTTTCAACAACCGCAAAATTTTTCTCAACAACAAGGTGGAAGAGAAAGGCTTGAAGATACGGTATCTCGCCTCATCTCTGACACTGAAAAGAAAAACTCGGATCGATTTCAACAATTGGAATCAAATTTTAGAAATCAACAAGCTAGCATTCAGAACGTTGAAAAACAATTAAATCAACTAGCTCAAAATTTCTCCGAGAGACCACAAGGCGCGTTACCTAGTAATACCGAAACGAACCCAAAGGCACAAGTACATCTCATCACATTAAGAAATCGAACCGTGGGTCCCGAGGATGCTCCATTGCCACCAAATGAAAGAAGCCATTCTAGCCAGCCTATAACTCCTCCTGCGCCAGAAAAGGCTTCTATACCAAATCAAGAGCCCACCAAGACTCCTCCAATTCCGTACCCCGGTAGGTTAAATCGTCAAAAGACCGATGAGCAATTCGCAAAGTTCGAAAGTTTACTAAAACAATTGCATGTTAATATTCCTTTTATTGAGGTCCTAACCCAAATGCCTAAATATGCAAAATTCATGAGGGATTTCCTCACTCACAAAAGGAAAATTGAATCATTGCAATTAGTTAACTTAGGCGAAGAATGTTCAGCTTTAGTACTCAACAAACTTCCACAAAAGAAAATCGACCCCGGGAGCTTCACAATCCCTTGTTCGATTGGGAAGTCCCCCGTCCGAAATGCTTTAGCCGATCTTGGGGCTAGCATCAACCTCATGCCCACATCAATGTTCAAGCGACTCGGCCTAGGAACAACAAGCCCTACAAAGATGAGCATACAACTCGCCGATAGGTCCGTCAAATTCCCACAAGGTGTCGCCGAAAATCTGCTAGTCAAGGTTGACAAATTCGTCTTTCCAACCGACTTCGTCATCCTAGACATGGAAGAAGACACCGATGTCCCTCTCATCCTCGGGAGGCCATTTCTAGCCACCGCCCAAGCGTTGGTGGATATGAATGACGGAACGCTAACATTGAAGTTTGGGGATGAAGAGGTAAAATTTGAATGTGGAAAGCGAGTAGAGGAAGAAGATCCGGTCAACCACATGAAGGTCATAGACTCAAGCTTGGATGACGCTCTCCGACGGTGTAACATGGGATGCAACTCATCCCAATTGGGTAACATATGACCAGGCTTTGGGTCTAGCTAAGGACCCTTATAAACGTGGCGCACCATGGAGGCATTCCACGGGACTATCCCTAGTTTAATTTAGGTTAATTTTTATGTTTTCTAGTTAGTTTTAATTTTCAGGAATAAAACACACTCATGCTGGTAAAGGATGAAAAGGGGAACGAGAAAAATGATCCCATGCACAAGAACGAGGCAACCCGACAATTTTCTCCATGTCAGAAGGTTCAACACGGGCCGTGCCCAACCAACACGGCCCCGTGCCGAACCACCTGCAGAAAAACGCCCAGTACAGGTACCTGGACACGGGCCGTGTTCACCCAACACGCCCCCGTGTCCAGACTTCTGTTTCTCTTATTTTAATTTTGTTACTGGCACTTGAACACGGGGCCGTGCCCGGATAACACGGGGCCGTGTTCAGCGCCCAGTAACACAAACTTTTTGCTTTTCAAACACTATTTTACACATCTAATCAACCTAAAAATTTATTTTTGGGACACATTGAGGACAATGTGTAATTTAAGTGTGGGGGGGATGCTAAAACCTTGAATTTTGCAAGTCCTAAATACAAGCCTTACACAAAACTCTATTGGAACCGCTAATCACCCCAAATTTTTTTCAAAAATTTCATTTTTTTTACTTGTCTAGGTTTAACTCGGGAAATTCAAGTTCTCAAAAAGGTTATATTTTTACAAATTTACAACCGATAGCGTAGTGATAAAAAGAACCAACATAAGAAAATTATGAAAAGGCATAGCAAACTTATTTAAAATTTGATTATATACTTGATCACATAAAAACCCATTCCCACAAAAGTGAGTTTTGAGCCTTTATTGAGCACACAATTACATATCATTTGACTAAATGCTCATTTTTCGTTTCTTGTGTGAATAGCCGCTTGGTTCTTACGACTCTAGAACTTGCCATGACAATACATTCCCGGTCCTTATCAACTTAAACCCGAGTAAGTAAATGATGGAGGCATTAGGACTAACCCTTTTCATTTCTACACCATTATTTTTTCTTTTTCCTTTACCACCTACCCAAAAATCCCCCTAGTTAGCCCCTTTGAGCCTAAACCTTTTCGTTTCATCACCCAAACAAAAAACCCTTTCATCCACCAAAACCTTTTTTTTATTTTTAACCCTTTATTTTAGTAACAAGTTCGGTTCTTCGTGAAAAAAAAAATTTGTGATAATGATGAAGCAAAAAGAAAATAAACAAACAAGTTAATCAAAAATAACTTAGTTTGAATAAAAGCTTCATCAAAATAAAAAGTTGCAAAAATACGAAAACCGACACTTGTTACGCTTTTAGCCCTTTTTCTACTAACCACTAACCCAACCACCTACCTTTAACCCTAGCCAACCCTTAACCCACAAAGTCCTCTTGATATCTACAAAGGTATAAAAGTTAAAAAGGAGGAGGATTGATTTCTTGGCAAGCCTATGGTAGGAATAAGTTCCATGCCGCTCTCGAGTGATTCACTAAAAATACACCTTCGGCCGAGTGTGAGTGATTTCCCCGCGAGGTATGTGAACTTGTATATAAATAGAATTTTAAAAAGGCATGTTATGCCCAAATAAGTAATTTCTTTTATGAACAGTTCTAAATAAATCATTACGAATAGGAGTGTAAATAAATAAAAATAAAACCCAAGAAGATCTTGGAAATCCCGACACTCTACGACAAGCCCAAAACCTTCTCTTCTACCTATTCCATTTGGGAGTGTAAGCCACATATTAAAGAGTTTTGCTTGAGGACAAGCAAAAGTTCAAGTGTGGGGGTATTTGATGTGTGTAAAATGCAACATATAAATTACATCAAATGAGGCATAAAACTAACCCTTTTTTAGTACTAATATTGGAAAAAGAGTGTTTTTGTCTTCCTTTTGTATTTTCAGGATTAAATGAGCTCAAAAACGCAAAAGAAGCAAAAAGACAGCTAAATCCAACATAAATACAAAAAAGGAACATTAGTGGACTGCCCGAACCCTCAACGGCACCTTCCAAAGCAAAATAGAGAAAACAGAAGACTGAACACGCCCCGTGCTCAGCCAGCACGGGGCCGTGCCTAAGAAGCAGCAGAAAAGACAAACCTATAGAAGCTTCTATTGCCCATCACGGGGCCGTGCTCAGCGGACACGGGGGCGTGTCGAAAGTACAGCAGGCGCATTAATTGTAATTGCGAATTACAATTAATGAGGAGAGAGAGTGTCAGACGAACACGGGGCCGTGTCCAGCTCTCTGTTCAGCCTATAAATAGGAGTGCTTGGATTCATTTCATCTCATCCCTTGGCACACCACCTCTCTCACACTTCATCCACCACCCACCACCATCACAACACCATCATCCACCACCATCATCCATTGTCCATCATAGAGTGTGTGAGTCGTCTCGGGATCCAAGATTGATCGTAAGAGTTCTTGACAATCAAGGCCATGTTTGCCTAAGTCTCTTACATCACTTGGTGAAGACAAAGTGTCTAGTATAATACTTTTTATTTCTAATCTTTTGCACTTTTTATTTGGTTTTGTATTAATGACTTTAATAACTAGTTACTTATGTTGAAGGTGATCTTTCCTTATCGTTTGTCCGTGGTGTCTTGGCATTATTTTACTGTCTATATAAAATAAAGGATTTTCACCATTCATATCTCCACGGTCTATATGGAGATATGTTGGCTACCTGGTAGGGGGTTAAGGGAACGGTTTGGTAAAGGTCTTGCCATTGTTCAGCGTTTAGAGGTCCTGCAATGGACCTGGGTCAAATTTAGTAGGACCTCCTTCAATACTTCACGGTATTGGATGGCGGGGGTCCAAACTCTTTGATCCCCTCATAAGTTAACTACGATTAATACTATAACCCGGCTATTTAGGACTGTATCCCTGCTGACTCAGACTACTTAGCCGAGGGTAACGTCACCGCCAAAAGCGGGGCCTACCACAATACTGCATTAATAACTTAATTCATTATCTTCCAATAATCCACCCCTTTAGGATTGTATCTCTGCTGACTCAAACTACTGGGGTGAGGGTAACGTCACCTTCAAAAGAGGGGCCTACTACAATAACTAAGATAATCTCTTAATTGTGTGCAAAAGTGCGGAAATAATCAATGGTTATACTAGATACGAGTCGGAACCAAGTGATTCATCTTGTCTATCTGTTTTTCTTTTATTTTTATTTTCAGCATTTTAGTTAGATTTTATTTTTCTTAGTTTAAAACATTTTTCTAAACTTTTGTTTTGGTTAGACGTTGAGGATAAACCGGTACTAAAAGCTCTTGTGTCCTTGGACGACCTCGGTATCTTACCAAGACTATACTACACTCAACGATGGGTGCACTTGCCCATATGTGTGTTTAGTGTCAGTGAAATATCGTGTTTTATAAATTTAAAACTTGGCTAAAATAAGTGTTAAAAAGGGCTTAAAATATACACCTAAATATACGACACTTACCGCACATCAACAACCAAGGAAGAAGCGTGGTGCACGTATGTCTGTACATGCGGGACAATGGTTGGGTTCGCTTCCACCATTTCCCCCAACTTATCCTACCATCCCTGAGGACCCGCAAATGGGTGGGCCCTCCAACATTGAACCTGTTATTGAGCCACTTCCACAATCATCTACTTAACAACCACCCGTGGGTTTTGACAACCCAATCCCCACGTATCCAGATGTGACTGGATATGATCCTTTAAACCCAACATCACCAATGGAATATAATTATCCGATGCCATCAATGACCCCTACATGCAGGCGGTCATGCATAATGCACTTTACCCATCTCCTTTCCCTCCATCTTATCCTATTACTGAATATCCCAATTATGGATACCAGTATCCTGTTGTGCCTCAGCCACAACCACAGCCACCGCCATAACTTGAGGCCATTAATAAGGCATTTGAGCGGGCAGAACAGATTCAGCGTCAGGCTGAAAAGAACGAGAAGAGAACAAGTAAAATATTCAAAAAGCTTACCAAGATATGGAAGGGAAAGAAAGATGAATGAAGATTTTTATTTACCTTTTATTGTAATTTATTTAAATTCCAAAAGTCCCTGCGTGGACATGTTATTTATTTTAAAGTCCCTGCATGGACAAGTTATTTCTTTAAAGTCCCTGTGTGGACACGTATCGTATGTTTATTTCAAAAGTCCCCTTTAAGGGCAAGTATTGTAACCTTTCTTATTTTAAATGATAATTTGAGATTATCTTATTCATATTATTTTTTAAAGCGATCGTCTCGATTTTAATTCAAACTTTATCGATCTGCTAAAATTTCAACAAGATCTTCTTAATGGTTTGATCAGCCCATATGGCAAGCCTACATAATTGGCAATGGCAGTGTGGCAATAAGGAATCACACGGACCAAAGAGGTGGAGGGCATATGCCCAAACCTTATTCCTATGGTCTGATGAGGCTACGGATAACAATATATATTATCAAACCGTTAAGACATTCATTCTATATTAACATTTTGTGTAATGTTAGTATTCCTGACAATGTGACTATGAGGAATCACATTGACCAAAAGGTGGAGGACATATGTCCAAATTAGATGATCATAATATTTTAACATTCAATGTAATGTTAAAATAAATTTCCTATGAGCTATATTTTATTATCCACCGAGACAAGCCTATGAGTTATATTGTATTGTCCATCCAAATAAGCCTATGAGCTATATTTTATTGTCCATCGAGACAAACCTATGAGCTATATTTTATTGTCCTTTGAGATGAACCTATGAGCTATATTTTATTTTCCATTTAGACAATGACAGTTGTGACCATATGGCACACTGTCTAAATAGGGTGGAGGACATATGTCCAAACCCTATAGCCACATGATGCTATGAGATCGCGACTCATATTATTATTTAATCATTGAGACATAACTTCAATGATCACTTTGTTTTCCACTCAATGTAGTGTTAAAGTATATATAGGCAGTTGTAGCAATGAGCACACTGACCGAAAAAGGTGGAAGACATATGTCCAAGCCTTATAGCCCTGATGATCCATTAAGATCACGGCTAATATTACTATCAAGTCATTAAATTCGATGATCATTTATTATATTGCACTAAGCAATAATAAATTTTGACTTATAGTCCAAAGCTTCTAGTTATGGCAAATCCAAATTCGAACGATGCCAATGGCGGGCGAAATGATAATATAAATGATACCCACGAAGGCAAAGGAACTAACCTTCAGGCCATGATAGCCGCTGAGGTTGGCAAAACAATGGAAAATTTCATAGCAAATTATAAAGGATCGAGTTCTACTCATCCAAAGTCCCACTCTATCCTACATTCTTCCACAAATAAAAAGGAAAGCTCACACTATTCCTCCGATGAGAGGAGTGAGCCAAGACATTTGGTCAAGGAAAAATTCCGTGTTGTTAAAGACGGGTGTACATATAAGTATTTCTTTTCTTGCAAGCTCCAATATTTTACTAGGGAAAAAGGAGAAATAGATGCCATGAAATGGCTTGATAAAATGGAGACAGTGGCAGATATCAGTGGGTGTGCTGATAAAGATATTGTGAAGTATGTGTCTTAATCGTTTAAGGGCGATGTCCTAACTTGGTGGAAAGCAATGATCCTGTCTACGGGGAAGATGTCCCTATACAACATGAAATGGTCAAAATTTGTGGACCTAATTAAAGAGACATACTGTCCTCCGCATGAAGTGGAGAAGGTAGAGTCAGATTTCTTGACTCTCACGATGAAAATTTTGGACTGTCAAAAGTATGTTTCTGACTACAACTCACTGTCTAGACTGGTTCCCTACTTGATTACTCCCGAATCTAAACGCATTTTGCATTTCATTGGTGGGCTAGCACCAGAGATTAAAGGTATGGTGAAGGCATCAAAGCCCGCTACTTTTAGGTCTGCTGTGGACCTATCCCTTTCTCTCACTCAGGATGAGGTGAGATTAAAGTCAGTCCAGTCTGAGACTGACGGGAAGAGGAAGAGGGAGGATGATAATTCCCAGAAATCCAAGAAAGGAAAGTTTGGGTTCAATAAGAACCAACAAAGGTCTAATGAGAGACCTGTTTGTAAGACTTCTAATAAACGACATTGGGGATAGTGTCAGACTAACCAGAAACTGAAGCAGTGTGGTATCTGCAAGAGAACTGGTCATCAGTCCCATGAATGTAGGGACTTGAAGAATGTTGTTTGCTTCGGATGTTGTGAAAAAGGCCATATAAAGACCAACTGTCCAAAGCGTACTACTGAAGGTACTGCAAAACCTGGAGAGGCAAAGAAAGGAAATGCTCGAGCCTTTTAGTTAACTACAAGAGAAGCAGTTAAGGACACGAATGTCATAACGGGTATGTTCCTCATTAGTGGAATATTCGCTAGAGTTCTATTTGATTCTGGAGCTGATAAGTCCTTCGTTGACCATAAGTTTAGTGAACTACTAAACCTACCCATAAGGATTCTAGATATTGCTATGAAATAGAATTGGCGGACGGTACCTTAGAAACTGCTTCTTCTATTCTTGATGGATGCGTTATATCCATTAAGAATCATTCTATTCCTATTTCTCTTTTTCCAATGAATTTGGTGGGGTTCGATATAGTTTTAGGCATGGACTGGTTAGCTCATAACTAAGCCTGTATTGCCTATGATAAGAAACTTATCGAGATTAATTCCCCATCCGATGAAGTACTTACCATACATGGAGATCTACACTATGGTTTACCAGAGAAAGTATCTCTACTTAAGGCATCCAAGTGTTTGAAAAACGGATGTGTCATCTACATGGCACAAGTGACGATTGACGAACCGAAGCCTAAGATTGAAAATATTCCAGTCATCTCTGAGTATCCAAATGTATTCCCTGAATATCTACCCAGCCTACCCCCGAAGAGACAAGTTGAATTCAGGATCGACATCCTCCCGGAGCTGCTCCAGAGGCAAGAGCTCCATATCGGTTAGCACCTACAGAGATGAAGGAGTTGAAGACTCAACTTGATGAGTTATTGGAGAAAGGCTTTATTCAGCCTAGTTCCTCACCTTGGGGATCTCCTATCTTATTCCTCAAAAAGAAAGACGATTCAATACGGATGTGCATTGACTACCGTAAGCTAAACAAGATAACGATCAAGAATCGTTATCCACTACCCAGGATCGACGATTTATTCGACTAGTTGCAGGGAGCTAGTTATTTCTCAAAAATTGATTTAAGATCAGGGTATCATCAACTGAAGGTTAGGAGCGAGGATGTTCCAAAGACAGCCTTCAGGACCAGATACGGCCATTATGAGTTTCTAGTGATGTCTTTTGGGCTCACTAATGCACCTGCATCATTCATGGATCTCATGAATAGAGTCTGCAAGCCGTATTTAGATGAGTTTGTCATTGTCATTAAAGACGACAAACTTATCTATTCTTGTAATCAGGCTGATCACGAGAAACATCGTCGATGCATCCTTGGATTGCTAAAGCAAGAAAAGCTTTATGCAAAGTTTTCTAAGTGCGAATTCTGGCTTAGAGAAGTCCAATTTCTTGGACATATGATTAGTGAGCGTGGTATCCAGGTGGATCCCACCAAGATAGAAGCCATTATGAATTGGGAAGCACCGAAGACTCCATCTAAGATACGTAGTTTCTTAGGATTGGCTGGTTATTATAGAAGGTTCATTGAGAACTTTTATCGAATAGCTACTCCTTTGACTACTCTGACCCGTAAGAATGTCAAATTTGACTGAAACAGAAAGAATCCTTTGAAATTATGAAGCACAAGTTGAGCAATGCTCTAGTCTTAACCCTACCTAAGGCTATTAAAGACTTTGTAGTGTATTGTGATGCCTCGCACACCGGTATAGGTCGTGTGCTTATGCAATGAGGCAAAGTGATTGCTTATGCAACACGACAGCTTAAGGTGCCAGTGTATTTGCACCTAAGTTGTGGAGACACTATTTATATGGCTCAAAGTGTATTATATACACTGACCATAAAAGTCTCCAACATCTGTTTAACAAGAAAGATTTGAATATGCGAAAACGCCGTTGGATGGAGACTTTGAGTGACCATGATTGCGAAATTTGCTTTCATCCCGGCAAGGCAAATGTGGTTGCCTATGCATTAAGTCACAAGGAAAGGGTTAAACCGATAAGGATTAATGCCAAAAGTATCGAGCTCAGGTCTAGCTTGAATAAGAAACTACTTGATGCTCAGAAACAAGCCTTATTAGAGGCTAATGCTCCTAGAGAAGGATTAGCTGGAACTGTTGATCAGATGGCACCTGGGAATGATGGAATCCTAAGACTTAATGATCGTGTTTGGGTTCCAATTTTAGGAGGACTTTGGGATCTAATCCTACAGGAAGCGCATAATTCTAAATATTCTATCCATACTGGAGGTGAGAAAATGTACTAGGATTTGAGAAAGAATTATTGGTGGATGGATATGAAGCAATCCATAGCCACCTATGTAGCTAAGTGTCTGACGTGTTCGTAAGTTAAAGTTGAACATCAGAAACCGTAAGGACTTCTACAACAATTAGAAATCCCCACTTCAAAATGGGAAATGGTAATGATGGGCTTGATTACCAAGTTACCCAAGACCAAACGTGGCAATGCACGATTTGGGTTATTGTTGATAGATTGACTAAGTCAGCCCACTTTTTGCCAATCAAAGAGACTTATAGTTCTGAGTTCTGACAAATTAGCCAAATTATATATGGACGGGATTTTGTCCCTGCATGGCATGCGAGTATCTTTTATATCCGATAGAGATACTAGATATACATCTCATTTTTGGAAAAGTTTACAACAATCATTAGGCACGAGATTGATTTTTAGTATGGCTTACCATCCTCAGACTGATGGACAGAGTGAGCGTACTCTCCAGACTTTGAAAGACATGCTTAGGGCATGCGTGATTGATTTGGGTGGTAGTTGGGATGACCATCTATCCTTAATTGCATTCTCCTATAATAACAGTTATCATACTAGCATCAAGGCCGCTCCTTTTAAAGCCTTGTATGGGAGAAAATGTAGAACGCCCGTTTGTTGGGCTGAAGTTGGAGAAGCCCAACTATCTGGACCTAAAATTTTCCTAGAGACCATGGAAAAGATGGTTCAAATCTGTGATCATCTCAAAGCTGCCCGTGATAGGCAGAAAAGCTACGCTGACAAGAGGCGAAAACCTCTTAAGTTCCAAATAGGGGACAAGGTCTTATTGAAAGTATCACCCTGGAAGGGTGTGATGTAATTCGGAATGAAGGGCAAGTTGAGCCTGAGATATATCGGACCATTCGAGATAATCGAATGTGTCTGATCTGTGGCTTATAAGCTTAGGCTACCTGAGGAGCTTAGTGGAATTCACGATGTATTCCACATCTGTAATTTGAAGAAATGTCTAGCCGATGAGTCGCTAGCAATGTCACATCATGATGTGCAAATTGACGAAAACCTAAGGTTCATTGAGAAACCGATTTCGATCGAGGATCGACAGGTTAAAAAGCTCCAAAGGAAAATGATTCCTATTGTGAAGGTTAAATGGGATGCCCATCATGGCCCCGAGTATACATGGGAGGTTGAGTCCACTATGCGACAAAACTACCCCATCTTTTTGAATAAAATCTCGAGGTTGAGATTTCTTTTAAGGGGGTGAGGATGTAACACCTCGGAAATTTGTGTCGAATTATATAATGACACGTGTTCGATAAACTCTCATTTTATGAAACGTTGTTTGGCGAGAGGGGCTATTTAGAATGTTGTGAAGGGACAATATATGTCAACATGCCAATTTTTTGGCCTCTAAATGACGCTTACGGATCGTAAGCCATTAGTGCTTACGGACCACAAGATAAGAATTTTATGGAATATAACAAGTGGTTACAGACCACAAGGCATTAGTCCTTACGGTCCGTAAGGTGTTCAAAACAGTGGGCCCTCAACTAGCTTACGGACCGTAAGCTCAGAGCCCATACGGTCCGTAAGGACTGTATCTGGGCAGACTTTTGTTTGCTGCCCAAGCATTTCTGCCATGTTGCCACCTATCTCGCACTCTTTTCATCCGTACTCAATTTTTGACACCTGAAATACACCTGGGATGATCTTGTATCAGTCCCTAACACTTGGCAAGATCTTGTGCAATCCCAACTAGTATAAATAGCAAGCTTAGTTTACTTAGTCACTTGCTCATTTCTTTGATTTCTCCTCTATCACTCATAATTGTAGTTTGCCTCTTCCAAGAGGCCTCCCCTGAGTTCAATATTTCTATAGGATCACAAGTAAGTGTTACTCTGCTCATTTCGTTTTATAGGCTAGAATTTAGCCGAAAGTCAAGCAAATTGACTTTTGCTTTGACTTTCGGTTTAGACCATTATGGTCCAGCCATTGTTCGAATTGAACATGGCTACGTGATCGTGATAAGGTAGGTGTAATCCCTTCAAAGGGCACCTCCTGGAAATCATGTTAAGTTGGTCAAATGACAGGTCAAATTTATGTTTAATAAAAAGTCAAAACGCAGATTTTCAGAAAACTTATAAACTGAACTTGTAAAGGTTTAAACTCACGTTTTTTACATAATATCAGTTGGTAAATAATATTAGAACACTCCTAAACATGTCCATCCCGCCATTTCCAGTTTACATGTCGGTTCGCAACCGAAAGTCAAGCAGTTTGACTTATGCTTTGACTTTCGATTCTGACCCGAATTGGCAAACTTAGCTACTGATTCTAAGTTGCATTATGATCATAATTATATGTCGCATAACCCTTTATGGTTATACTACTTGATCATAATTGTTTGTCGAGTTTTATGCAAGTTCTTGAATTATGCCATAAAAATACCAATTATGCCCTTTTGTGCATAAATGGGTTTTAAACGATAATATGCATACAAAATGGATAACCAACTAATGTGGTAACATAATTAACATGTTTTGGCATCATGAACTTGTTTATGGCTAATCTGATCACCCGATACCGCATATGCGCGTACGGTTAGTTTATGTAACTAGTTTACGTAAGTTAACCGAAATCGAATCAATTCTTTTCATTTTCACTTCAATTCCAGAATGTAATCATGTTTACCCATATTATACAAGTATTAGTACTTGTCAGGGTTTAAACTACATTCTATCCGGTCACCACTTAATCTAGTGTATCGTACCGTTTTCATTATTATAAGTTAATTGGTCCAAATTTATTACTTGAATAGGACTCGTTAACATTCTAATTGGTTATATCGGCTGTGCTTATTATTATATCTTGACTCTATGATATTAAGCCAGGTAAATATTCTTAACCTATTTTCCTTATACGAGCTTGGGATACGGTATATTATTACCGCATGGTCAGGTATGGTAACAAAGACCTATGTATCGGGAATCCAAATACTCTGTTTTTTAATTCATTTTCCTTGATAACTTAAACATTGTGGGTTAATGCGACCGTGTCCTGGATATCCTCGGCTCGTTTAATTGCAAATGGCCACAACCTAAGCATGGGGTGTAGGCATACACCTGACAGATGCTAATGCTATATTAAAATATTTTTATAACCAAATACGGGTTTGCCCAATAAGGGTATTAAAGTGGTGTGTCGGTTAATCATGTTCTCGGCATAGTTTCCGGGCCCCATATGTATTGACAAGCATGAAAAGCTGATAACATGAGAAATTGTTTATCCCAAGTTATTTATGAAAATATATGTGCCATTGTGTACATGAAAATGATTTTGAAATATTTTCAAAATGTGTCGGGTATTTGTATTTACCAGTGAAAACTAACGTATCTTCAAATAACTAAGCGCAGGTTGCAAGGTTACGAAATAGGCTGGAAGTTTCCTGGTAAATGCTTAAAAGGAATCTGCAACTCCTTGCATTGAAGCCTAGTAGTCTGTTTTGTAATATTTTTGTTTTTTTATCCGCCTGTGGATCTTTATTAGAATACTTCTGTCTGTATAATTAATTTGGAACATTCGGACACTTTAATATGTAATAGTATTTTAAATCCCAAGACTTCCGTTGTGTTATATGTGTATCTATATCAATCTCGTCGCATACCCCAAGTTTGGGTCCACCACGAAATACAGGGTGTGACAAAAACCTTGAGTGAAAAAAGCTTTGTTGATTAGCTTTTGTTGGAGCAGGAGTGGCAAGAGGTGCTTGGACATGTGAGATTGGAATTTTAACATATTGGACTTGAGGAACGGGTGTTTGAAAATAATGCACGGGGATAGGACTAATGCTTTGTCTAAAGTGGGCAGTGTTTTGAACATTTGGTGCATGGGTGTTTTGGGTATTTTGATAAAATTGTTGTTGACTATTGATTGAGGTCTTTGATTTGGATACGATATAAATAGTGCAAAGTTACTTGTTTGATTTCTGCACTCCCTAGCAAAATAACCTAGCATATTACACTTAAAACACTTTATCTTGGATCTATCCAACCCTCCCCTTGACCTCCCATTAAGTCCTCGATATCTCCTACCAGTTCTTTTATAAAAGTTATTTGCTCTAAGACTTAGTAGGACCACTTGGTGCTAAATACCATTTCCTCCAAGTCAGTGGGGTCAATATGTTTTAGATCATAAAGAACAAACCACAAATTATCAGGACTGTGACTTTCATTTTTAGCTGTAAAAGCACAGTTTGAAGAATATTGATCAGAATTGATTATGATTGATATATCAATGTAGTGATCAAAAATCTGAGCATTTGATATTCCTGATGATGATCCCTCTTGACTCAGAAGTTCCGTGTTTCCAAAAACATAATCGTCGGACACTTTTCCGGTTTCCTGGAGCTTATATTTCTGAACAAACTCTCTTTCAAATGTCAAGAGCTTTCCATGAAGTTGAGTCAGGGTCATATCCTTGAAATTTAGGCTTGTTCTCATCACAATGGCTAGTGTGTCCCACTTCTCAAGAAGTGATCTTAAAAATTGGTTACTTGAATTTGATTTTGAAAACTCTTTGTTTACCAACTTTAATTCACTTATTAAACAAGAAAATCTCTCAAATTCATGTGTAAGGGCTTCTCCCTTAACGTGTGAAATCTCATATTGTTAGTTAAGGACTTCTCGAGTGTTCTCCATCACATCCTCTGTTCCACCAAACTGCTCTTTCAATGCATCTCATAACTCTTTAGCATTGTTGCATTGTAACAGGTCGGCATAGATTTCACTAGGTAGAGCCATGGCCATAATGCTAAGGCCTTTACATCTAGCTCAAATTTTTGAAAATCTTGCTTTGAGTAATTTTCCGGCTTCTTTGGCTCTTGAACATTCGGTTTTTCTGCACTAGGTACCATTGGAATGTGAGGTCCGAATATAACGAACTTCCAACACCCTGTGTTCTGTTGAGCAAGTATGTACCAGATATTATACGCAGATCTAACAAGCATAAGAGGCTTGTTGCTGAAGCCGGTATTGTAGGGATCATTTTGTGCCATTGTCTTTTATTCTTTTGAACAAAAAACAGAGTATTTGTGAAATACTTTTGAATTCTACACTCTATAACTCTGAGTTATGAAGAGATTGGTTATCTATGTGAGCTGATCTTTGTATATTAAGCTGATTGTGAAATCGAGTTTAATGTGACCAAGCTCTGATACCAATTGTAGGATCTCGAGTCTACAATACTTGTGAGCTTAAGACATGAAAAACAAACAATTTGTAAAATGTAACTAAAATAAAGTAAACACACAAGCAGGAAGATTTATGAAAACTGTTTTATATTGAAATCCAAAATTTACAATTACAGTAAAATGATTATACATTCTCTTCCTCAGCCTGATCGCTCACAAATCTGTTCGTACAAAAGAGAATATGATAAAGTGATGAAATAGATCTCTAATAGGTGAGATCTATTTATACTAAGTATAAAAGGCCTGCTTGCAATCAGTTGACGTCACCCTAATAGTGACATCTAATATTCCTAATGTAACACCTGTGCCTTCACGGCCATCAAACAAATACCAAACCAATGAAATATTATATTTCATACTTGGGATTTGTAAAATTATGTGTATCTTTTACACATATCAACTCTTGTTTGATTTTAAGCTTTAAATCGCTTTCTGGAGGGTTATACGCGCTCTGATGCGTAAATATAACCAGTTTAATCCAACGAACACTCCAGAATAGTGAAATAGGCTTAACATACCTTAAATAACCTTTACATAACTTAGATATAAGTTTTGGAAGGTTTGGTGTAGTGAAATCAAAGTTTAATCACTTACAGGGACTAAAGTTGACAAACTGCGAAAGTATGCCAATTTGAACTGTAACAGACATTCCGGAACATGACCATAAGTTAAACATACCATAAATATCCTTCACATAGCTTAGAAATAGGCTTTGAGGTGTTCGGTATGCTAAAATAAACTTTTGTGTCATTCAGGGACTAAAAGTGTCAGAAAGTGCACAAGTTTGCATTTTCGCGCATAATTTACGTTCTGAATACATCTGGACATCCAAAAATTTATGTAAGCATGACTACATTATATTTTAGTGTTCGCCTTAAGAAAAATCCATTCGTCGCGTCATTTGGATCGTTTTTCGCGCTTGTGCGCATTCCGTCGTAATTAAGCGAACATCGCGTTCGTACGACCAAACGAACCATCATCCGGCATATTTTTGAGCATGTTTCATGTCCACAATGTTTAGGCAACATTTTAGGGCCTTAAAGTTGGCTTTACGGGCCTTAGAAGTGTCGGAAATGGCTTAAAACACGTGCAGGGGCTGAAACTGTCATTTTTGAAACTTATTTTCGGATCAGAAGCCCCATGCGGCCCGCATTAGCTTTGGTGTATCCTGAAGCGGGCCGCCTCAGCCTTCCAGACCAGGTTAACTGCATTTAACAGCTGGTTGCAGCTGTTTAGCACCTCCAATCCTTCTTCCACATGTCAATTCCCTATGGTGAGTGGCCATTTGACACACCACAACATTCCAACACATGTACGGCCTTGATCGTGCCCTCTTTTCCATGAAACGATCTCAACGGTTACCCGAAAACTATATATACCCATCCACCCCATTGCATTTTCTCACAAGAATCTTGATTTGAGAGCTCTAAGTTGAAACCATTGTTTCATACCTGAGTTCTTGAATCGAGATTAGCATTCGGGGACCCTTCGTAAGTATTCTTTCGTTCTTTTCCTTATTTTATTGCTTTTCGAGTCAGAAAGTCAAACTTTGTTTGACTTTCAGCGTTGACCAGCTTATGGTCAATGCGAAGTTCGTAGGAACTTCGCAACGTGAGTGTAATCACGTTGGTTATAGTCCCTTGGGACTATGCCCACTGATTACCACGTTGTCTAGGGTCGTAGGGTAGGCGATCTAATAAATCGCCTATACCTTCGAACCCGACCCAGTTTGGTCGATCATTAGGATCTGACCAAATACATTAGGTGACCCTAGTATAGGGCATAACCTTCCGAGGTTATACCCTATGGTCACATCGTTTAAGTAGTTGTATGATAGGTAGTTTATATGCCTTAGGTAAATTACCAGAATACCCTTTTAATGTATAATTGGTAATTAAGCATATGTAACCTAAACTTTTGTCACATAACTGATTATGTAACATGTTTAGGCATATAACACCTGTCATAGGACTAGTTAGACGGTCCGAACGCGTTTCACGCGCACGACACGTTAAAGTAGCATATGTTACCTTAATGGGTCGCGATGGGTCGAAAGCACTTAGGTTAGGTTTCATGTAGTATGTAGGCCTTGTTAAACCATATCATATGAGTTCCAATACTCATTTGGTTTACCAAGCCTCATTCTATCCGATCTCCCGATTTAAGTCCGGTTTATTTATATAGTTTTAGATTGCCGACAGATTCCGTGCTCTCACTAGCTTTGTTTGGTTGTTGTTCAAGACCTCCAAGCATTCTCAGGCGAGTACATTATTCCCCTATTTTACTGTTTTCAATTGTTTTGGGGTGACTCATATGTGCTAAATGTTTTCGATGTTATAACGATGGTTTCAAAAACAATTAAGGCGATTTATACAAAACTAATAACGATTTCATAAAGTGAACAAACTTGTTGGTTGTAGTTACATAACAAATGACATTCATTAGCAATGATCAAGCCGACCAGTATTAGGTTATGGTACCATAGGATCTGACAAATCCCGTTATTTACTACACCCGTGGTTATGTGTGGGTATGGTAGGTAGCGACTGAATCTGTAATTATTAATTTACCCTATGGAGGTTTGTTAATACGAAAACGAGAAGCGACGAAAACGAGAAGCGATGAAAGTCACGAAGGTTTGAATGTTATTAGCGAGACGATCATATAAGTAGTTTCACGACCTAAAACGAATTTAACGATTGGGTAAACGATAGGTTTTCACACGATGGTTTAACGATTGGGTAAACATTTGTACATGATTGACATTTGATCATGTATTTCCCACAAAACATAACTTTGATTTAAACCAAGTTTTACTTCAATACTTTGTTTTTGTGCATATGGTTTAGTTAAGACATTTCACTTGCCATACATGGATATTTAACATAGACATTTTACATTGTTTGGTTTGGTTTGGTTAAGTGATTAAGTAACGGTGCGTATGTAATATGATACAAGCATGGTGGATACGCCGCTGGTACTTCCTATATATAAGTGTTTGTATGGTATTACATATCGTAGCGTTATTTGAATCATTTCAGTTTGAGACATAGAACATTTTATACAAGTAACATACTTTTCACAAGACATTTATTTACAAACAACTTATATTATACAAACTCATTTTACATGGTTATTCATTTAATCATGCATTATTCTCTTATTATACATATCATCCGAACTTATTATTTTTCAAATGATTTACAAAGACAAAGCAAATTACAAGGTTCATGACTAAACATTTTCTTAAACAGAAGTCATGAATCTTATTTTCACAAAACCTATGTACTCGCCAGCATTTCTTTGCTGACCTCGTTTTTACATATGTTTCAGGTATTGTTGGATGATATCGATTGATAAGATGCATGCTCACATAGGACTGGACAGGGCCTTAGTGACTCAATAACAATGATAGACTATGTTTAATTAGTGTATTTAGATTTCAAGACGATGTAATTATTCAATGTTTAATAAAACGAAACACTCTTTGGAATCCATGGTTATGAAACATTAATTCTGTTACAACACGCCTCGATGTTTCCGCCGCGATTTGTTGTTTTACGCGGTCGGGGTGTGACACCTAATAGAAAAGATTCCACATATGTTAGCAAACATTTGCGGAGATCTAACATCTGTTCTATGACATGAAAAGTCTGTTCTAAGCTAAGTATTATTACATTGAGAAAACCTTTGTTCTTCCAACTGTTGTTGGTTTGTATCAAACATCTGTTTGGCTACAACTGATGTTTGGTCTTCATGATCTGTGCTTTGCTTCAACAGAGCTTTGGCCTTGAACATTGGTTTCTTCCTCTTCAACAGTTGTTCCAAGGCTTTAAATAGATCTTTGGATGTCTTCAAACATATGCTCTAATTAGTGTTCAAGATTAACTATCCTTGGGAGGAGAATGATTCATCTACTGTTTATATCTTAATCATGATGTCATGTTTTGGCTTTTGAATATAATTTGTTCTTTTGTAGGTCCAACATTAGGGAAGAATGTCCCCAAGAACTACAGATAAATAAATGTGATTTTGTATCTTTTGATGGAATGAAAAAGAAGGAAATATTGTGGGGAAAGGAGATGGTGTAACCAATGTTATATCTCTTCAGGACGTCAATCACATTCCAAAATTATGTTATAATCTCATGAGTGTGTCACAAATGTGTGATAAAGGGATTTCAATGTTATTCAGTGCCAAAGAATGTGTTTTCCTCAAAAAAGGATTTTCCACCAAAAATGATCATGATGGCGACACCAAGAAAAAAATATGTTGTGAGCATGAAAATGTTGTCACAAACGATCCCATGACTTGTTACTTTCAAAAGCTCAAGAATTTGAGCCATTGTTATGGCATAGGCGATCGGGGCACATAAATTTTAAAATTTAAATAGGCTTTCAAAATTAAACCTTGTTTAAGGTTTTCCATGCAAGGAATTCCCTTTCACTAAAAGATGTATATTGTAACATTTGCAAAATTTCAACCGTTGTACACTTTCGATCGTTTTCGTATTTAATAAAATTTATATTTTTTACGAAATATGTAATCGTACGATTGAGCGAAACGATATTCACGGCCTTTCCGGAATAAAAGACAAGTTACATATGCCTTTATAACCTTTATATAGCTTAAATAACAAGTTAGAGGGGTTAAAAATGGCAAAAATGTGATAATACAAGTCCGGGGGCCAAAACTGCCAAAAAGTGAAACTTATTTATCAGAAGGCCTTACGGACCGTAAGACCTGAGCCATACGGTCCGTAAGACATGGCCAGAAGCCAAAATAAAAAAAATTGCTTGATCACCAAGCATTACCACCTTGCACGAATTTTTACCACCATTTCTCCTACTTTAGACATGTATGATGACACTAATCTTGTGACATTTGTGCTCTGTAAACACTGTACGATGTAGAAAAATATCAAATATCAATGAAACAATATGTTTTGATCCCAATATTTGTTTATTTGTGTATGAAAATTTCACGTTTCAATTCTTGTTCGATTTCAAGCTCTAAATCACTTTCTGGAAAGTTATACGCAAACTGTTACGTAAACGTAATCAGTTTAACGCGACAAACACTCTGGAATAGTGACATAAGCTTAACATACCTTAAATAACCTTTACATAACTTAGAAATAAGTTTTGAAGGGTTTGGTATGGCAAAAACAAGTTTATTCGATCATAGGGACTATTTGCGACAAACTGCAAAAGTCTGCCAATTCATATAGCAGCGTACACTCTGGACCAAGATCATAAGCTAAACACACCCTAAATACCCTTAACATAGCTTAGAAATAAGTTTTGAGGGGTTCGGTGTGCGAAAATGCGCTTATTTGATCATATGGACTAAAAGCGTCAAAACTGTGAAAGTTTGCATATACGTGCATATCTCGCGTTCTGACCATATCCGGACATCCAAAAAAAAATTTCATCACTAAAATATTATATTTTAGTGACAGGAATGCAAAAATACCATTCGTCACGCAATTTGGATCGTTTTCGCGTCCGTTCAAGTTCCGTCATAATTAACCAAAAAACTCGATCGTACGACCAAACGAACCGACATCCGTGATATTTCCAAGCATTTTCCAAGTCCCGTATGCTTTAACATCCTTTTAGAGCCTTGAAATTGGGTTAACGGGGGTGAAACGCCTCGAAAAACAAGTTTCGGAGCTGTAGGGGCCTGTTTTGACAATTTTGAAAAGTCTGATCTGCAGACTGGTAGGCAGGGCGCGACAGCCAGAGAGTATGGTGGTCGCGGGCCGTGAAAGCCTTAGCTGGGCAGACTCATTGTATTATCAAAACAGCCTGTTTAACCTGATTTTAAACTTGGTTTTTGCATATTATGGGCTAGTTTATGTGTTCTCCAAGTCCCCAAACCAGAGCCTAACATGTGTATGGTCTTGATTGTTCCTTGAAATCCTATATAAACCCAAGTTCATCAACACTTCAAATTGCTCATTTCATTTTCTTTCACTCTTGCTCTGATTTGAAGCTACCACACTTGTTGAAGGCCTCATACTTAAGCATTCTTAGTCTTATTTTCCAGCCAAGAGCACTTATAAGTGTTCTTTCATGCTTTGTTTACTTATTTCAAGAAAGAAAATCAAACAGTGTTTGATGTTCAGCTTTGACCTTGATTTGGTCAAGACAAAGTACGTTTGAACTTTGCAACGTGAGCGTAATCACGATGGTTATTGTCCCTTGCGACTATACCTATTGATTACCATGTTGACTAGTCGAAGTGACGAGTCAAAGTTTCGGTCAAAATGCACGATTATGTGCATTTTGCGATGAAACTATTTTCAAGTATCAAAACACTTTTTTTTATACCAAATTAGTTTTGTAACTTAGTTAAACATGTTTAACTCGTCACTTTTAGTTTAGTGCTTGTTTAGGGTCGTAAGTCAAGCGGTCTTAACAACCGCTTAGACTTTTAAACCACACCCGTTTGGTCGATCATTAGGATCCGACAAAACATATTTTGTGACCATAGTTGTATAGGGAATAACCTTTCGAGGTTATACCTTATGGTTACTTCGTTTGATTAGTTGTATGATAGGTAGTTTATATGCCTTAGGAAAATGACCAAAATGTCCTTTTCACACAAAATTTTAATTTAAGCATATGCAACTTAAATCTTGACACATAAACTGATTATGCAACATTATTAAACATGTTAGGGCATATAATACTTATCATAGGGCTAGTTAGACCATCCGAACGCGCATTTGCGCAAATGACGCGTTAACGTAGTGTAAACTACCTTAACGGGTCAAAAGCACTTAGGATAGGTATCAAATCAGAATGTAGGATTTTTTGAACCATATCATATGAGTTCCAACACTCATTTGGTTTACAAGACTTCATTCTTCACGATCTCCCGATTTAGGTCCCGATTTATTAACATAGTCATCCGATACTAGGTGCCACTTGATTCCTTGGTTTCCCAAGCTTTGTTAGTTCACTTAATCGAGGATACCTTGCAATCTCAAGTGAGTACATAGTTCCCCTATTTTATGTTTTCAATTGTTTTGGGGTGATTCATATGTGCTAAACGATTTCGAGTTTTCAAATCAAATGCTATGGTTTATATTAAACACAACGATTTCAATAATGTGAATGAAACTTATTGGTGCGTTGATACTTAACACGAATGACATTCATTAGCTTTGGCCAAGTCGACCAGTAGTATGTTATGGTACCATAGGATCTGACAAATCCCGTTATTGGACTATCGCCATGGTTATGGGGTAATGTGGGTAACGACAGAACCTGATGATTTTAACAAACCCTTTGGTGGTTTGTTAGTCGATTAAAGATACCATTTGGTGGTATAGATGAGTCAAAACACAGGTTTGAATGTGTTCAACTAGAACGACCAAAAGTTAGTTTTCACAATTAAACCACGAACGATTGAACGAATGGTTTTATGACACGAATGCTTGAACGATGGTTTATAACACGAACGAGTTGAACAATTTGAACGATTGGTTTTGATAACACGAACGATTGATAACACGGACAAATTGAACGATTTTCAATGATTGGTTTATGTTAGGTGATTAGATAACCGGACGGGTGTAATGTGATAAAAGCATGGTAGATACACTGCTGGTACTTCTTATATATAAATGCTTTTATCATATTACATACCGTGGCATTATTTAGTTCACTTGGACAATTGATTTTAAATGATGTCACACAACGATGTTTACTAAATGATATAAACCATACAAGTTTTCATACGAGACTATTTACTACTTGGTTTACAAAAGCAAATGTTTTTAGTCAAGATTCATGGCAACGAAGTTTTTTTTAAACATATAACCAACTTATTTTAGTTGGTTAATCATATTGCAGTACAAAACACTTTTCAATACAAGAATTTCAATTATCGACTCGAGTAGTCATTCAAGGTATTGCAATATGTATACAAGCCATGAATTTGACTCACACGCAAAACCTATGTACTCGCCGGCATTTTTATGCTGACTTTATTTTCACATATGTTTCAGGTGTTGTTGTTTGATGATGATTATGATGCATGCTCACGTGTTGTTGTTTAATGATGATTATGATGCATGCTCACATAGGAACAGACGAGGCCTTAGTGACTTAATAACAATGAAAGGCAATTTGTTTGTGTTTTGTTTTTAAATATCAAGACAATGTAATAACTTAATTCAATAAAACGAAACTTCAATCCATGTGTTGTGAAACAATGATTCTATTACGACACTCCCCGACGTTTCCACCGCGGTTTTATTGTTTTAACGCGATCGGGGTGTAACAAATCACCTCCTTAGCATCCTGATCACACTTGGCAAGAATTGAAGGCTTGAGCTCACGTATAAATAGCTCCAAACTTGAGCCTTCAAGACTTGCACTGTTTCAAAATCATTCTCTCTATCTCTTGGAGTGTTTCTGATATAAAGAAGCCTCCTATTTGAAGTCTAATCTTCCTTTGAACACTTGTAAGTGTTTCTCCTGGTTCTTTTTCATTATTTTGGCTAGTGATGAGCCAAAAGTCAAGAAAATTGACTTTTTCTTTGACTTTCGGTTCTGACCATTTTGGTCAAGTCAAAGTTCAAATTGAACTTTGCTACGTGATCGAAATAATGAAGGTGTAAATCCCTCGCGATTACACCCTTTAATCATCACATTTAGTAGGCGAAATGACGAGTCAAACTTTTATGAAATAAAAATAAAAAATGCATAAAAATGCATTTTTACGATGAAAGATTTTTCGAGAATTAAAACTTAAAGTTTTGACACCAAATCAGTTTTATAACATTATTAGACATGTTCTAAAATGTCTAACTCATCATTTCTAGTTTAGCGCTTATTACTTAGTCGAAAGTCGAGCGGTTTTGACTTCTGCGTTGACTTTCGAATTTGACCCATTTGGTCAACCTTAGGATTCGACCAAGCCCATTTATATGACCATAGAAATATAGGGAATAACCCTCTAAGGTTATACCTTATGGTCATGTCGTTTGGTTAGTCAATTGGCGAGTCAACTTTAAATACTTTTAAAAATGTCTAAAATACCCTTTTTCGCATAAAATAGTTTTAAACACAAACTATCATTGTTTTTTAACTTATAAACAGATCATACAACATTAGTAAACATGTTTTGACATATCGGACTCTTCATAGGACTCATTCGACAATCCGAACCCGTAGTTACGCATTCGACCCGTTAAAGTGGCGTAAACCACTTTAACAAGTCGTAACGGGTCAAACGCTTTTAGGTAAGGTATTGTGAACCATATTATACGAGATCCTTCGCTTGTTGGGTTAATAAACGACATTCTATCCAATCTTCCATTTAGGCCGCAATAAACACTAACTAATAATTATCTGGATTATTAGGCAACATTTGAACCACTTGAGCTTTGCATACACAATTGAACAAGACATCTACGCAATCCAAGTGAGTACATAGTTCCCCTCTTTTACGTTTTTTAAATGTTTTGGGGTGATTCATATGTGCTAAATTATTTCCATATTTACAAAACTTATTTACATATGGTTTATATACACAACATGCTTACATTGTACGAAACTTGATGGTGCGTTAAACATGACAATGATACATTCATTAAGTTTGATCACGCCAACCGGTAGTATGTTATGGTACCAAAGGATTGAAAACCCCATTCCCGCTTTCTAGGTTTGTTTGGAAGTTTCCTCTAGGAATGACAGAAACTGTGTAACACACTTGACAAACCTTTATTTTTAAAGGTTTGTCCAACAGTCAACAAGGCTTGAATGTATTCGCCGACAAACCACACTTGTTTATACAAAAAGGCAATTGTTTTATACAAGACAAAACATTTTGAAGTAAACAAGACATTTTGTGTACTCAAAACATTTGGTTGATACAAAGCCATTTGATTATACAAGACAAGTCATTTGGTTGGTTTATACAAGACAAATCATTTGGTTGGTTTATACAATACTAGACATTTGGTTGGATTATGCAATACAAGACATTTGGTTGGTTCATACAAAGTCACAAATGGTTTCAAAGTTAACCATACAATCTTTTCTCTTAAATCGAATGATTTCTCATACGGTTTTACATAAGACATACTTTTTTGTCAAAGTTTCGTGGCTACAAAGATTTATTTAAAATATTAACTCTTGAAGTTGCTTAAATACTTTTCAACACTCAAAGGCATGTGTCTTGACCACAAAACCTATGTTACTCACCAGCAATCATTATTGCCCATCTCTTTTCACATATGTTTCAGGTGCTAATGTGTGATTATGAAAAGCATGCTACACGTAGGATGGACTCGGGCCTTAGCTTCCTTAAAAATAAAATAGTTGTTGTTTTTGTTACGAATTCTCAAAGACAATGTAAATTATTAATTAAATAAAACAAAACTTTATATACCATGTTTGTGAAACAATTTGTATCGTGACCCCCCGACATTTCCGCCACAAGTTGTTTTATATGCGGCCAGGGTGTTACAGATTGGTATCAGATCCATGGTTATAGGGAATTAGGTTATTAGTAACGCTTTTGACCTAGACTATAACCTTCCTAGGACCCAATATGAGGTAAATCGCATCTAGATTCTTAATACAAAACTGTCACCTATCCTTAGGTGATTACCAAAACAATACAAAGTCATTGATCATTCCTAAAAGTAAAATTTTTCCAAAACCTTTACAAGAAATCATCAACTATCTTTAGATGATTTATTTTTAGGCTTTAAGCCTCAAAAGTTTTCAAAATCTCGTCAAAGTTTGGGTTTTAATAATGTGAACATGTGCAATCTGGAAGGGTGGATGCCTGTACCCTGAGTTTTCTGTCTAAGGCAAGAGTGTTATACAAATCCACTTAATCGGACCAGTCACTCTTACCTGGGAACTCGTGGGGTGAGTTTCCACTTATAGGCTAAAGCATGTCTTCACGATACATTATAAAGACCCATTTACTTTGATTAGTCGTTGTGTTGTTTGTTCATTTTAAATAACAAATAAATTATCACAATCCTTATGTTTAGTCGATATTTTTAACGTTTCTTTTTTACTATCCTGTATTAATCTCACTCCTTTTCCCTCATAATTCCTTTCTCTTTTAGAATGCCTCCTCGTCACAACACTACCCAAGACGCCGAAATGGTGGCTATGATCGCTTAGCAAATGGTTGCGATACTTCCAAACCTTGTGACCCAACTCAATCAAGCCAACAATAACAATAATAACAACAATGTACCCCTACCGTGTAATTTCAAACAGTTAAATTCGGCTAAACAACTCATGTTCTATGGGTCTGAGGGAGCTATTGGGCTCCTATAATGGTTTGAAAGCATTGAGAGCACTTTCTGCCATTGTCAGTGTTCTAATGAGCGCAAGGTAGAGTTTGCTTCGAGTGTTTTCCAAAAGAGAGCACTCACGTGGTGGAACAAAATTATGAGAGATAGAGGTGCGGATGTAGCAATGGCACAAACTTGGGAGGAACTTAGAGCCCTTATGATGAAAGAAATTTATGTTTACGCAATGAGATGAGGGCACTCGAGAACGAGTTCCACGGTCTCAAGCAAGATAGTGGGGAAAATCGTGCGTACACCGATCGATACGAGGAGTTAAGCCTACTCTGTCCCACCATAGTCACGCCTTTGGATAAGGCCGTTGAGAAATAAATCGATAGGTTACCTGATCTGGTTCAAGACATAGTCCTTGGTAGTAAGCCAGCTACAGTTAGGGAGGCTATTGAACTAGCCGCAACCCTAACCGACACTCAAGTCAAGAAAGGGAAACTTTTCCGTAAATGTGACAAGAAACAATCTGCAAAGACTACTCAGGAAAAACCACAAGAAACCAAAACTGAACCCTTCAAGAAAGCAAGGAAGCGTAAGGCTTCAAAGAATTTTTCTGTTATTACCCCAACAAATTAAGTTGCTCCCAACCAACTAGCACAACCTTCTGCTAAGAAACAATATGCTAGAACTACACCCTTGTGTAACCTAGGCAATTGTCATCACCAACATCATTTACCATGTCACCATTGTACCATTTGTGGACAGTTTATTCATTTGGCCAACGTCTGTTGTTCTGCTCCTACCCCAAACCAAGTTGTTCCAAATCTTGGTCTGTCACACTCTGACTTTTGCGGAAGCGTATGCTGTGTAACTTGTTCAATATCATTGCATTCAATCATAATAAACAACTATATGATCAAAACGATGTTCATTCATTCATTAAGTTTAAAATATTACACTCACCATTCATTTAAGTTTCAACAACATGACCTTTGACTAAGTTACAAACCAACAAAAGTGGATGACATCTAACATGGAATTTACTTCTAGAAACAATACTCGCGCCCAAGATCCAACTTGTTACCTGAAATATATGTAATTTTGGAAAACATCAACAAAAGTTGAGTGAGTTCATACGTTTAGTATGAGTATTGATAAGTTTGTTAACATTTTAGAGACTCCTTTTGAAAACAGGTATGAAAAGCATCTATGAACAGATCAAATTAGTGTTTTGCAAGGACATTATTGTATGTGAAGACATAGGGAGCACTCAAAATGAGTAGGCTTATACCCTCGTCGATTTTCCCTCTACTGTGTCCAATTTCCCCGCGACTGTGTCAATTTACCTTGACTATGTCAATTTACCTTGACTGTGTCAGATTACCCTTGACAGTTGTCGAATTACCTCGACTGGGACACCAAAGCACTCAAGTGGTGACATAAGAACCATGAGTGGGGCTCGGTCGTACCCGTTAGATCTAACCTTCGTCCATAAATAAGAGTTAATGGCATTTCAATTTCATTCTATGCTTACATGATCTATAATTCATTTCATAGCCAATTCATACCATTTAAATGTATGCAACATGTATTCCACCCCCGAGAGTTATAAATCCGAAAACAGTTAAGAGAAAAGGGGGACATGAACTCACTATTTTGTGTTCTTCAATCCGACGTAACTCAAGCTGCTACTAGTGTGCACGACTACCTACAACATACTACGGTATATTAGACGAGTGGGTCGTGCCTTGACTTAGTACTATTTAGTGTCTATGAGTTACGTTTCTTTGTGTCCTTAATATTATCCCAAATTATATAATTATTTGTTAAAATAATAAATATTTTAACTTAAATTATATTTATGAATTTTGGAATATTAGATAAAATAATACATTGAGTAAACTACAATTTTACACCCTGAGGTTAGGGATCATTGGCATGTCTACCCCCCCCCCCCTTAAGGAAATAATTGCAAATTACCCCCCCCCACTGTTAACTCTTATGTCGCATGTTTACCCCCCGGCCCAACATTCCGTTAGTCTTTAGCGTTTTCTGTTAATGGTCAAAGGGCAAATAGGTAAATCCGCGTTCCTGTTGACCTGCAACCTCATAAAACCCCCTTTTCATCACTTTGAAACCCTGAGGTTAACCTAACTCAAAATTGAAGAACACCGCAGTCTCGTTCAAGCATCCTTCAACAATTACAGCTGATTAGAAGTTGTGTTACGAGAATGGATCTTCGATTGTGGAAGTTACGAGCTGAAGATCAGTATTTAGAACCGGCTGAAATGTACCTTAAGTGACACGCAACCTCACGGCGTTTGAATCAGGTAAAAATTTAACTTTTTTCTGTCTTAATTTGTTGTTGATGTGTGTTTACAGGAGAAACCCAATCTCAATTTACCATTAAATTTCACCATGGAGGTAATTTTGTAGAAAACCCAAATAGGAAATACGTTGGTGGGAAGATGAACTACATTGATCATGTAGATTTTAGAGTGTTGAATACTGATGTTTTAGAGGCGATGGTTAAGAAATTAGGATACAATGATGGGTTGCTTTTCTGCATTCATTACAAGGAACCGTATTGTTCCTTGGATTTTGGTCTTAGGACTTTAAAATGTGATGTTGACTTAGAGCCTATCTTTGATCATGTGCATCAAGGAGTCCACATGATAGACATGTATGTTGAACACTGGAGGTCAACAATATTGGAAAATACAAGTGAAGGTCCTATAGGGGCTAATAAAGCAATTGTTCCAGCATCATTTACAAAATATACTCAGAATGATAGTATGAATGAAGATGAGGAAGAGAGTGACGGAAGTGATCCTGATTATGAGTATGTTGAGGAAGATAATTTGGTTTATGAAATAGAGGTGGATATGCAGAGGTTCAGGGCTAATGTTGAATTTACAGGGAAGAACTGGATGGTTCAAGTGATGGGGACCATGATGATGAGAGAAGCGAAGAAGGTCATCAGCCTGTTGACCTGGAGGTTTTTGAAAGTGGGTCTGATGACAATTCAAGCCTTAGAGATAAGGTCGCTAGGAAGATAAGGAGGAGAAACAAGAGTGCTTTAAAAGGTCCAAATGATTTTCCATTCTATGTTGGTCAACTTATTGATGACAAGAAAACGATGAATCAGATGGTGAAAAGTTATGCTCTTAAGGCTAGGAGGGATGTGTTTATTCTAAAAAATGAATTGTTAAGGTATAGGGTAGTATGTTTTGGAAGCAATCCACCACTACTTGGTCCTGTAAAAAAAGGGAGAAGAGGGGCAAAATAGTAAATGCACCAAAGTAGTTCAAAAATACAAGCACCTTAAAAGGCATATCAAGCCCACCTGTCCTTGGGCAGTTCACATCTCAAGAAACACGGACAAGGATAAGTGGTGTGTGAAGACCATTCATAATCAACATAATTATTTGACAACAAGGTATATTTCTTTATATACAATGAGTTCGATTGCCAGAGAGATTCAACCTATGATTGAAAGCAATCCAGACATGCCAATTCATGCAATCCAAAGTCAACTGCTTCGGAAGCATCAACTTGAAATATCACTCCATAAGGTCTTCAGAGCCAAGAGGATAGCAACTACGAAGATTTATGGTGATTACCAAGAACAGTATGCTTTGCTAAGGTCATACTGTGATGAACTTCTAAAAGCCAATCCAGGTAGTACAATTAAAATTGATGTGGAGCCATGTGGGAACTCAGCTAGTCCTACAAGGTAGTTTCGTAGGGTTTATTTTTGTTTTGCCTCTATGATGAGAGGATTTAAGATGATTGGAAGACCATTGCTGGGTGTGGATGGTTGTTTCATGAAAGGTCCATATCCTGGACAGATCTTGAGTGTTGTTGGTATTGATGGGAACAATAGCATATATCCAGTTTGTTATGCCCTTGTTGAGGCAGAAACAACACAACCCTGGAAATGGTTTTTACAACTGTTGAGAGATGACCTAGGGTGTACGGCTGACTCTTGTTTCACCTTCATCAGTGACAGACAAAAGGTAATAAGTTCTTATGATTAATAAATTGAAAAAAACTTTGGTAGCAAAATATTATGATTATTCAGCAAATTGAATTGCATTTTGTCTCACAGGGTCTGATTCCTGCTATGCAAGCTGTTTTTCCTAATGGTGAGCACATATTTTGTTTGAGGCACATCCATGAGAACATGAAATCCAAGTGGCGTGGAGATCTTTACAAGAATTTGCTTTGGTCAGCTGGAAGGAAGACATCCATTCCATACTTTAACAAAGCTATGGAAGAAATTAAGACAACAGAACGAGCTATGTATGACTGGCGGAATGAGATCCCATACACCGCTTGGTCAAGAGCATATTTTTCTGGAAGAGCTAAATGTGATATGTTGCTAAACAACATTTGTGAGGTTTTTAACCGACAAATCGTAGGAGCAAGGGACAAGCCGATTATCACATGCCTAGAATTCATTCGGGAGTACATGACCAAGAGGATAGTCAATGTCAACAAATTACAAGCAAAGTGTACGGGGCCACTGACACCTCATGCAACTGAGGTGTTCGATGAGATCAAGAAACATGCTGCTGAAATGTCTGTTCTCATGGTTGATTCAGACAAGTACCAAGTAACAGGTCTGAGATCACAGTGTGTTGTGAATGTCAAACATAAAACTTGTGCATGAAGGAAGTGGGATTTGACAGGGATGCCTTGCAAACATGCAGTTGCAGCCATGTGGGATATGTCAAGGAATAACATTGATGCTGGCATACCAGAAGAGTGGGTGGATGATGTGTATTGGCTGTCAACATGGAAGAAAGTCTATCAAAATGTGATAAAGCCAATCAACGGGCCGAAGATGTGGACTCCTTCAGAATGTCCAACAACACTCATCCCACCAAAGCATCATACACAAGTTGGAAGGCCTAAGAAGAAAAGAAAGAAGGCATTTGGTGAAAAAGAGCTTGAGCAGGAGTTCGACAAAGGAGGTAAAATGACCAGAAAGGGAAGTAGCATCAAGTGTGGTAAATGTGGGAACATGGGTCACAATGTCAGGAGCTGCAAAGGACAAGGTGGTGAACAATCAACTGCTTCACAGGAATCACACACTGCCACTCAAGGTGCACCAGTTTACAATCTGGATGAGTGATGGATGGTTTGTAAGTTTAGAGTATGTTTGTTTGTTTGTCAAGTTTCTTCAAGACAATGTTTGGTTTGTAACTTTAGACTATGTTTATTTGTTTGATTGTTCAAGACAATGTTAGGTTTGTCAAGAGAATGTTTGGTTTGTACCTTTATGTTTGGTTTATTTTGTTAGACTACGGCTGCTTTAGTTCAGTTGTTCAATGTCATGGCTGCTTTGGTTTATTATGGTAGAGTATGGTCGCTTTAGTATTTTGATTTACAATGTCATGCCTGCTTTGGTTTATTATGGTAGAGTATGGCTGCTTTAGTAAAAAAAATGTGTTCAAACAGATTTTTGGGGGAAGGTCATTCGATTACAAACCAACATTTAGTACAAATAAGATGTCCAAAATACAAACATACAACCGAACAAATCTAGCCTATTTCCAGTGAAAATCATCCAAACAAGACCAATCCGAATCAGAACCATGCTCCCCTTCATATGGGTCAAAGTACCAATCATCGTCTTCATCCCAATATGTGTAATCCCATGCATGTTCCAGCACTTCAGGGTCATAATCCTTTGTCGGATCTCCGAATATCTTTTCATAATCAGTTTGCATTGCATAAACTTCAAAAGTCATAACCCAAATACACAACCAAATCCAATTTCTCGACATTAACCTACTTAAGCAAAAAAAAATACAACAATCAAGACCTAAGTAATCACAAAGTACATCTTCAGTTTCAACACATCCCCATTCTTGTACCGAGCCAACTGTTCTTTGCACTTAGCCAACTCATCCTCATCTTTAATGCTTTGAATTAAAGCAGGCATTACCTCTCGACAAATCGGACATCCCTGTTCTTCACCAACATCAGCCCATCTGAGGAAGCCACATCCTCCAACCTGTCACACCCCCAAAATCCACCATGCGGGGTATCACCGCTTGGAGGCGTGACATGACCAGGATCGAGCCACCAATCATACTGAACAACGTACTTAAGTAGATAAAGACAACCACAATACGATTGGTGACCAAAAGCTAGTTAACCCAGTTTTTAATTTAGACAGCGGAAGCATAAACGTAAAGTACAAAACATAAGTTCGCAGTTCATAAGTTTAAAGTCCAACACATAGGTTTAATAAGTTCATAATGTTTTAAACATTAAACACTGGACATAGCCGTCCGCACACCACAACGACTCCTTCCTCGTGCAAGCTCCAAATGTTTAGCGACCTGTAAGGCATGTAACAACGAGTCAACAACAAAGTTGAGTGAATTCACAGTGGGTTGTTTAGTTATAGCATTCGTTTCGAAAATCATCTGTTCGTTTTGAAAACCATGTATCGTATAAGTTTGCATCGCGGTCTTTCTGACATGTTTGCGAAGATTAGTGGGGGTTTCCCATGTGTTACTAGACCACGCGTATCGACTGCTACGAAAATATAAGAGGTGCCCTAAGTCAATGTCTATCAGCATTGACCCTTTGCCCATAGTCCATTAGTACACGCCCGTCCGACTGGCACGGTGTGAGGTTTGTTAAACCTAATAGCGCTATTAACTAATGACCCGCTCGCCATAGGCCTCGGCGATTAAGTCGATAAATGAGGGACTTAAAGTGATAGAGTTGATGGTCTTATGATCGTGTACGTAGGTTTTACGTACGTGCCCTTCAATCCGAGGACAGTAGTAAGTATGAGTGTACGTAGGTTTTACGTACGTGCCCTTCAATCCGAGGACAGTAAAAGTAGTTTAATAGTAATGATAGTACAAGTAGTTATTTACTCCCATTCCCAACCCCTAGGAATCCCATGCCTTAGAAAGAGTGTGAACTCACCTCGGTTGCTCGGTTTGACTCTCAAATATAGCTAATAGTCGAGGTCGGTCAATCACGTCCTAGTATGATTACCAGTTAGTTTATTAGTGATTTCAAATAGGCCACAAAGTTCCTACACGTATCTATCACATAACATGCATCACTTTATCGGTTCATGCCCATATAACCTTCCCATCTATTCCCCACTCATAGACAAACGTAGAACATTGCACATAACACTTTTATTGACATGTAACATGTTCTATCATTCTCGGATAATCTACTCGACATTTAGACACGCAAATCACTCCTTATGTCGTTTCAGCTTTATTAATCCAAAACTGGACTGTTTTCGAGCATTTTAATAAAATAGTTAACCTTTTCCAAAAAATCTCAAATTTTTACAGGTCATATATAACCCACGATTTGTTGTGTAAAAATTTCGGATATCAGTTCATTACCAATTTTGTATAAAAATTCTTTTACTCGACTGCAATCAGATTTGATACTTTCTGATTGCAGTTTTACGGAAAAATTCACTAAAAATCAATCGTAAGTCGGATCGTCGAAATTACAGTTGGAGGGTCACAAAAACAACCATGACTATCTACGGTAAAAATTCCATGAGCTGAATCTTCTCCGGTTTTAAGTTTGGACTCTGATTACAACACACTTTTTCAGCAGAAATATTTCAGCTTTGAGCTGCTGTCTAAAATAATACTTTAAAAATAGTAAACGACCTCGGAAAATTGCGATTCCAGATCCATTTGTTCAGATATTTAAAATTACACAATTTAGACTCCAGAACTTAAATTTTTCGATTAAAGATGAACTCGTTACAGCCTGTTGAAGCAGGCTGGAAATTTCAATCAGCAAGTTGTTTATATGTAGAAGTGACTAAAAAACGCATCAACAAAGACTCTAACCAAGGTGTATCGAAGGATAATTGTTCAAACATCATGCATGCATTTACCAAACCCAAACTAACCAGATTTCATCTTCAAACAAACTTTTTATGTAGGGTTTTTATGCAGAATTTTATGTTCATATAATTAGTGTTTAAACTTTTGTGTGTGTCATAAACATTCAACAAACCGTAACAAGAATCAAGGTGGAACAAGAGTATGAAGGGACTTACTACTAGCACAAGGCTAGGGTAGTAATCTTAGGATGAGATGATGGTGAAAAGTTGGTGACAAAGCTTGAATCAAACTTCCTTGAAAGCCCTTCAATCTTACACTTCTATGGATGAGCTTCAACCTTTGAATGAGAGCTTTTAGTGGAAGAAATGGAGATGGTGAAGAATGATGGTGGTGATTTTGGTTATGAGAGAGGGGGGGTATGTGAGCCGAAATATAGAGAGAGAAGATAGGGGATTGAGTGCAAGCTTTGAAGTAATGATGATCATCATCTTGGAAATGCACCCTTCTAATCCTAGGGTAATCATACCCAACTTTTGGCCAATAGAAACAAGATCCACTTTACACAAAATCTAAACAAAATATCTTTAATAATTTGGGCAGATTTTCGGTTGGGGGGGGGGTAAAGTGTAAATTTTTGTTAATTAATAGGTATTAAGTTAGAAGGTTAAGGGTATTTACAAGTATAGTTGGTGTATGTCATGTTTACATGGTGCATGGGGATTTTTGTGACCATAAATAATTAAGAAAGATAAAATAATATTTCTGAAAATATTTTAGTGTCCCGGAAAATGTCTGGTTGTTCGGTTACGTATCGTTCCGTTAAAGCGTTTAATTTCACCGTATAGCGTCTTATACATATATTTTTGTGACGAAATTTATTCCTAACACACAGGAAAATATACCGGACTATTTAGTAACTTTTCTGTATACTACTAGTATGCTAACACGCACATGTAAGTATAACACAGTAATCAGAGAGCAGTTAAATGATTCAGCACAGTCATCAAGTACTTTTATTATCATTAATAAACTGTATGGTTACATGCAAATTTGAGGGTTGTCACATTCTCCCCCTGTTAAGAGAATTTCGTCCCGAAATTTAGTGCGTAGTTACTGAGGAAGCTAGTTAAGTTGCGGTGTATACTCGTTTTCCTGGGGTGTCACATCATCCCCCCGTTGATTTGGAATTTCGTCCCGAAATTCTGCCGTAGCTTCAGCCTCAGTAGTGGTTGCATTGTTTCCGAACAACTGGGGATATCTGAGTTTCATTTGGTCTTCTCGTTCCCAGGTATACTCTGGGCCACGACGAGCATTCCAACGAACTCGGACCAGAGGTATCCTGGTATGCTTGAGGATCTTAACATCTCGGTCCGTAATCTCTACAGGTTCCTCGACGAATCGCAGCTGGTCGTCGATAGTGAGTTCCTTCAGAGGAACTATGAGGGTCTCATCTGACAGACACTTCTTCAGATTCGACACATGGAAAACATTGTGAACTCCGCTGAGTTCTTCAGGTAGATTCAACCTGTAAGCGACTTTGCCAATTTTCTCAATGACTTCGAAGGGTCCGACATAACGCGGATTGAGTTTGCCTCGTTTGCTAAAGCGGACTACACCTTTCCAAGGTGAGACTTTGAGTAGCACTCGATCCCCAACCTGGAGCTCGAGTGGTTTTCTTCCCTTATCAGCATAACTTTTCTGACGGTCACGAGCTGCCGCCATTCCCTGCCGTATCTGAGCAATTCTCTCGGTGGTGTCTACCACATGTTCTGGGCCAGTGATTTGGCTGTCACCAACTTCTGCCCAACAGAGAGGCGATCGGCATTTGCGTCCGTATAATGCCTCAAACGGAGCGGCTTGGATGCTGGTGTGGTAGCTGTTGTTGTACGAAAACTCCACCAGCGGGAGGTGCCTTTCCCAGCCATTACCAAAATCGATTACACATGCCCTAAGCATGTCTTCAAGGGTTTGGATGGTGCGTTCAGATTGCCCATCCGTCTGCGGGTGATAAGCGGTGCTCATATCTAAACGTGAGCCAAAGGACTTGTGCATTGCTTGTCACAGTTCAGAAGTAAAACGTGCGTCACGATCAGATATAATAGAGGTTGGCACTCCGTGCCTTGATACCACTTCCTTTAGATAAATGTATGCAAGAGTAGAAAACTTATCCGTTTCTTTGATAGCCAGAAAATGTGCAGACTTGGTCAGTCGATCTACGATCACCCAAATGGTATCGTTTCCGCGTTGAGATCTGGGCAGGCCGGTCACGAAATCCATGGAAATTTGCTCCTATTTCCATTTCGGGATCTCCGGTTGTTGAAGTAGGCCTGATGGTTTCTGATATTCAGACTTGACTCTCGCACAAGTCAAGCACTTGCTGACGTAGGTTGCTATGTGGGCTTTCATGCCAGGCCACCAGTATGTGGTCTTTAAGTCCTGGTACATCTTATCCGAACCAGGATGTACAGAATAACAAGACTTATGTGCTTCATCCATCACAAGCTCGCGTAGGTTTCCATACAGTGGGACCCAGATGCGCCCTGTTACATAGTAAGCGCCGTCTTCCTTTTGTTCTAGCCGCTGCCTCGATCCTCGTAGGGACTCAGCCCTGATGTTCTCTGCTTTCAATGCTTCAACCTGAGCATCACGAATCTGAGCGGGAAGGTTAGATTGGATGGTAAGCTGTAGAGCACGTACACGCCTAGGTATGGTATCCTTTCGACTTAGGGCGTCGGCCACAACATTGGCTTTGCCCGGGTGATACTTGATTGCGCATTCATAATCGTTCAAGAGCTCAACCCATCGGCGTTGACGCATGTTTAACTCCTTTTGTTTGAAGATATGCTCGAGACTCCTGTGATCGGTGTAAATGGTGCACTTGGTACCGTACAGGTAATGTCTCCATATCTTAAGAGCGAAAACAACTGCTCCCAGCTCCAGATCGTTAGTAGTGTAGTTTCTTTCATGAACTTTAAGTTGGCGCGATGCGTAGGCAATGACCTTGTCACGTTGCATCAATACGCAACCAAGTCCTTGGATGGAAGCGTCGCAATAAACCATGAAATCATCAGTGCCTTCGGGTAATGAGAGGATAGGCGCGCTACAAAGTCTATCTTTTAGGTGTTGAAATGCAGACTCGTGTGCATCACCCCAACGATAGATGACGCCCTTCTGAGTCAGTGAAGTGAGAGGTTGCGCAATCTTGGAGAAATCTTTGATAAACCTTCTGTAATATCCTGCCAAACCCAAGAATTGGCGGATTTCTTTTGGTGTGCGGGGTGCAGGCCAGTTCTTGATTGAGTCAACCTTCGATGGATCAACATGAATCCCATCCTTGTTTACCACATGGCCTAGAAAGTGGACTTCGCGAAGCCAGAAGTCACATTTCGAAAACTTGGCATACAACTGCTCTTTTCGAAGAAGTTCCAGCATAAGCCGTAGATGTTGCTCGTGTTCCTCTTGACTCTTGGAATAGATCAGGATATCGTCGATGAACACAATAACGAACCTATCCAGGTAAGGCTTGCACACTCGGTTCATGAGATCCATGAAGACCGCTGGTGCATTCGTCAGTCCGAATGGCATAACCAGAAACTCGTAATGGCCGTAACGCGTTCTGAATGCTGGTTTGGAGACGTCCTCATCTCGGACCCTCAGCTGATGGTATCCCGATCTCAAGTCAATCTTGGAGTAATAGCTCGACCCTTGCAACTGGTCGAACAAGTCGTCAATAAGTGGGAGAGGATAACGATTCTTCACAGTCACCTTGTTAAGCTCGCGATAGTCAATACACATCCTGAAGGTACCATCTTTCTTCTTTACGAACAAGACTGGAGCTCCCCAGGGCGAACAGCTAGGACGAATAAAACCTTTCTCCAAGAGTTTTTGTAGTTGTGTGGACAGTTCTTCGAGTTCTGATGGAGCTAGACGATATGGTGCTCGAGCTACTGGTGCTGCTCCAGGAGCTAGCTCGATTTGAAATTCAACTTGGCGGTGAGGCGGAAGACCAGGCAATTCCTCAGGAAATACCTCAGGAAAATCGCGCACAATAGGAATGTCTTCAATTCTCTACTCTCCCGTGGATGTGTCAGTGACGAGCACTAGAATGGCAGTGTGGCCCTTTCGTAGACATTTCTGGGCCTTAAGGAAAGAGACGATGCCTTCGATAGCACCACTCTTGTCGCCACGAATCACAAGAGGGTCTTCACCAGATCGAGCTTGTGGATGTCATCCTGACTACAGTACTCCTCCTTGATCAGCTCTTTAAAACCATTCCAGGGTGTGGCATTAGCAACTGCCAGTCCTAGTAGTTGAACCTGCGCCTTCCACCAGGTTAACGCAGCTCCTTCCAGTGTTCCGGTAGCATATTTCACCCTACGGTCTTCGGGGCATTCGCACATCTCGAAAACTGACTCAAGCTTTTCAAACCAGTGAAGAAGGCCCACTGCTCCTTCAGTGCCACTAAAAGTGGTAGGTCGGCAGTCCATGAACGTCTTGAATGTGCACACAGGAGTTTGAGCATGTTGACCTCCTGCAGGGACAGCTGCGAGTGCCTCGGCAACTCGTTCGTTGATCAAAGCCGTCAGCTGGGCTTGGGTTAGGTTCAAACGTCCACTCATGATCTTCACAACGAAATAACGTAGGTGAGAAAAAGTGTCGCGAAGGTGCGTAAGTGTGGGACGATAGTAGAGAGTAAGCACGCAAGGTTCAAATAACAACTACCACATTATCTAATGCACAGTGAGAACTATATAACCGATAATATAACATAAATCATACCACTTATGGTGTCGAGTCTTGCACGTGGAGCGAAGCGTCGTTGTGGATCGTTGGGCACTGTACAGGTTATAGTCTGGTTTTTATCAAAAAGCTTTTCCTTTTTTAAAACCAAGTTCACTATAACCAATGGCTCTGATACCAATCTGTCACACCCCCAAAATCCACCATGCGGGGTATCACCGCTTGGAGGCGTGACATGACCAGGATCGAGCCACCAATCATACTGAACAACGTACTTAAGTAGATAAAGACAACCACAATACGATTGGTGACCAAAAGCTAGTTAACCCAGTTTTTAATTTAGACAGCGGAAGCATAAACGTAAAGTACAAAACATAAGTTCGCAGTTCATAAGTTTAAAGTCCAACACATAGGTTTAATAAGTTCATAATGTTTTAAACATTAAACACTGGACATAGCCGTCCGCACACCACAACGACTCCTTCCTCGTGCAAGCTCCAAATGTTTAGCGACCTGTAAGGCATGTAACAACGAGTCAACAACAAAGTTGAGTGAATTCACAGTGGGTTGTTTAGTTATAGCATTCGTTTCGAAAATCATCTGTTCGTTTTGAAAACCATGTATCGTATAAGTTTGCATCGCGGTCTTTCTGACATGTTTGCGAAGATTAGTGGGGGTTTCCCATGTGTTACTAGACCACGCGTATCGACTGCTACGAAAATATAAGAGGTGCCCTAAGTCAATGTCTATCAGCATTGACCCTTTGCCCATAGTCCATTAGTACACGCCCGTCCGACTGGCACGGTGTGAGGTTTGTTAAACCTAATAGCGCTATTAACTAATGACCCGCTCGCCATAGGCCTCGGCGATTAAGTCGATAAATGAGGGACTTAAAGTGATAGAGTTGATGGTCTTATGATCGTGTACGTAGGTTTTACGTACGTGCCCTTCAATCCGAGGACAGTAGTAAGTATGAGTGTACGTAGGTTTTACGTACGTGCCCTTCAATCCGAGGACAGTAAAAGTAGTTTAATAGTAATGATAGTACAAGTAGTTATTTACTCCCATTCCCAACCCCTGGGAATCCCATGCCTTAGAAAGAGTGTGAACTCACCTCGGTTGCTCGATTTGACTCTCAAATATAGCTAATAGTCGAGGTCGGTTAATCACGTCCTAGTATGATTACCACTTAGTTTATTAGTGATTTCAAATAGGCCACAAAGTTCCTACACGTATCTATCACATAACATGCATCACTTTATCGGTTCATGCCCATATAACCTTCCCATCTATTCCCCACTCATAGACAAACGTACAACATTGCACATAACACTTTTATTGACAAGTAACATGTTCTATCATTCTCGGATAATCTACTCGACATTTAGACACGCAAATCACTCCTTATGTCGTTTCAGCTTTATTAATCCAAAACTGGACTGTTTTCGAGCATTTTAATAAAATAGTTAACCTTTTCCAAAAAATCTCAAATTTTTACAGGTCATATATAACCCACGATTTGTTGTGTAAAAATTTCGGATATCAGTTCATTACCAATTTTGTATAAAAATTCTTTTACTCGACTGCAATCAGATTTGATACTTTCTGATTGCAGTTTTACGGAAAAATTCACTAAAAATCAATCGTAAGTCGGATCGTCGAAATTACAGTTGGAGGGTCACAAAAACAACCATGACTATCTACGGTAAAAATTCCATGAGCTGAATCTTCTCCGGTTTTAAGTTTGGACTCTGATTACAACACACTTTTTCAGCAGAAATATTTCAGCTTTGAGCTGCTGTCTAAAATAATACTTTAAAAATAGTAAACGACCTCGGAAAATTGCGATTCCAGATCCATTTGTTCAGATATTCAAAATTACACAATTTAGACTCCAGAACTTAAATTTTTCGATTAAAGATGAACTCGTTACAGCCTGTTGAAGCAGGCTGGAAATTTCAATCAGCAAGTTGTTTATATGTAGAAGTGACTAAAAAACGCATCAACAAAGACTCTAACCATGGTGTATCGAAGGATAATTGTTCAAACATCATGCATGCATTTACCAAAACCAAACTAACCAGATTTCATCTTCAAACAAACTTTTTATGTAGGGTTTTTATGCAGAATTTTATGTTCATATAATTAGTGTTTAAACTTTTGTGTGTGTCATAAACATTCAACAAACCGTAACAAGAATCAAGGTGGAACAAGAGTATGAAGGGACTTACTACTAGCACAAGGCTAGGGTAGTAATCTTAGGATGAGATGATGGTGAAAAGTTGGTGACAAAGCTTGAATCAAACTTCCTTGAAAGCCCTTCAATCTTACACTTCTATGGATGAGCTTCAACCTTTGAATGAGAGCTTTTAGTGGAAGAAATGGAGATGGTGAAGAATGATGGTGGTGATTTCGGTTATGAGAGAGGGGGGGTATGTGAGCCGAAATATAGAGAGAGAAGATAGGGGATTGAGTGCAAGCTTTGAAGTAATGATGATCATCATCTTGGAAATGCACCCTTCTAATCCTAGGGTAATCATACCCAACTTTTGGCCAATAGAAACAAGATCCACTTTACACAAAATCTAAACAAAATATCTTTAATAATTTGGGCAGATTTTCGGTTGGGGGGGGGGGGGGTAAAGTGTAAATTTTTGTTAATTAATAGGTATTAAGTTAGAAGGTTAAGGGTATTTACAAGTATAGTGGGTGTATGTCATGTTTACATGGTGCATGGGGATTTTTGTGACCATAAATAATTAAGAAAGATAAAATAATATTTCTGAAAATATTTTAGTGTCCCGGAAAATGTCTGGTTGTTCGGTTACGTATCGTTCCGTTAAAGCGTTTAATTTCACCGTATAGCGTCTTATACATATATTTTTGTGACGAAATTTATTCCTAACACACAGGAAAATATACCGGACTATTTAGTAACTTTTCTGTATACTACTAGTATGCTAACACGCACATGTAAGTATAACACAGTAATCAGAGAGCAGTTAAATGATTCAGCACAGTCATCAAGTACTTTTATTATCATTAATAAACTGTATGGTTACATGCAAATTTGAGGGTTGTCACACAACCTGTTATCGGACATCATAAGCAACATAAGAATGAAACTTGAGTTTCAATAACCATTAAACAGAAGAAACTTACACATCTAAGATACAATCGACCAGGATTAGCTTTGGAATGTGACTCTTTGAACACTGTTTTCAAACCACAAGGACATATGATGTCTGACGCTTCACTTTTTCTCATGGTCTCCTTGGATCGCAGCACAGAGGAAGAAGATGAAGACATGTTCAGCGATTTTGGGGGTGGATTGAAGAAGACAGTGAGAGAAAGCGATTTACATAGACAAATTAGGGCTAGAACCAATTAAATGAGGAAGAGGAATACGTTGGGAGTAATTTGGACATTTCATCACTCTCTAACGGGAAGACTAACGGAATGTTGGGCCGGGGGTAAACATGCGACATAAGAGTTAACAGTGGGGGGGGTGGTAATTTGCAATTATTTCCTTAGGGGGTAGACATGCCAATGACCCCTAACCTCAGGGTGTAAAATTGCAGTTTACTCTAATACATTTTAACTTGTCAAGTTTATGTATTGTACTTGTATAATCCCCAAGGATGGGTGTAATTGTATTCGTATTCTTATCCTTCTATATTTTGCCAAGTATCGAATGGTGTATTACGGTGTGTAATTATACGTATGAGAATACGTATTTTATTGTGTTTATTAAGTATCTCATACTTAATTTTTGTATTAACCTTTCCGGAATAATATTTTTAATAAAAATTACATCAATATATATTTTAAGAAATATTACATAGAAAAATTATTTAGAATTTTTCCTTGACAAAAATATTTATACTTTTCATATAAGTCTCAAGAATAATATATTTTCAAGTCTAACTTGGAAAATATATATGTATGAATCTATTGTTCACCCAAAAATAATATATCCAAAGTTTATTTAAGAAAATATATATTTTTCGCAAAAATAATATATCTTCTAATAATTCCAAGAAAATATATATATTTTTACTTACCAAAAATAATATATTTTCTCTTTGTCAAAAATATGATTTTTTTTATAATACTCACGAAAATCATATTTTTGTTCTCTTGGTTTCCAAAATACCGTTACCAAAATATACTTATGACTTTAATCCCAGAATATTTATGTAAGTTATATTCCTTGTTCGGTTTCACCAATATTTTGGGTATAAATTATGTATTTATTTCTTGGAATTTTGGTAGTATTTTGGGATTGTAATTTCTTGGTATTTTGGTAAGTTATATTATTTCAAGCCCTAAAATAATATAACTAATACACATAATATACAAATAATCACACACATGCTGACATCTAAATATATATTTCCTAAATACATATTTAGTCACTTTTAATTACAAAAACCAACCTCCAATATTTATAATCTTGTGACAAAAATTATGGCAAACTTTATATAAAATTTTATGGTTTAAAATATACTTTTAATTATTTGTTTAAAAATAATTTTTCTAAGTGTTATATTTTTAGAAAAAATTTGCCATAGTTTCCCCTTATAAAAATGGAAGTTTCCATGCTTTCAAAGCATATCATTTTCTTTTACAATCATCATCAATCATCAACAAATCATTCAACACTTACCATGTGCCAAAAATATGAAATTTACATTATGTTATGAACTTGAAACTTTGTAAAAATTTGTAGTAACTTACTAGTGTATTTAGTAAGCTTAGTTACCCTTTAAAGTGTGGTTATTTATTTAAAAATATCATTCTTTAAGAATTTAGATGATTTTCTAAAAATATTTCTTCTTGAGTTTTTCTTGTTAAATATATATTTCTACACTTGATTAACCACTAAAAATGTGGTTAATTTCTTTATGAACCAAGTTTATGTAAATCTTGTAGTTTTAACTTGGTTTCTTGAAAAAACATTCTTGAAATCATATGTTTACAAGTCTCATTTCACACTTTGATCATCATACTTCAAGGAAACATTAAATCTTTCAAGTTAATGTTGTAACATAAGGATGATCATTATGATTTTCTCAAGATCTATCCTCATACTTGCTAGATCATGTGTTTAATCATCATCTAGCAAGGTAATTATGATGATCAACATCATAAACACAAGAAATCAACAATCAAGTATATTACATACACTTTAACATCTTTGATTTTCATGATTTAGAGCTTTATGTTCATGTTTATGCTTATGTTTCTTCATGATCTTTATGTTTAACAACTTATATCATCTTTTAACCAACATAATATGCAGTAAAATGAGATTAGGAAGGTCTTACTACTAGCACAAGGCTAGGGATGATGTTCAAGAAGATGAAGATGACAAATGAGGTGGATAAAAGCACTTGGGAGAAGTCCTTCAAGTTTCAAGGCTGCCAAGCTTCCTAACTTAGCTTCTTACACCTTAGGAATACTTTGGAATGAATGAAGGGTACTTGGAAGTGGTGGTGGTGGGTGTGGTGGCTCACGGCCGAGAGGGGAGAAGAGAGGGAGAGATGGTGTGTTGAAGTGTTTGTGAAATGAGAAGTTGTGAGGATCTAGTGGGTTATAATGAGCAAGCTTCTAGCATTCTCTAGACTCTTGGTCTTAATGTTTCTTAAAGAGCCAACATATCTTATAAAATATTCAAATAAAATCCTTGGAGTGGGCCCCACTTGTAACCGTAAGTTGAGGGGGGGGGGTCTAGTTGAGTTTCAATCAATAGTTAAGTGTTTAGTTAGAATGTAAGGTTGCTAGTTAGATATTTTATGTGTTTAGTGCTTATGAGATGTAATATGATGTTCGGTGACCATAACTAGCTTCGTAACACTAAAACAATGTTTCTAGTGAAAATTTAGTATTTCGGGTAGTGTCTGGTTGTTCGTTTCGTTACTGTTCATTAAAGCGCTAAATTGCGCAGTTTAGGGTGCTTTATGTCATGTTTTATGACAGTTTTGATTTCTGACACTTAGGAAAGTATTATGGGCCATTATATCATAATTATGCATTATATTTAGATGTTAAAAGCTGAATTTTTGCAGAATTTGTTTATTTTCTGCAGAATTTTGCAGTTTTAGTGTGTTTCTTGCACTTTCCGGTACCTATGTCATCACTAGGAAGGCAGTTTTGTAATCCCTACTTTCCTACACACTATACTAGTGTAACACTTGGTACTAGGGCTTATTTTGTGTCTTAACATCTTGTCTGTCTAAGTACTGAACTCCCATCAGTACTTCTAGTTTGTCTGATATTGTGCCAATTCTGTTCTGTGCATTAGTAGAACTATACTGTGTTGCATGTAGTAATGATAAAAGTCTTGCAACAAGAAATGCCATTGTATGTATATAATAGAAATCAGAATTTCATTCGTCTTGTAAACTATATCATGCACAGTTATTAAAGCACAGATTACTGTTTAATTATTGTACGGAATGCATGGAAAAGTGCCAGTTGTCACATTCTCCCCCCATTAAAAGAATTTCATCCCGACATTCAAGCTTTGCCACCGGTCGCATGGGAGTTGTGAATCAAATGTGGTTACTTAGGCTTAATTTGGTCTTCTTGTTCCCAAGTAAACTCTAGGTCATGATATGAATTCCAACGAATTCTAACAAATTAATTACGACTTCTCCGTGTTTTGTGGACTTTCGGTCAGCAACCTTAACAGGTTCTTTAATAAATTGGAGTTTGTCGTTAACGTGAATCCTGTTTGCTGGAATAACGACTGTTCCTAGAGTCAGGCTCTTCTAAGGACTAGACACGTGAAACGTTTCGTGATCACTGCTAAGTTCTTCTGGAAGTTTCAGGTTGTGAGCAATGGTCCCGATCCTTTCCAGGATCTCGAAAGGTCTAACATACCGTGGGTCCAACCTCCCACGCTTTCCAAATCATAGCATGCCTTCCTAACAGCTTCCACCACTTATCGGCGCAGCCTTTCTGTATACCACGTGTTGACTTGATACGTCCGCGTATCTGAACAATCTTGCCTATAATTTCCTGAATCAACCTGGGGCCAATAAATCTTTTATCTCTGGTCTCTGCCGAACACGAAGGGGGACCGATACTTACGTTCATATAAAGCTTCACATGAGGCGGCCTAATGGCGGTGTGATAAGTATTATTGTAGGAAAACTCCACTAAGGGCAAGTGAGTAATCCATCTTTTTATCAAAGTTCATCACACAAGCACATAGCATGTCTACCAAAGTCTGTATCGTCCTATCACTTGGACCACCCGTCTGTGGGTGAGAGGCTGTACTAAGGTTTAACTGTGACCTAAACGCCTTTTGAAGTGTCTGCCATATCCTTGGCACAAAACGACCATCTCGGTCACTCAAGATAGAATCAGGCACTCCAAGACGTGCCACAACCCTTCTAGGCTAAATCTCTACTAATTTCCCTTGCGCTGTCTTCCTCACTTTTTGCTAGGAAATGTGCAGTCTTGGTGTGTCGGTCAATAATCACTCAAATCATATCGTGACCTCTTTGGGTTCTTGGTAGCTTAAAATGAAATCCATTAAGGTTCGTTCCCACTTCCACTTGGGAATCTCGGGCTGTTGCAGCAGCCCTGATGGTTTCTGGTATTATGTCTTAACTTTGACACAAGTAAGACAGTTACCCACATATGTAGCTATATCAGCTTCCATCTTGGGCCACTCATACTAATCCTTCAAGTCTTGGTACATCTTGTCGGATCTAGGGTGGATCGAGTACCTTGACCTATGAGCCTTGTATCAAAATAGACGTACATAAATTTTCACGAAATGGAACCCAAAGTCGTTCCATGAAGTGTAATGTCCCGTTACCTTAGGCAATAACCTATGCGTAATACTTTCTCCACATTAGTTCTTCTGAGTTTCTCTCAGATTAGGCAGTGTACGCGTGTAAAAACTGTCACCCTACTTCCTAACGAATAACACCGGGGGCTTCCCACGGTGAGAGGCTCGGCCTGGTAGATTTCCTTTGCCTAGCAGATCCTGCAATTGCATCGGTGGCTCCTGTATCTCGGACGGAGCTAGTCTGTAAGGCGTCATTCGGCACTGGTGCTACTCCTGGCACTAGGTTCATCCTAAGTTCCTCTTGTCGCTGTGGAGGTAACCTAGGCAAGTCTTCGGGAAAGGCTTCTAGAATTTCCTTCACAACGGGGATGTCTTCTGGCTTTGGTTTCTAGGTCTCGTTATTGACAACATGAGCAAGGAATGCTATGCAGCCTATTCGGAGGCGCTCCTGTGTCTCTATGACCAATGTGAGATGTCGCAAATCCACTGCCTTATGTGTGACAACTCGAGTTTTCAAGATCTCCATCTTCGCATTTAGTGCACGTTATTTTTTTTATTGTTTATGTTGTTTGTTTACACGACTCGTTGTTTCACAACGCTTACCTTTGTAATACGTTATATCGTATTTCGATTGATATTTTATACTTGGGATCCATAATATTTATTATATGTGAGTGTATGTTAACAAGGTTTGTATTAATTAACATGTTAAATAAAGATGGATCTCTTACTGAAAACAAGTACCCATGAAATCACCCAAGTGATGAAAACACTTTGGTGTTTTCGTCCAGCAATGTTTGGCGAAAACAGAGATGGGCCTTGGCCCAGTTTTGAGATATTATATATTTATTTTATCACAATCTTCTCCGATAAGTTTCCCACTTACCAAACCTTATCACTTTGCTTCTCTCTCTACCTCTGAAACCCACAAACAGAATTCCTCATTTTGAAGCCAAACCTCTGTTTAATTCTCGGTTAGTGATCTTCATGATTCAGTTGTTTAAGATGCTTATTGTATGATTTTGGAGGTTTAATCATTATTTATATATGTGATTATGTGATTGATCATTGTGTGCTTGTTAGATAATTATTATCTATGAACTGTCTGTATGTTAAATGTTTTGATCAACAGTGGGTATATGTTAATAAAAGATAAACTGATTCAAGTATGTTCTTGATCTCACAAAGTTTTGGTAGAGTATTTGTTTTATATCAATGATTGATTAAATGACTTTGTAGATGATTAATCATGTAACCATAGTGAGATTATAGAGTTTCTGGGTTTTTCATATGTTACAGTAAGTGTTGTTGATGATCATGTATAGTAACGAAAACACCCCCCCCCCACATATGAAACTGGACGAAATCACTTATGTGATTTCGGCCCAAGTGTGTTTGGCCCAAGATGATTTCGACCCACATTGTGTTTTCGGCACACATAGGGTTTTCGGCCCACTTAAGTAATTTCGGCACATGAGGGATTTCGGCTATAAGGGGATTTCGGCACCCATGTGTTTTCGGCCCAACTTAGATTTCGGCCCAAGTGTTATTTTTTTCCTGTTAATTTTATTAACTAAGTTATATATGTTAACTCTGTTAGTCTCCTGTTGATATGTTAGCGCTGTTAAGTAAAGTTGCAATTCTGTTAAGTGTGCACCCCTGTTAATTAATTACTTGTTAATTAATTACTCACTTGTTAAACTTGTTAAGCAATAACTCTGTTAGTTGCAAATCCATTAATTGTTAACTTTATTAGTTCAATTAAGCATGCAACTCTGTTAAGATAAGGGGAGTAATTCTGTTGACTTTACTCACTCAGTTAGTTGCTGGTTCTGCTAAATGCCAACTCTGATTAAGTGTATGATTGAATTGTTATATTGGAATAAACTGTGAAGGACATATATGTGGTACATGAACTATATGAAATTGATTAACTGTTTACATGATACAAGATACTAACTGCCAAGCACACTTTGTGATATTGCTATGATGATAGTTACATGTGAAATATTACGAACGTGAACTGATTGAGTATACGTGCACTATACGACTTGACTGATTAATTGTGAGCACTTAACTAAGCATACCGAGCAAAACAAGGTGAGTTCACACTCCTACCAAGGCATGGGATTCCCGGGGTTGGGAATGGGTTGATGGATTATTTATGCTTAAGAGTTAACGGAATTACATACCGTAGGCCTCGGGAGTGGAAGGTCATTGGTAGATACTACTAGACTAGTGATACATATACTTCTCTTCGCACACATGCCGGGATCGGCCGCGATACTAGAACAATCTTCGCAAACATGCCTGGAATGGCCGCGAACTATACTTTAATCTTCGCAAACATGCCTGGAGGGCCGCGATACAAATATACCTAGTCTAGAAAACATATGGGAAACCCCCACTAAACTTCGCAAACATGCCTAGAGGGCCGCGATGCTATTACATACGATACATGATTACTAAACGAACATACGATTTACGATACGAACATTATAACTAAATAACCAACTGTGAACTCGCTCAACTAGTTGTTGACTCTCTGTTACATGCCTTGCAGGACCTTAGGTACTTTTGGAGCTTGCACGGGAGGCACGGTCGTTGTGGACATGGATCGTGAATGTGTTGTTAAACATTATGACATTTTGTACTTAAACTTATGTTGGGTTTTACATTATTGCTTCCGCTACACACTTGTTTATGTTTGGTTTTGAAAGCACCTATCGTATCGATGAATGACTTTTACTATTTACTTATATGTTCAATATGATTGGTGGTTTGATCCTGGTCATGTCACGCCTCCAAGCGGTGGTACTCCGCGTGTAGATTTTGGGGGTGTGACATTATGGGGCCTAGTACCCTCGCATTTATTGCAAGAAGGTTGTGTACTATAAGTGTTTCATCATTCGCAAGAGGGATGCGAATGACTTTCCTTATGACGAACATCTTTAGTTCTATACTTGGATATCCAATCCAAGCTTACTATATTATCATGACTTCCCAAGTCAATGGTAATAGAAGGTTCCTGCCTTCTAAGTTCCGAAAGACAATCTTTAATTATCTCATTCTCTTTAACTAACCTTCTATATGCCACTTCTAAGGAATATGGGGCGTTTATTCTACTTGAAACTAGGCCAAGTAGTTTCTTAAGTTCTAAGCATACAAGGTTAAAGTCGGTGCCAGTATTAATCAAAAATAGATGCATTTAGTTGGTTAATAGGGAACGTACCCGTAACCGCATCTGGATCCTGGCGTGCTTCACGAGCTCCGATCGTGAAGACCTTTCCTTGCTTGGTTCTTCCTAGGGAAATCTTTCCTAAAGTGCCCTACTTCACCACATTTGTAGCAACCTGGAACTTTACCATTATCTCTTCCGTCTTGGTTGTCGTCATAATTCCCTCCTTGTTTGGGATACTTTGCCCAACAGGCATCTTTGTTGTGCCCTTCTTTTCCACACCTACCACACTTAGGCCTCAGACATCGACCTTCATGGTGAAAATTGCATTCCTCGCATCTCAGCTTTGTCCCTAAGTAAACCTTACCACCGGCCTTATTACTGGCTCCATAAGCTTTCCTGCCACGAGGTGGGTCCACTTCCCTTCCTTTGTTTGCTTTAGAGCTTTCATAACTAAATTGGGTACCTATCTTTAGGTTCGAAGCCTTCTTTTTCTTTTTGCCCGAAGACTCCACATGAGTCTCTTTCTTGTTTGTCTCAGATCCCGAAAACTTTTCCATACGAAGGGCTTCTTCAGTAAGTGTGACACTCAAATCGGTAGCCTTTGTGATGGTTGGAGGCTTTGAGACAGTAACCATGCTCAGGATTTGAGGTACAAGTCCCCAAATGAATCGTTCAATCCTCTTGAACTTCGGCTCGACGAAGTAGGGAACAACCCTAGACAAGTCATGGAAGCGTTGGACGTACTCAGAAATCTTCAGCCCGTCCATTTTCAAATTCCAGAACTCAGCCTCAAGCTTCTGGATTTCGGCCCTAGAACAGTATTTCTTTTGCATCAATTCCTTGAGCTCGTCCCAGCTCAGTGCATAAGCAGTAGCTTCACCAAGGGTCTGAACCTGAAGGTTCCACCAGGAGAGTGCGCCATCCAAAAACAACCCTGAGATATAGGTAACTCCCCGCTTGGCCGAACAATTACTCATTCTTAGAACAGAGTCAGTCTTTTCTGCCCAATGAACAAATGCAACGGCACCTCCTGTGCCGTCAAAATTCAATGGCTTGCAGTCCAGGAACTGTTTATAGGTGCAGCCAGTTGGAGGGTTACTTCCGGGGGTGCCACCACTGCGCTTAGAGCTGAGGGCTTCATGCTGCGCTATAGCTTGGGAAATGCGCTCATTGTATTCGGCCATCGTTAACGTAATGGTGTCCGTGTCACGTCTGGGCGGCATTTTCTTCTGTCAAAAGATATGGGGTAGGTTGGACAACATTCCATAATTGTCTATAAGGTATATATTACCACAAGTAAACACGTAATCACTCAATATCACATGCATATATAATCAACAACGTATAAGTAAGGAAACAACTACTGAGCTTTCATATAGGCTTTGACAACTTGACTTATTTTTTGTAATAGGGAAAACAAAATTAACTCGAGGTTACATTACCTCGGTAATACAAGTTTCATAATATGAAAGTAGTAGTTATTTTCCTTCTACATTGGTTTTCTTAGGTCTTTAGCTTCACAAGACAGGTATACTTCCCATGAGATGGGGGTTGTACATATAGTGGCGATAGAAAATGTAACGTCACTGAATCTTTCCCGCGTGTTAGCCATCTTTACTTGCTTAGATATCGGTTCCTAAACAACTCGTACGGGTAGAAGTCTCAGACACGAAGTAGGTAAAGACGGGTTTCCTACTTTGTAGAGTGCTAAAGCAATTGTCTAGGTATTGTTCTACTAGGTGAAGGTGTCAGCACTTAGAAATTTTTGGATGGATGGTGATCATTAGCCTGACCTGTCACACCCTCAAAATACCACCTAGGGAATGTCCCTGTTAGGCGTGTGACGTACCAGGATCCAAGCCACCAATCATGTTGAACTCATAACGATTATTCCAAATAAAACTTTCATTTATTATTGATAGAAGTGTTACAAAACATTATTTAACGTTCAGCGGAAGCATAATACATTAATTAAGAAATTCATAAACCAAGTGTGTGAAAGCCATTAAGTTCATCTCACGTTTCCATGTATCTCGACCCATGACCACTCCAGCATCCCAGATAGCAAGTTCCAACAATATGCACCTAAAGGCCTGCAAGGCATGTAACAATGAATCAACAACAAAGTTGAGCGAGTTCACAGTTGGGAGTTCGTTTTAAGTTGTTTCAAAAACATAGTGTTTCTTTAGCTGGCTTACTTGTCGTGGGGTTACCCCATAGTTGAAAATATGTTTGACCAATTCCTTCTTTCTCAAACCATAACCAGTGGGGGCTTCCCCATGTGAACCACTAGACCCGTTTACCATATCGACCACTGACTGAAGTAAGTTGGTGCCCTAAAGTCAATGTCTATCATCATTGACGTGCCCAGATCCATTAGTTCACGCCCGTCCTCTGCGGCACGGTGTGAGGCTTGTCAAACCTAAATAGCGCTATCTAACTAATGACCCGCTCGCTATTGGCCCGGCGATTAAGTCGATATAAAAAGGAGGGACTTCATGATAGAGAGTTTTGGTCTAGTATCCGTGTTGTCACCCTTCAATAAAGAGGGTGTGTACGCAATCCCCAAACAAGGAGATTACGCAGGTTCCGATTAAGTTCTTAGTACGTGTTGTCACCCTTCAATAAAGAGGGTGTGTACGTGTTCCAAACCAGGAGATCACGCAGTTTTAGTTCAAATCCTTTACCCATTCCCAACCCCTGGGAATCCCATGCCTTGTAGAAAGTGTGAACTCACCTTCGTTTGCTCAGATTGTTAATTTACTTTACTAGTTCCCAGTTGGTCAACCAAATCCTACCGTGGTTACCAAAGATTGTCAGTTTCGCATACACATAATTCACGCATTTTCCATATATAACGCACATGCAGGGTACACATAAATCACATATCATTAGACAGGTCGAAATCAAGAGATCACACATTTCATAACAGCAAGTAACAAGTATTTTCAAACCATTAAACACTCAAATAGGCTATTTTATATCCAAGCACTTGAACCATTCAGCCCAAATAGATTGTTGCATGTGAAATGTTGACAGCCCACTAATATAGTTGGTCCTATAGCATTTGAAAATTATGGCATGAGAATTTGAGTTGTCGGCTATTAACAAGTCACCTATTTTCAAACTACATTAATTCATTACTGTCAAATAACACATCGGCCCATGTGATTGAGTTTACTGTCCAAGGTGTGCGGTCCAATTATATTTTGTTTAAAACTGACTGTTGTCGGCCACATAATTGATTAGTCTCATCAATTCCAATAAGTAACATTTAATAATATCGGCTCATATTATATTTGTTTGCATGTGATAATATCATCTAAGTGTGTGTTCTAATCTAATCAAGTATCTCGGCCCAATAAAGAATCAGTGCATTTAATGAATAACATGTTCAACTGACAATCTGAACATTGCATGCTTACGGTCCAATAGAAATTATTTCTAAAAGAAATTCAATTAAAAGTGTCGGCCACTTTATAAAACAAAGTCTTGGTTGAATTAAAAGAATTGTAAGATCAATATTATCAGACCATGTGATTATCAATTCATTATCATTTAAATCAGATTAGTCAACAAACATACAACCTTCCCCATGATCCGATTTATCATCAAAAGAATTCAACAGAATTATAATTCTAATTTCAAGTATTCATGTAATCATTCCAATTCTCCTATTATTACCCCATTCGGCCCACATACAGAAATAACTTCGGCCCAATTACTTATGACCCGCCCAGAGAAACATGCGAGCCCAGTTATCCTCCTATACGGTACCCAACTTTTCATATAACCAAGGAACCTGAATTGAAACAACAATATTCTTTAACCTATATGTTCTTGGTTCACGGCCATTAACATGTAGTAACCATTTATAATCCATGTACAACATAACACATGTAAACCAGTAACATACCTAACAAGATTATTCACAAGAATTAACATTCTACACATAATAAAAATATATAAGTATCAAACAGGGGGGTGCCATACTAACCACAAGGTGCAGGGAATCGAAGGTGTGTTGATCGCTAATAAAGGAGAGCTTCACAGGTAAAGAAGTTGTCGTCCAAGATGAATGGAACTAGGGTTTGTGGTGTATACATATATTAATGCAAATATGAGAGAAGCCGTATACAACAAGTATTTAATATGTTTGGGCTTGCATTGAGGTTCGAAGGTTTAGGCAGCTTAGGATAGGTTTAGGCGGCCCAATATCCTTATGACCCTAAGGAGTGGGTACGGCCCAATGAAATTAAGGCAATCTTTTCTTGTGTAGCGGCCCAATCTAGGCAACCGTTTATTTGTAATAACTGATACACCCTAAAGTAACTTAACCAAGTACTACACGTAAACGTACACACATATAACTACAGTGCAATCCAAGCGTAACAGAAAATGATTCGGAATCAAATACACACCTTAGGACTACGGGGAATTACTGGTTGTCACATGACCCGCAGAGTCCACCAGAATTTCCATGCACTACAAGTTATTACGTGGGCCCCCGTAATAATAAATTGACATGCACGGTCATCCTAATTTTCCCTCGTTCAAAGCAGATGATCAACCAAAGAGGGGACACTATTGTCCTTATACCTCCGACATAGCAAGGACCATAGCGGTGGTCGATGCGCTAACATCCGTCATCGTTACGCGCGAATAGGCACGATGATTAAACGTAATAGGAATAAGGAGAATTCCTAGTAGTTGGAGGGGAATCTTTAAGATGAGTACTTCATCTCCCTTGTCTGGTCAAGTGTGTCGTCCACTTTTGTCTCACAAAAGCCACAGGGACCTCGTCCGACTGATGAAGGTGTTGTCCAAGGTTGCCTCCTCTGCCTTGCTGTCACTACCGTAGTCAGGCACCTTCGCATTTGAGAGGGAGAACAGCCATCTTCTACAGAAACAAGCTCAGGATCTTGTTTGGTAGTCACTCCAGCCACGAGCTTTGCAATAAACGCGAGGTCGATAGTCTCATCGTGCGAGTCAAGAACAATAACAGGATTTGGAGTCATAGGTATCTCGTTCACGTCAATAATTATTCCGTACACTTATACGTATATATATTAATGAATAAGTATGTTACTTAGTATAAACAGGCAAATAAATGCATCATGTCACATATAACTTTCGTTTGTCCTTTCGGGGGGTCATTTTGTCTTTGGCAAGTCTATCCCACGTAGACTATGCCTTAATTGGCACTTTAATTTGGCGTATTCTCCTCCCTATTAATGTCCTTGCCTTGTCTTTTCTTTGAAAAATGTTTGACTCATAGATCTTGGCGCTTTCGTGAATGCAATGAAAAACCTTTTTGTGAAAATGTTTTCGTGAGAGAGTCCTAGTGATTGTAGTCTAGACTCGAGAAGGAATCCTGGTTCACTACAATCGAGGATCTGATACCAAACTGTCACACCCTGACTTTTGCGGAAGCGTATGTTGTGTGACTTATTCAATATCATTGCATTCAATCATAATAAACAACTATATGACCAAAACAATGTTCATCCATTCATTAAGTTTAAAATATTACAGATGACATTCATTTAAGTTTCAACAACATGACCTTTGACTAAGTTACAAACCAACAAAAGTGGATGACATCTAACTTGGAATTTATTTCTAGAAACAACACCCGCGCCCAAGATCCAACTTGTTACCTTAAATACATGTAATTTTGTAAAATATAAACAAAAGTTGATGAGTTCATGCGTTTGGTATGAGTATTGATAAGCTTGTAAACATTTGAGAGACTCCTTTTGAAAACAGGTATGAAAAGCATCTATGAACATATCAAATTAGTGTTTTGCAAGGATATTATTGTATGTGAAGACATAGGGAGCACTCAAAATGAGTAGGCTTATACCCTCATCGATTTTCCCTCGACTGTGTCGAATTTCCCCACGACTGTGTCAATTTACCTTGACTATGTCAATTTACCTTGACTGTGTCAGATTACCCTTGACCATTGTCGAATTACCTCTACTGGGACACCGAAGCACTCAAGTGGTCACATAAGGACCATGAGTGGGGCTCGGTCGTACCTGTTAGATCTAACCTTCGTCCATAAATAAGAGTTAATGGCATTTCAATTTCATTCTATGCTCACATGATCTATAATTCATTTCATAGCCAATTCATACCATTTAAACGAATGCAACATGTATTCCACATCCGGGAGTTATAAATCCGAAAACAGTTAAGAGAAAAGGGGGACATGAACTCACTGTTTTGCGTTCTTCAATCCAACGTAACTCAAGTTGCTACAAGTGTGCACGACTACCTACAACGTACTACGGTCTATTAGACGAGTGGGTCATGCCTTGACTTAGTATTATTTAGTGTCTTTGAGTTACATTTCTTTGTATCCTTAATATAATCCCAAATTATATAATTATTTGTTGAAATAATAAATATTTTAACTTAAATTATATTTATGAATTTTGGAATATTAGATAAAATAATACATTTTAACTTGTCAAGTTTATGTATTGTACTTGTATAACCCCCAAGGATGGGTGTAATTGTATTCGTATTCTTATCCTTCTATATTTTGCCAAGTATCGATGGCGTATTCCGGTGTGTAATTATACGTATGAGAATACGTATTTTTATTGTGTTTATTAAGTATCTCATACTTAATTTTTGTATTAACCTTTCCGGAATAATATTTTTAATAAAAATTAGATCAATATATATATATATATATATATATATATATATATATATATATTTCCAAAATATATATTTTAAGAAATATTACAAAGAAAAATTATTTAGAATTTTTCCTTTGCAAAAATATTTATACTTTTCATATAAGTCTCAAGAATAATATATTTTCAAGTCTAACTTGGAAAATATATATGTATAAATCTATTGTTCACCCAAAAATAATATGTCTAAAGTTTATTTAAGAAAATATATATTTTTCCCAAAAATAATATCTCTTCTAATAATTCCAAGAAAATATATATATTTTTACTTACCAAAAATAATATATTTTCTCCTTGTCAAAAATATGATTTATTTTATAATACTCACGAAAATCATATTTTTGTTCTCTTGGTTTCCAAAATACCGTTACCAAAATATACTTATGACTTTAATCCCGGAATATTTATGTAAGTTATCTTCCTTGTTCGGTTTCACCAATATTTTGGGTATAAATTATGTCTTTATTTCTTCGAATTTTGGTAGTATTTTCGGATTCTAATTTCTTGGTATTTTGGTGAGTTATATTATTTCAAGCCCTAAAATAATATAACTAATACACATAATATACAAATAATCACACACATGGTGACATCTAAATATATATTTCCTAAATACATATTTAGTCGCTTTTAATTACAAAAACCAACCTCCAATATTTATAATCTTGTGACAAAAATTATGACAAACTTTATATAAAATTTTATGGTCTAAAATATACTTGTAATTATTTGTATAAAAATAATTTTTCCAAGTGTTATATTTTTAGAAAAAATTTTCCATAGTTTCCCCTTAAAAAATGGAGGTTTCCATGCTTTCAAAGCATATCATTTTCTTTTGCAAGCATCATCAATCATCAACAAATCATTCAACACTTACCATATGCCAAAAATATGAAATTTACACTATATCATGAAGTTTAAACTTTGTAAAAATCTGTAGTAACTTACTAGTGTATTTAGTAAGCTTAGTTACCCTTTAAAGCGTAGTTGTTTATTTAAAAATATCATTCTTGAAGAATTTAGATCTTCACAACTTGTGAAGTGATTTTCTAAAAAAATATTTCTTCTTGAGTTTTTCTTGTTAAATATATATTTCTACACTTGATTAACCACAAAAAATGTGGTTAATTTCTTTATGAACCAAGTTTATGTAAATCTTGTAGTTTTAACTTGGTTTCTTGAAAAATCATTCTTGAAATCATATGTTTACAAGTCTCATTTCACACTTTGATCATCATACTTCAAGAAAACATTAAATCTTTCAAGTTCATGTTGTAACATAAGGATGTTCATTATGATTTTCTCAAGATATATCCTCATACTTGCTAGATCATGTGTTTAATCATCATCTAACAAGGTTCTTATGATGATCAACAACATAAACACAAGAAATCAACAATCAAGTATATTACATACACTTTAACATCTTTGATTTTCATGATTTAGAGCTTTATGTTCATGTTTATGCTTATGTTTCTTCATGATCTTTATGTTTAACAACTTATATCATCTTTTAACCAACATAATATGAAGTAAAATGAGATTAGGAAGGTCTTACTACTAGCACAAGGCTAGGGATGATGTTCAAGAAGATGAAGATGACAAATGAGGTCGATAAAAGCACTTAGGAGAGGTCCTTCAAGTTTCAAGGCTGCCAAGCTTCCTAACTTAGCTTCTTACACCTTAGGAATACTTTGGAATGAATGAAGGGAACTTGGAAGTGGTGGTGGTGGGTGTGGTGGCTCACGGCCGAGAGGGGAGAAGAGAGGGAGAGATGGTGTGTTGAAGTGTTTGTGAAATGAGAAGTTGTGAGGATCTAGTGGGTTATAATGAGCAAGCTTCCAACATTCTCTAGACTCTTGGTCTTAATGTTTCATAAAGAGCCAACTTATCTTATAAAATATTCAAATAAAATCCTTGGAGTGGGCCCCACTTGTAACCCTAAGTTGGGGGGTCTAGTTGAGTTTCAATCAATAGTTAAGTGTTTAGTTAGAATGTAAGGGTGCTAGTTAGGTATTTTATGTGTTTAGTGCTTATGAGATGTAATATGATGTTCGGTGACCATAACAAGCTTTGTAACACTAAAACAATGTTTCTAGTGAAAATTTAGTATTTCGGGTAGTGACCGGTTGTTCGTTTCATTACTGTTCGTTAAAGCGCTAAATTGCGCAGTTTAGGGTGCTTTATGTCATGTTTTATGACAGTTTTGATTTCCGACACTTAGGAAAGTATTTTGGACCATTATATCATAATTCGGCATTATATTTAGATGTTAAAAGCTGAATTTTTACTGAATTTGTTTATTTTCTGCAGAATTTTGCAGTTTTAGTGTATTTCTGGCACTTTCCGATACCTATGTCATCATTAGGAAGGCAGTTTTGTAATCCCTACTTTCCTACACACTATACTAGTGTAACACTTGGTCCTGGGGCTTATTTTGTGTCTTAACATCTTGTCTGTCTAAGTACTGAACTCCCGTTAGTACTTCTAGTTTGTCAGATATTGTGCCAATTCTGTTCTGTGCATTAGTAGAACTATATTGTGTTGCATGTAGTATTAATAAAAGTCTTGCAACAAGAAATGCCATTGTATGTATATAACATAAATCAGAATTTCATTCATCTTGTAAACTATATCATGCACAGTTATTAAAGCACAGATTACTGTTTAATTATTGTACGGAATGCATGGAAAAGTGCTAGTTGTCACATGGTCAAACTCAAGCTATGCCTAACCACCCTCATTACCCGCTTGGATCCTACTACAATTGTGGTGATCTTACTCACTACGGAAACAATTTCCCAAAGCTTGTTAATGCTACTCCAACCCATGGACGTACATTTAACACAAATGCTAACGAGGCTCGTGCTAACAACGATGTAGTTAACGGTACGTTCCTTATTAATAACCAATCTGCTTCTGTTCTTTTTTATTCGGGTGCCGATAGAAGTTTTGTATCCTCATCTTTTGAACCTTTCCTTTCAATGCCTCAAACTAAGCTAGGAAAAGCATTAATAGTAGAAGTAGCTAGTGGCGAACCTCTTATACCCGATTCTGTCATTCGTAGTTGCCAATTAGACCTCAATAACCATCTTTTTTCCCATTGACCTCACGCCAATGCAAGTTGGGAGTTTTGACGTCATAGTAGGCATGGACCGGTTAATCAAACATCATGCTGAAGTTATTTTTTTGATAAGATTGTTCGCGTACCTCTTCCATCTGGCGAAATCTTAGAAGTTCGGTGGAGAGAAACCTTCTAGTAGACTCAAACTCATGACTTGTACCCAAGCCCAGAAATACCTACGAAAGAAATATGTAGCCTTTTTGGCACATATCGTAGAGGAGAAAGGCAAGAGTAATGTAACACCCCGACCGCGTAATACAACAAACCGCGGTGGAAACGTCGGGGAGTCATGTCACAGAATCATTATTTCACAACACATGGTATTTGAAGTTTTGTTTTATATCATTAATGGACTCGTTGTTTTGATACAAACCAGATAAATACAAACATATGTCTTTCAAATTTTAAAGTCACCAAGGCATGAGTCCATCCTATGTGTAGCATGCGTCAACAATCGTCACATAATAGAACCTGAAACAAATGTGAAAATAAAACGTCAGCATAAAAATGCCTGTGAGTAACATAGTTTTTGTGAATTAGATTCATGGCTTTGGATAATGTAAGAAAATATTATATGTTTACAAAAATAGCCAGGAATCTTTGATAAAAGTTTGGTTTCTAAAACACTTTGCATTGATAAAAAGCTTTGTAGTATATTCAAAATATGCTTTGATTTTGAAATAATAGAATAAGTAGTATATCAAATATACTTTGGTTTAAAAATAGTTGAATTAATAGTATATGAAAATATACTTTAGTTGATGAAATATTAGAATTGGTAGTATATCAAAATATACCTTGGTTTAGGAATGAAAACATCGGTAGTATATCGAACAATACTTTGGATTCAAAATAGCATATCAAACTATGCATTGGTTTGAAAATAGCATATCAAACTATGCATTGGTAGTATATCTTAAAATACTTTGGTTTGAAACTAGCATATTAAACTATGCTTTGGTTTGAAAATAGCATATCAAACTATGCTTTGGTAATATATCAAAATATACTTTAGTTTAGGAAATAACAGAGTCTGTAGTATATCAAACTATACTTTGGTAAACAATATCACATTTGGAGCATATCAAACTATGCTTTGGAAGTATATCGAAATATACTTAAATTGTGATTTGGCAGTATTAGTAAACAGTATCCCATTGGGAGCATATCAAACTATGCTTTGGAAGTATATCGAAATATACTTAAATTGTGATATGGTAGTATATCAAACTATACTTTAGTTTAAAAATAGCATATCACATTATTCTTTGGTTTAGGAAATCAATAAAAGCTAAGTTTTTATAGCTTAATTAGAAAACCTTTGTAAAAACACATTGTGGACGTTTGGCAATACATTCAAACCTAGTGCATCAAACTACACTTTGGTGACTATAGATTTACCACGAAGGCAAAATCTATTTGGTTTAAACTTTGGTTTCTGACATTCTGTACAACAGGAATGGGCTGTCAAGTCCTATAGTGCTATATCGTACTACCAATCGGCTTAATCATTGTTAATGAATGTATAAGTTAAAATACGAACCAACAAATAGTCTTACAAACTTTGAAAATCAGTATTTAAGCCATAGATAACAGTTTCAATTCGTTAAAGGATAAGTACTATGCATGTAAAATCATATAGCTTGAAATCATGAAAATAGTGAATAGGCACATATGAATCACCCCAAAACATTTGAAAAGCATAAAAGAGGGGACTATGTACTCACTTGGGATTGCAAAGTATCCTTGAATCAAGTGAGATAACAAACCTTCAAACGTCTCCTAATGTGTCCTAACATTGGGTAACTATGTTAAAGTAATGGTACATAATCGGGGGAATCGGATAGAATGAGGTCTTGTAAACCAAATGAGTGTTGGAACTCATATAAAATGATTTAACAAAGTCTACATTCTGATTTAGAATGAATCCTAAGTGCTTTTGACACGTTATGACCCGTTAAGGTAGTTTACGCTACTTTAACGTGTCATTTGCGTAACGACACGTTCGGATGGTTTAACAAGTCCTAGATAAGTCTTAAATGCCCAAACGTGTTTGAAAAATGTTATAATATTAGTTTAGGTGTCAAAAATTTGGTCACATATGCTTAAATCAGATTTATGCATGAAAAGGGCATTTTGGTCATTTTCTAAGGGCATCTAAACAACCTATCATAGAACTAACCAAACTAAGTGACCATCAGGTATAACCTCAGGAGGTTATTCCCTATACAACTCTGGTCACGAATATGTGTTTGGTCGGATCCTAAGATCGACTAAACGGGTCGGATTCGAAAGTCAACGCAGTGATCAAGACCGCTCGACTTACGACCCTAAATAAGCACTATTCTAAAAGTGACGAGTTAAACATGTCAAAACATGTTTAACTAAGTTAGAAAACTAATTTAGTATCAAAACAAAGTGTTTTGATACCCGAAAATAGTTTCGTCGTAAAATGCACATAAACGTGTATTTTGACCGAAACTTTGACTTGTCACTTCGACTAGTAAACGTGGTAATCAGTAGGCATAATCGCAAGGGATTATAACCATCATGATTACGATCACGTTGAAAAGTTCAATTGAACTTTGACTTGACTAATTCATTGGTCAAAACTGAAAGTCAAACACTGTTTGACTTTCATCTTTATAATTGCTGAAAATAAATAAACAAGACTAGATAGAACACTTACTTGTGTTCTAGGATGAAAAGAAGACTAGAAAAACTTAGATGGGAGGCCTCTTAATAAGGTAGCAACTCCACTTAGAGCTTAGAGAGAAGAAAGATGGAAATGAGCAAGTTTGAAAGTGAAATGAGGAGGGTATTTATAGTTTTCTTACAACCAAAAGATCATGCCATGTGTTTTGTGTATTGCCCAAGGAAGTATAAGATCAATACAAGTGTTTGGCCAGGAATTGAAGACTTGGTGATCACACAAGAGCCCACAAGATTACAAACAAAACAAGTGCAGCAAGCTGTTTTAAAAGAAAAACAACATTCTGTTACTGAAGTGCCTCACGCCCCGCGACCCAAGAGGTCTAGTGGCTCGCGCCCCGCCAGCCAGATCAGACATAATTTTTAGTTTTTGGAAGAAATGGTCCCTACAGCCCCTAAAACTTGTTTTCGGCGCGTTTAACCTCTGTTAACCCAACTTTAAGAGTTTACAAGGATGTTAAAGCATAAGGGACTTGAAATAAGCTTGGAAATATTGTGGATGTCGGTTAGTTCAGTCGTATAGTCGCGTTTTGCGCTTAATTACGACGAAAGTTTGAACGGATGCGAAAACGATCCAAATTGTGTAACGAAGGATATTTTTGCATTCTAATCACTAAAATACAATATTTTAGTCCCTGTGATCAAATAAGCATATTTTCGCATACTGAACCCTCTAAAACTTATTTCCAAGTTATGTTAATGGTATTTAGGGTATGTTTAACTTATGTTCTTTTTCCGGAGTGTACGTTGCTACGAAAATTGGCAGACTTTTGTAGTTTGTCGTAAATAGTCCCTGTGATCGAATAAGCTTGTTTTTTACATACCGAACCCTTCAAAACTTATTTCTAAGTTATGTAAAGGATATTTAGGGTATGTTTAGCTTATGTCACAGTTTCGAAGTGTACGTTACATTAAACTGATTACATTTGAGTAACAGCTTACGTAAAATTTCCGGAAAAGCTTCTCGAGAGTTCGAAATCGTACAAGATTTGATATGTATAAATGTCACATGTAATTATACAATTCCGGATATGAAACACAAGATTTCATTAGATTCGTAATTGTTCGGAATTGTACAATGGTCGTAAAGGCACAAATGTCACAAGTAATAGTATTCAAGACATCCCCATTGTTCAAGATTTTCCCGAGGTGTTTCCAGAAGAACTACCTGGCTTACCCCCGTTACGCCAAGTGGAATTTTTCATATACCTTGTACCTGGTGCCAACCCAATTGCTAAATCCCCTTACCGTCTTGCATAATTTCAAATGCAAGAATTGTCGAAACAACTCCAAGAACTTTCGGAAAGGATTTATCCGTCCAAGTTTCTCACCTTCGGGTGCTCTTGTGGTGTTTTTGAAAAAGAAGGATGGATCCTTTCGCATGTGCATCGATTATCGTGATCACAACAAACTCACGATTAAAAATCGATATCCTCTACCTCGTATTGATGATCTTTTTGATCAACTACAAGGTGCTACCTGTTTTTCAAATATCGATCTCAATTATGGGTATCATTAATTTCATGAACTCGAAGAAGATATTCCCAAAACTGCTTTTCGCACCTGATACGACCATTACAAGTTCACTGTCATACCCTTTGGGTTGACAAATGCACCTGCCGTTTTAATGGACTTAATGAATAGGGTTTGTAAACCTTATTTAGATAAGTTTATCATTGTTTTCATCGATGACATATTGATTTATTCGAAATCTCGAGCTGACCACGAACATCATCTCCGTCTAACGATGGAACTCCTAAAGAAGGAACAACTTTATGCCAAATTCTCCAAGTGTGAATTTTGGCTTAAAGAATTTCAATTCTTGGGTCACATTCTCAACGAACAAGGTATACATGTGGATCCCTCTAAAATCAATGTGATTAAGGATTGGAGTACACCTACTACTCCTACCGAAGTTTGGTCTTTTCTTGGACTCGCCAGTTATTACTGTCGTTTCATTACAAACTTCTCCAAGATTGCGGTTCCCCTCACTTCTTTGACTCAAAAGAATAAACCTTTTGAGTGGGGACCCAAACAAGAAGAAGCTTTCCAAACATTGAAACAAAGACTTTGTGATGCTACTATTCTATCCTTACCTGATGGCAATGACGACTTTGTTATATATTGTGATGCCTCAAATCTAGGCCTTTTCTGTGTTCTCATGCAAAGAGACAAAGCTATAGCCTACACATCGAGACAATTGAAAATCCACGAAAAGAACTACACAACTCATGACCTTGAGTTAGGTGTTGTTGTTTTCGCTCTCAAGATTTGGAGACACTACCTCTATGGTACGAAATGTAACATTCCCATTTTTACCATATAAAAATTTTAGGGTTGTTTAAATTTATTAGCCACTAGTAACTAGTTTTATTTTTAATATAATTATTTAACCCAAATAGTTTTAAAAACTATTTAATATATATATAGTTGGTTGGAATGTTATACCAATTAATTGGCCTGTATATGGGTGATCTTTCTAACAAAATAAAAGTATATAAAAACTCATATTATTAGACAGGTAGATTACAGGTAAGTTGACTGTTAGAAATATGAAGTACCTGGACGGGCCTAGAGACCATTTAGACAGGTAGATTACAGGTAAGTTGACTCGTTTGCACGACCAAACGAGTCGTTCAGAAGAGATCTCGTCCAATACGAGAGGCGAAATCAAACGTATCGGTGTTATTTCAGCTGTATACACACAAGAATCACTTAATCTATCTCTTGTATTCATTTGATGACGATTACAGACCTGGAGATACTTCGGCAGAGCTTCGCTACCGGAATCCAAAAGTTTCAAATGAAAATCACAAGTCACCTATTTATACTATTTCCAGTTTGTTTGAACAAACCTTTCCAGTTCGTACGAACTGGTCCAGTTCGTTTGAACTGTCCACTTCGTTTGAACTGGCTTGTTCACCTCTGTTTCCTACTTATCTCGAACTGCGTGACTTGTTTTATCTATTCTATTACAAGACTCGATACAAGACGAAGTCGACAGACGTATGCACCAACAGACTCCCCCTCGAATGTTGACGAGTCTTCAGTGTCTAGTCTTCGGTTGTCAAACCTTCAGTCTTTATCAGTCTATTCACTCTCTCCAAATATTCTCCATTGTAAGCATCCACAATCAATCTCTTTCTTCCAGAATCGCAACCTAGCTCTGAACTTTTTCCACAAGCATCTTCAGAATCCGAATCTGTCGCTGCTATCTTCAGACTCTCTCTTGATGTCCTCAGACTCCCCCTCTCATTAAGCTGGGATCGCAGTCTGGAATTCACTTTTCACATATTCTCAGATCGTAACCTGGTACTCATCTAACTCAGGTTTCGGAACCTGGCTAACCTGCACAACTCTACCCAAAAATAAGTTTCACAAGTTTTAAACTTTTGCAAATTTAGAAACCACTTGCAGGTACCATTCAAAAAATGATTTAATCTTTGATAATCATTTGAAAACACAATTTCTTCATACATTCTTTCCCAAACCTGTTCATCAAGTTTAGCACTTGGAATTTTGAAAATCAGCTCTCCAACATCAGTTGTCGAAAATCTTTTTGAATTTTTCAAAATTTATGCTAAAACACACTAAACTCTTTTTGGATTTTTTAATGTAATGAAATGCGGTAAAGAAATATTTACAAACAATATTTTTGTGAGTTTGTGTAAGAGGATCATATCAGTTTTTGAGACAAATCACCAACACCGTTAAGCTTTAAACATTTTCAGTTCTAAACGATTCACGTAGATTGACGATATTGTTGTCCACTTAAACTCAATCTAAAAACTTTCGAAATGCTTACCGATACGTTAAGGTATATTTATTTTGCACTAAGCTCTTATGGACCCCACGATCTCAGCATATCCCCTCAGCATGCAATACACTATCTCAAGTAATGCCTTTAAACTTTTATCAACTGTGATTTGTGCGAAAACAAAGCAGAATGTTTAAACATTAACAATCAGGTCGATACTTCCGTATACGCAGAGAAAATCCAATGTTTAAACAAAATAAGAAAAACAAAACAAGTTGAAATTGTTTAGGCTTTAACCACCAGGTCGATACTTTCGTATACGCAGAGGTGATCTAAAGCTTAAACGAAACACCAAAGAAAATAAAGCAGAACGTTTAGGCAATAACATCCAGGTCGATACTCATGTATACGCAGAGGATGTCCAATGCTTAAACAAAATAAAGAAATAAAACAAGTTTAAATCTTTGCAAAATAAAATGCACAATCACACCGATTTTTCAGCAAAGTTGTGAAAGTTCACAAACTTGACCTGTTTTATGTCTTCCGACAATCAGCGATTACTGAGTAGGCACACAATCAAGAAGGACAAAACTAAGTACTATGCTTTTGACCATGTTTCCCACTAGAACTAGGCTTTTTCATTTAGGTTTGTATCGTTATCGCAAATCTACTAGTCAAGCTGAGCCTATCGTCACATCTTTAGTGAGACCATTTATCACATTTTATCATTCCATTTCTTTAGCGTGTCGTGACAGTCCACTGATGTACTATCATTTCCTCTTTTTCACAACAAAACTCATTTTTGATTTTATCATATTTTTTTATTTTTCAAATGTTTTTGGATTTTCTGAAATTCTTACTCCCCCTAAAATTCAAATGCATGTAACGGAAATTTGAAAACAAACTGTACAAGAAACATGACAACTGATATCAAATCACTTCAATTCGCCATCCACTTGGCTTAAACAATCAGAACTCCCCCTCACAACAAACTATTTTCCCATTGTGATCTCAAAACACTTAAGTTTGTTTTAATCAAATGGTTTTTCCGGAAAATAAGTTTTGTTGATTTTATAAAAACCTCTTGTAGGTTAGGGGTTTGGTTCATCATAATGTTTTTCAACCACTGGTAGGAAAATGCAAGTACAACTTAATGTCCTTGATTTACCACTTTCAGATAAAAACCTTTTTCAACCACATGGCATACCAACCAATACCACTTGTAAGTTACCATATATAGGTTGAATTCTCAAGATGCCGATTCCTACTCCTCACTTACCAACCTGGGAGTTCCGGCAATTCCTGCAGTATGACTTGCCAAAATTTTGCCATTATAAAATTCATTCACATAAACAATTATTAAGAAGGATGCCGATTCCTGATCCACGATTACAAACTTGGGATCTCCAGCAAGTCAGGTTTTTATTCTTTGAAAAATATAGACACCCAGGCCTGACCATCCTTGGGTGTAACCTTCTCAACTTCTTCAGGGGTTTGAACACTTCTTTTTGTTTCATAAAATTCTTTCACCCCTTTTACCTTCCCATCGACCATTTTACCAAATATCTTTTTAAAATTCTCATTAAACACTTTCTCAACATCAAATTCTTTCTTTTTAGAATAGAATTGATTTGAGATCTCGACTTTTCCAACTTTCTTCTTAAAATTTTCATCCCGCAGTGGTGGAAAGTTTGCATCATCCACAATCGGAACTGAATTCTTTTCTTTCATAACAACTTTTGGCTCCTCTGGTTTTGTGGAATCAGATTCATCACCAGAACTATTCCCTGAACCCTTAACCACCCATTTTTTATTTTTCAGATTTTCTTTTCTTTTTAAAACATTCCTTGAACATACACCAACTTCAAAAATTGAATTTTCAAAACCTGTAAATTTTCTGGTTTTAAGTTCAGTTTTCTCAACAAGTTTTTCTTTTAGTTTACCAGAAACTTCCTGTTTTGTTTTCATTGCCTTTGAACAATTCCTGGCAATGTGACCAACTGTTTTGCATTGAAAACAGGTTCTAGTCTCTGTCTTTTTCTGAACCAATCTTTTCTTCAATTCATCTTGCTTCTTTGCAAGGAATTCTTGGTTCGTCTCCTTCCAGAATGAACTCTTCTGTTCTTTCTCAGCACTTGTTCCTGAAACAAAAACAGTTTTTGGTTTATAAGTTTTCTCATTTTTATAATTTTTCGGTGGAAAAAAAACAAGTCCTTTCTTTTTGAAATTACCATTATGGTTTGGTTTCTTTTGAAAACTGTAACCATAATTGTAACCCATTTTCTTGTTTAAACGTTGTTGAACTCTTGAGGTGTAAGGTTTAGGTTTTTCAGAAAAATTTGCAATTTTTATTTTAGAAATATTAATTTCTGTCAGTTTGAAAACCTTTTTAATCATTTCCGGTTTAACACCTCTTATTGGAAAAGTTTCATCAAAATATAATTTGTCGGAATCATTCAAAGTATATGCAACTTTGAATGTTTCGTCATTCAAATTAGATTTTGATAAAAGAAATACGTTGTTATACTCCCGTTTTCCCTGTTTGACTTTTTGACTTGACATGTCGGACTTTGACTTGGACTCTGATTTGGACTCCGACATTGACTCCTCTGATTCATCCTTATCCAACACCTGATCGACCACCCTTTTTAATAACTCGGACTCATGATCAGTATCGGACGACGTAAAAGTGACATCTATACTTTCTGGCAAGTTATCCGATGACCCAGACTCCCACTGTAAAATTGTTGCCTTTTTTACTCTTTCAGAATTTGGATTTCGAGGAGAATATCCATTTTCGACCGGGGGTGGACATTTGTTATAGACAACACTTGGTTTCTTACCAGAAATCTTCACTTCATCATCTTCTTTTGTATCGGACTTCTTTTCTTCTGAAGTCTTTTCTTCCTCAAACGTCTTCAATCTTTCCACAATTGGGTAAATCCTGTCAACAACAAAAGTAGAACATGAGTAACTTTTCAATAAATTGTTAACTCTTTCAGTTTCAATTCTTTGTGTTGCCAACTTCAATTCAATCTCAGCACACTTCTCTGTGTAGTAGTTGACATTGTCAAGCTGTCTCATGTATGCTCCTGTGAGTGTATTCATTGCTACAGCTTGTTCACTACTTGACTCGTTGTACTTATTCATCTCTCTGTTCAAAGTATCATAAGATTCCTTCAGCCTTTTTATGTTGTGCAATAATTCATTGTTCTGAATTATCAGAGAATCACAATCCACACACTTTTCAGGAACTTTGACTGCATCAGCATCTGTTTTGATTTCAAATTCTGGAACTTCTTTGACTATTCTTACTTGTACTTCTTCTTTATCCTTTTTCTTTTTCTCAGCTTCAGCTTGTCCCTTTTCTTCTTATTCTTCCTCTTCATATCTTTTCCATTTCTCCTCTTCAGCTTCTCTAATTTTTCTATATTTTTCTGCCCAATATTCATCAGAAGCATTAGCAACACAACATTTATGATTTGTAGATTTGTTCGGATCATAATCATCCCAGTTGAAATTTTCCCAACTAAAGCCTTCAGGTAACTTTTCATCATCTTGGTTTATCAGACATGCTTTAGTGTTAGCTGGAATATATTTGTTCCAACTAAAACCTTCTGATGATTTTTGATCTTCTTTATTCACCAAACATGCTCTCTTTGAATCTTCAATCACCTTTCTACCATGTGTCACTTGAGGTTCTTGTTGTTGTGGAGCAACTTGATGATAAATCACCCTTTTATAGTAGTCGTTGTTTTCGAAAGGATTTTGAGCTCCGTTTGCTTCATGATTTGTGCATTCTCTCTTGAAATGCCCTTTCTCCCTGCAATGAAAACAAGTAACTTTAGACTTATCAAAACCTAATGCTGAAACATGTGCATCGCGAAAATCATCTCTGCCTGTAATTTGTTTGAATTTTTCAGCCCGTCTCAACACACTAGCCATGCACCATTTTATATCCATCAACTCCATCTCTTCAGCATCAATTTGATCGTAATCCTCCTTCGTGAGCATTGGATTCCCGATCCTTCCTGCAACTAATCCTCCATAAGATTCAAGCACATTCACCAACAAAGACATGTGGCTTTTAGCAACTTCCTCGGTATAATTCTAATCATTTTCAAGGTTCAAAGCAATGTTGCATTGAAGAACTTTGCCACTTTTTGTTGTAGAAAAATGTGGATCAAATGTTGGAAATGAAGAGAATCCAGTTTTACTGCTTGATCCCTGAGATGAGCTTTCTGAAGAATCTTTTACACTGAAAGCAGTTCCAACTTTTGGAGAAAGATTTGTCTTTTCACTAACACCACTCTTGAAATACAATCCGATGTCTTGTTCTCCATCATAATTCTTCATTCTAGCAATCTTTCTTTGCTTCATTTCTTGAGCTTCCAGATGTTTGATGAACTCACCCAGTGTCAACTTTTTATATTCCTTTCTATTATTCCTCAACATCATCAGATACGTTCCCCAAATATCATGTGGTAACGCATCAGCTAGTTTTTCAATCAGCTCATCTGTATCCTTTTTGATGCCTAATTTCGACATATTTTTCACCAAGTTACAATATCTTTCAATAATTTGCTTGGTGTTTTCTGATTTCAAACCACGGAATAAATCGAATTCTTTCTTCATAAGTGACATCTTGTTCTTGAGCATATCATCACTTCCCAGAAATTTTGCTTCCAATTCATTCCAGATCGAATAAGCACTTCCATCATGTTGAAGCAGAACCAAAATGTCTTCTTTAATCGCTTGCTGTAACAGACTCACCATCAATTTCTCATCTCTATACTTCTTTTTCTCATCAGCACTCATTTCTCTGATTGGCATTATCTGATTACCGTTCTTTGTTGGCCTTTCATATGGAACCTCAGTATGTTCCCAAGCATCCAAATGAATAAATCTAATGTTAAATAAAAGGTGAACACATTTTTTTTAGTAAATAAAGTTTATAAAAGGTCCGGGTTAGCGAGACTTGAAATAAAACGGGTAATAACCTCACCGAACTTACTAGATTATCCTTCCCATTTTCTTTTTGCTTGCAGGGTTATGTCTTTACTTAAGACGGTATCCCCTGATGAAGTTGGTCTTGAACCAGACTGAGGCATATTAACATTCAAATCATTGATAACTATAGGTGAAGCTTCATACCTTTTCATCATCTCTTCTTTTATCTTTGGTGGAGGTGGACCCATTGAAGTAGTTCTAGCTTGAGTGACAAGAGTGATAGTGGGTTGCTGCCTGATGATCTTAGGAATCTCCAGATGTGAGGCTTCTTTGGGAATAGGCATCATGAGCTCCTTTGAGTCAACATTAACCAGTCTGGCAATGTTGAAGTGCATTCTCGTCATGAGAGATTGAACTTCTCCCAAAAGTTTAGCATTTCTGGCTTCATTTTCTTGCACTTTGGCAAATTCTTCTTGGTTGTGCTCCTGCAGTGCAGCTCATTCTTGTCACACCCCGACCACGTAAAACAACAAAGCGTGGTGGAAACGTCGGGGAGTGTTGTAACAGAATCATTGTTTCATAACACATGGAAATTGAAATATTGTTTTATTGATTAAAAGAGTTACAATGTCTTGACAATCAAAGAAATATAACATAAATAACTAGTCTTGCATCTTTTATTGTCACTAAGGCCCAAGTCCGCCTAAGTGTATCTTGATAAATCCTATGTATCATATCCTGAAACACATGTGAAAATAGGTACGTCAGCATAAAAATGTCTGTGAGATACATAGGTTTTGTGAAAATAGAATTCATGACTTATGTTTAAGAAAATGTTTAGTCATGAACCTTATAATTTGCTTTGTCTTGTAAATCATTTGAAAAGTGATAAATAAACCAAATGATATATATGTATAAAAGAATAATACATGGTTAAGTGAATAACCATGTGAAATGAGTTTGTATAAATTAAGTTGTTTGTAAAACAATGTATTGTGAAAAGTATGTTATTTGTATAAAATGTTATATGTCCAAATTGAAATGATTCAAATAACGCTACGATATGTAATACCATACAAGCACTTATATATATAGGAAGTACCAGCGGCGTATCCACCATGCTTGTATCATATTACACACGCCTCGTTACTTAAATCACTTACTCAAACCAAACCACCAAAGTAAAATGTTTATGTATAATCAAATGTCAAAATGTTTGTGTGAAAACCATGTCTAGTGTCTATGTCTAATGTAAATCATGAATTGTGTATATTAATGTCTAAATGTTTATGTCTAATGTAAATCATGTATTGTGTACATCAATGTCAAAATGTTTATGTCTAATGTAAATCATGAATTGTGTATATCAATGTCAAAATGTTTATGTATGGTAAGTGAAATATATCAACTAAACCATATGTAAAATGCACAAAAACAAGGCATTGAAGTAAAACATGGTTTAAATCAAAGTTATGTTTTGTGTAATAAATGCATGCTATACTGATATAAACATCTATACAGTATTGTGAAAATTCATACATCCAAGCCTTGTGACTGTAGAATAAACCCTAGCACAAAGTCTAAGGTCCACCTAGAAATGTAGTCGGATTCGGTCATTCCTTCCAATCCAAACAAACCCGGGATTTCAGGAATGGGAGTTGTCAAGTCCTATGGTACCACTACCTACTACCGAGCGGCATGATCGGTGTTAATGAATGTACATTGTCCCATTTAAACAAACCAAATGTCATACCAAATGGAAGCATGTGATGAATAATAAATGTACTAAGTATGCACACAATGGGCATACATAGCATAGAATGTAATGTAAAATAATGTACTAAGTATGCACACAATGGACATACATAGCATAGAATGTAATGTAAACCGATGTACTAAGTATGCACACAATGGACATACATAGAATGAAATGTACTGTAAAACAATGTACTAAGTATGCACACAATGGGCATACATAACATGAAATGTAATGTAAAACAATGTACTAAGTATGCACACAATGGGCATACATAGCAAAACACAATGAAATCATGTACTATAAATGTACTAATGAACATAGCAAGTATATGATGTGAAAGCAGGAAAGCATGAAAGTAACAAGTAGGTACATGTGTTTCACCCCAAAATGTTTGGAAAATAGTAAAAGAGGGGTCTATGTACTCACTTGAGATTGCTCAGAAGTCCTAAGATAACCACCAAGCAATGCTAGAGATCACGGAATCAAACGGCACCTAATATAGGTAACTATGTTAATATACTGGACCTAAATCGGAGGATTGGATAGCATGAGGGTTCGTAAACCAAACGAGTATGGGAACTCATGTAATGTGGTTTAACCAAGCCTACATACTAAAATGAAACCTAACCTAAGTGCTTACGACCCATTACGACCCGTTTAGGTAGCTTATGCTACTTTAACGCGTCGTTCGCGTAAAACGCGTTCGGAATGCCTAACTAGTCCTATGATAAGTAAAATATGCCTTAACATGTCTAATATTGTTACCAAATCAGTTTAGATACCAAAAGTTATGTACATATGCTTAAAATGAATTTTGGTGTCAAAGGGGTATTTTGGTAATTTACCTAAGGAATATAACCCACCTATCATACAACTAAGTAAACGTCGTGAGCATAAGGTATAACCTCGGAAGGTTATTTACCTAAGGCATATAACCCACCTATCATATAAGCACTAAACTAAAAGTGACGAGCTAAGCATGTTAAAACATGCTTAACTAAGTTTAGAAAACAGGTTTGGTATCAAAACAAATGGTTTTGATACCTACGAGTAGTTTGGTTACAAAATACGCAAGAATGCGCGTTTTGGCCGAAACTACGACTCGTCACTGAGCCTAGATAACGTGGTAATCAGTAGGTATAGTCTCTAGGGACTATAACCATCGTGATTACGCTCACGTTATGAAGTTCAAACGAACTTCGCATTGACCATAAACTGGTCAATGCATAAAGTCAAACAAAGTTTGACTTTAACGTTAAAACGAAAGAAAGGAACGAAAGAACACTTACAAAGGGTCCCCGCTAGTAAAACTCGATCGAATAGCTCAGGTATGAAGCAATGACTTCAACTTAGAGCTTTTAGATCAGATTTTTGGGTTTTGAGTTGTGAAAGGGTTGGGTATTTATAGGATTCTTGGAACCGTTAGGATCGTTTATCGAATAACGTGCTTTGATCTGGTCCATACACTTGTTGAAACCTTATGGTAACATCAAAATGGCCCCTCATGAGCATGAAAGGGCAAGTGTAAATTGGCCCCTCATTATCCTGAAGAGGCAAGTGCAAATTGGCCCCTCATTATCCTGAAGAGGCAAGTGCAAATTGGCCCCTCATTATCCTGAAGAGGCAACAGCTGTTTAAACTGATCTGCTGTTCTGGGGACCCCTTACGGACCGTAAGGGTCATGGCTTACGGTCCGTAAGCCATTAACTTTGGCAGAATTACAGTTTCAGTCCCTGCACTTTGTTTCGTTGCGTAATGGCACTTCTAACACCCGTCAAACCCAATTTCAAGCTCCACAATTATGTTAAGACATAGGTAACATGAAATATGCTTGAAAACATCTCGGATGTCGGTTCGTTTGGCCGTACGGTTGCGATGTTCGATTAATTACGACGGAATGCGCATAAGGGCGAAAAACGATCCAAATGGCGTGACGAATGGATTTTTCTTATGCCAAAAACTAAAATAAAATATTTTAGTGCTTACATAAATTTTTGGATGTCCGGATGTATTCAGAACGTAAGTTATGCGCGAAAGTGCAAACTTGTGCACTTTTTGACACTTTTAGTCCCTGAATGAGCCAAAAGTTTATTTTAGCACACTGAACCCCTCAAAGCCTATTTCTAAGCTATGTAAAGGATATTTATGGTATGTTTAACTTATGGTCATGTTCCGGAATGTCTGTTATAGTTCAAATTGGCATACTTTCACAGTTTGTCGAATTTAGTCCCTGTAAGCGATTTAAACTTGATTTTTTTCATACCAAAGCCTTCAAAACTTATTTCTAAGTTATGTAAAGGTTATTTAAGGTATGTGAAGCCTATTTCACTATTCCGGAGTGTTCGTTGCATTAAACTGGTTATATTTACGCATCAGTGCGCGTATAACCTTCCAGAAAGCGATTTAGAGCCCGAAATCGAACAAGAATTGATATGTGCAAATGATACACATATTTGTACAAATACCAAGTATGAAATACAATATTTCATTGGTTTGGTATTTGTTTGATGGTCACAGTGACCCAGGTGTCACAATTCTTTGATCAGATTTTCAAGGGCATATGTGATACTATTGTTGTTGGCCCTCAAAATTGTGATCTCCTCCAAAACCTTGTTGGAACTGCTTGATGTTCTTGACTCCATAGCATCCTTGACTTGTGACTTAATCTTCTCCATTTCTGTGAAGATATTCTGAATATCTGTTGAAGGAATGCTGGTTTCTGGTGTCTTGCCTTGCTGTTTTTACAGAGCTTTTAAAGCTTAAGTTTCTCAGATTGTGTTTTGATGAGTTCCACTGATTCTGCCAGGGTCTTCATTTCGACTCTGACCCTTCACTTCTGACAACAGCTGGTCAAGCTTCTCCTCAACTGTATTTTTCTTGCAAACTTTGAACACATCATCTAGAGCCTTTTGAAGTTGCTCAGGTGTCATAGATGGTGTTTCTTGGATATTTGGAACAACAGATGCTCCTTCTAACTCACCAGTTGTAAACACATTTGCAGTTGTTTTGGAAGTTTCTGGTGCATCCTTTACCAGAATCACTTCCACCAAATTTGAAAAACAAATTTTCACCTTGGATTTCCTTGTTTCCTTGAATCATTTCTGTGAATGATTCTCCACAAGTTGTTGAGATAAACAAACTATCTTCACCCGGATTTCCTTGATCAGTTTCCTGATCTCTATCCGTTGTAATCTCAACCTCCTCCTCATTTTCTGATTCAGAGTTGAGATGGATTGAACTAGAAACCTCCTCATTAACACCAAGGTTTCTAAAAGATACTCTATAGGTTGTAGTAATTGAGTCTTCAGAATTTGACTTAGCTACAGAAGTATCAATCAAAATGGTGTTTATGGGTGAACCTGTTCCAGCAATATGTGACTCTTCTTCGTGTGGGACTTCTGGATCATGATGTGGTTCAGCTTCAAAATGGAATTTAGCTTCAGGGTGGTTCTGATGGCTTTCCTCATATTCTGGTGCTTCCTCATTTTCTGGTGAATTTTTTATCTGCAGATTAAGGTTTCCTTCATCTGCTCCTGATTCTGATGACCATGTCTTTTAAACTTCCTCTTCAGCAGAAGAAGAACAGTTGTAACTGGTGTGCGTTCGGTATGATATGTTTTTATTGATATTTTAAGCCCATTTTTCACATTAGTCAAGTTTTGAATTTATAAAACACGATATTCTACTAACACTAAACACACACTTGGGCAAGTGCACCCATCATGAGCGTAGTATAGCGTTGGTAAGATACTGAGGTCGTCCAAGGACACAAGAGCTTTTAGTACCGGTTTATCCTCAACGTCTAATCAATCTAAATTTTTTTAGAATAGGTTTTAAACATGAAAAAAAAAACTAAAAATGGAGAGAAATAAAAATAAAATAAAAAACAGATAGACAAGATGAATCACTTGGATCTGACTCGCCTTTAATGTATCCTTTGATGATTTTTGCACTTTCGGACTTTTTAAGATATTATATTAGTTATAGTAGTAGGCCCCTCTTTTGAATGTGACGTTACCCTGGTTTGAGTTAGCAGGGATACAATCCCAAGTAGCCGGTTTAATGTATTAATAGTAGTTTACATATGAGGGGTGTCACACCCCGACCACGTGGAACATACAAAACGTGGCGGAAATGTCGGGGAGTGTTGTAACAGAATTAATTGTTTCAAATCCATGGCAATTGAAGTTTCGTTTTATTGATTAAAGGTGTTACAATGTCTTAACAAACAAAGAAATACAACATAATTAACTAGTCTTGCATCTTTTATTGTCACTAAAGCCCAAGTCTGCCTATGTGTATCTTGATCATCTTATGCAACAGCTCCTGAAAAACACATGTGAAAATAGGTACGTCAGCATAAAAATGCCTGTGAGATACATAGGTTTTGTGAAAATAGGTTTCATGACTTCTGTTTAAGAAAATGTTTAGTCATGAACCTTGTTATTTGCTTTGTTTTGTAAATCATTTGAAAAACAATGAGTTCAGATGATATGTATAAGTAAATGTCAGGTTTAAATAAATAACCATGTAAAAAAAATGTGTTTGTATAAGATAAGTTGTTTGTAAATCAATGTCTTGTGAAAAGTATGTTATTTGTATAAAATGTTCTATGTCTCAATATTGAAATGATTCAAATAACGTTACGACATTGTAATACCATACAAACACTTATATATAGGAAGTACCAGCGGCGTATCCACCATGCTTGTATCATATTACACACACATCGTTACTTAATCACTTAATCAAACCAAACCAAACAATGTAAAATGTCTATGTTTAAATCAATTGTCAAATGTATTGAATAATATGTCAAAGTATTCATGTCAAGATGTAAATCATGTCAAAATGTCTATGTCAAATATCCATGTCAAATGTCTATGTCAAATATCCATGTATGGCAAGTGAAATGTCTCAACTAAACCATATGCACAAAAACAAAGTATTGAAGTAAAACTTGGTTTAAATCAAAGTTATGTTTTGTGGGAAATACATGATCAAATGTCAATCATGTTAAAATGTCTATGTCGAAATGTCTATGTCAAATATCTATGCCAAAATGTCATGTAAAACGATGTACTAAGTAATGCACATAATGGCAATACATAGCATGAAATGTAATGAAATCATGTACTATAATGTACTAACGAACATAGCAGTATATGATGTGAAAACAGGAAAGCAGGAAAGTAACAAGTAGGCACATGTGTTCCACCCCAAAACAGTTTGGAAAAACAGTAAAAGAGGGGTCTATGTACTCACCTGAGATTGCTCAGTAGTCCTTGAGTAATAACTAAACAATGCTAGAGATCGCGGATATCAAACGGCACCTAGTATAGGTAGCTACATTAATAAACCGGACCTAAATCGGAAGATCGGGTAGCATTAGGGTTTGTAAACCAAACGAGTGTAGAGACTCGTGTCATTTGGTTTAACAAAGCCTACATACTAAATGAAACTTAACCTAAGTGTCTACGACCCATTACGACCCGTTTAGGTAGCTTATGCTACTTTAACGCGTCGTTCGCGTGAAACGCGTTCGGACCGCCTAACTAGCCCTATGACAAGTGTTATATGCCTAAACATGTTACATAATCAGTTATGTGACAAAGGTTTAGGTTACATATGCTTAATTACCAATTATACATGAAAAGGGTATTCTGGTAATTTACCTAAGGCATATAAACTACCTATCATACAACTACTCAAACGATGTGACCCTAGGGTATAACCTCGGAAGGTTATTCCCTACCTACTATGGTCACCTAATGTATTTGGTCGGATCCTAATGATCGACCAAACTGGGTCGGGTTCGAAGGTATAGGCGATTTATTAGATCGCCTACCCTACGACCCTAGACAACGTGGTAATCAGTGGGCATAGTCCCAAGGGACTATGACCAACGTGATTACACTCACGTTGCGAAGTTCAAACGAACTTCGCATTGACCATTACTGGTCAACGCTGAAAGTCAAACAAAGTTTGACTTTCTGACTCGAAAAGCAATAAAATAAGGAAAAGAACGAAAGAATACTTACGAAGGGTCCCCGAATGCTAACCTCGATTCAAAAATCTCAGGTATGAAACAATAGTTTCAACTTAGATTTTCTCAAATCAAAGTTCTAGTGATTTTAGCAATGGGGGTGGATGGGTATTTATAGGAATACCCGAACCGTTAAGATCGTTTCATGGAAAACGTGCCTTAATCCCATCCGTACATGTGTTGCAAAGTTATGGTGTTTAGGTGTTTAAATTCCATCCATACATGTGTTGCAAAGTCATGGTGTTTAGGTGTTTAAATTCCATCCATACATGGGTTGCAAGGTCATGGTGCCTAAATTCCATCCTTATCCGCTGACTAAGCATTGTTAGAATGTGTGGTTGTGAATTAAACAACGGCTAATACATCGAATCTGGTCCCGAAAGTGCAAAACTGATCCAAATGACGCGACGCATGGATTTTTCTTATGCCGAACACTAAAATAAAATGTTTTAGTGCTTACATAAATTTTTGGATGTCCGGATGTATTCAGAACGTAAGTTATGCGCGAAAATGCAAACTTGTGCACTTTTTGACACTTTTAGTCCCTGAATGACCCAAAAGTTTATTTTAGCACACCGAACCCCTCAAAGCCTATTTCTAAGCTATGTAAAGGATATTTATGGTATGTTTAACTTATGTTCATGTTCCGGAATGTCTGTTACAGTTCAAATTGGCATACTTTCGCAGTTTGTCAACTTTAGTCCCTGTAAGCGATATAACTTTGATTTCACCACACCAAACCTTCCAAAACTTATATCTAAGTTATGTAAAGGTTATTTAAGGTATGTTAAACCTATTTCACTATTCCGGAGTGTTTGTTGCATTAAACTGGTTATATTTACGCATTAGTGCGCGTATAACCTTCCAGAAAGCGATTTAGAGTTTGAAATCGAACAAGAGTTGATATGTGCAAAAGATACACATATTTATACAAGTCCAAAGTATGAAATACAATATTTCATTGGTTTGGCATTTGTTTGATGGTTGAAATGACACAGGTGTTACAGTCTCCCCTACTTTAGGAAATTTCGTCCCGAAATTTAGTTTTAGATGAAACTTGTGGAGACAGCTGTGACGGTTTTGCCTTCAGACAAATCCATTGAGCCCTTAAGTAAAACTCTGGGCCATGTTAGGATTCTTAGCAAAGATGTCAACCCTCAAATTGAAGTCATTGTAGTAACAAAACATGGAGTTTTGAACTATAGACAGGAGAACAGTTCCCGTGAAGAATTATCATAGGAAACTTGTGTGTGCTTGAAATCAGAATTGGGTAGTGTGAGAATAAATGACATTGGTCAAAGTCCAAGACTTCTCCCGTATCATTACTCTTGCCACTGTTGGTCTTAACACATGACAAAACTTCATGTGGTTCCTATGCACTGAACTCCATAATTATGTAGGCCTCCATAATTACGTAGTTCCTTGCACAGTCCGCACAGTTTATTTCATAATGCGTATGGGGAAAAATTAAACGAATAATCTCTTGAACTAGACCTCACGAGGGTATATCTAACTACATAAACACATGATACATTTAACTAGATTGTCGAACCAATCTATTTAACTTAACTACTCAAGAGAATTATTTAACTACTACATCGACGTAGGATGTATTTAACTACTACACCGACGTAGGATGTATTTAACTACTACACCGACGTAGGATGTATTTAACTACTACACCGACGTAGGATGTATTTAACTAGATTGTCGAACCAATCTATTTAACTTAGATCGACGTAGGATCTCTTTAACTACTACACCGACGTAGGATGTATTTAACTAGATTGTCGAACCAATCTATTTAACTTAGATCGACGTAGGATCTCTTTAACTACTACACCGACGTAGGATGTATTTAACTAGATTGTCGAACCAATCTATTTAACTTAGATCGACGTAGGATCTCTTTAACTACTACACCGACGTAAGATGTATTTAACTAGATTGTCGAACCAATCTATTTAACTTAGATCGACGTAGGATCTCTTTAACTACTACACCGACGTAGGATGTATTTAACTAGATTGTCGAACCAATCTATTTAACTTAGATCGACGTAGGATCTCTTTAACTAAATTACCTACGGGGAATATTTAACTACATCGACGTAGGATGTATTTAACTTATCATCACATGTTGCCCTTAAACTTTGGAATAGTACTTTATAATCCAAGGGACTTAACTACAACGTAGAAGTCCATTAAGGATTTAAGATAGTACCTTTTTGAATATCCTACTATGAATCCTTCATATGAAGATAAGAAAGATTCTATGAGGATTCGGATAACGAATATCCAGAGTATACAAAAACACAAAATGCTTAAAAGGAAAGACAAGATGCATAAACACATAGTCACATAACCACAAAATTGTTTATCTAGATCTTTAATTTGTTATATTTGGACGCGGATACTTAAAGCACACCAGGAATCCAATTCGTGGATTTCATTTGGCACTTTAATTATTTCAAGAATCTATCTATAAGGATAGGATAATCTTTAAAAGAAATTCGGCTTTGTCCCTATTGAATTGTGATGTACGTATTGAATCATACAAAGAATTCAATTTAAGGACTCCGATGAATGATACCCATCCACAAGGATCTAATTATGAGGATAGAAAGATCCTACATGGATTTTGGAGTTTGTGTAACGAGAGTGTTCCGACACCTTGCACTAGGCGTGCTTACGTCGATACACAAGGTAGAAAGTTCATGAGGTTGAGGCGCCAGATATGCCAAGCGACATATGAAGCAGAGTTTGAAGGTTGAGCAGCAACAGGATTTGTAACAGCTTTGCTTTAGATTACAAAGCGGCACATGTTAACCAAATGTCTCCATCGTCCACCGTGGGTACATTTGAAACAAGGTATTTGATTTGAATAATGACGATGGCATTGATTGCACCAAGGAGCAGTTCCCTTATACAGCTTCATCCCTGAGGCGAGTCATGGTGATAGCTAAGTCAACGGTCCTCTGGAGTACGACGCCTATTCGCTGGGTAATTGCAGCACCTGGTTCGGACATTGTTGTTGCGATGAAGAAGCATCTTGAAGATAACGAAAGGCATAGGAGGAAACAAGCGAAAGATAGTCAAAAGAAAATGACAACTCATGAAGATTGTGACCATTTGTTTGTTACCAAAGGCAAACAAATGAGATGGTGACTAATCAAAGTAAATGGGTCAATATAATGTATCGCGAAGACATGCTCGCCTATAAGTGAACACTCATCCCAAGAATTCCCAGGTAAGCACAACTGGTCTCGCGTCTGATGAGATGTATACGAAGTGCTTGCCTAGCCAGAAAACCCAGAATACAGGCATTCACCCTTCCAGTTTGCACGTGTTCACATTATTTAAAACCCAAAACCTTGACGAGAATTTGAAAACTCAAAGGGGTTCAAAACCATATAACAGAGGGTTCAAAACCTTACAATAGAGGGTTCAAAACCTAGTAATCAATCATCCTAGAACAGATGATTAGTTTTCAAAGCGGTTTTGAAATTTATGTTCTTGTTGTGGCCGTCGCCTAAGGATAGGTGACGGTATTGTTTTATGACTAAACGCAAGTAAACTCGCGTTAGGGTCCTAAGAAGGTTATAGACTAGGTCAAAGCATTACTAATAACCTAATTCCCTATAACCATTGGCTCTGATACCATCTTTTCTGTCACACCCCGACCACGTGGAACATACAAAACATGGCGGAAATGTCGGGGAGTGTTGTAACAGAATTAATTGTTTCAAATCCATGGCAATTGAAGTTTCGTTTTATTGATTAAAGGTGTTACAATGTCTTAACAAACAAAGAAATACAACATAATTAACTAGTCTTGCATCTTTTATTGTCACTAAAGCCCAAGTCTGCCTATGTGTATCTTGATCATCTTATGCAACAGCTCCTGAAAAACACATGTGAAAATAGGTACGTCAGCATAAAAATGCCTGTGAGATACATAGGTTTTGTGAAAATAGGTTTCATGACTTCTGTTTAAGAAAATGTTTAGTCATGAACCTTGTTATTTGCTTTGTTTTGTAAATCATTTGAAAAACAATGAGTTCAGATGATATGTATAAGTAAATGTCAGGTTTAAATAAATAACCATGTAAAAAAATGTGTTTGTATAAGATAAGTTGTTTGTAAATCAATGTCTTGTGAAAAGTATGTTATTTGTATAAAATGTTCTATGTCTCAATATTGAAATGATTCAAATAACGTTACGACATTGTAATACCATACAAACACTTATATATAGGAAGTACCAGCGGCGTATCCACCATGCTTGTATCATATTACACACACATCGTTACTTAATCACTTAATCAAACCAAACCAAACAATGTAAAATGTCTATGTTTAAATCAATTGTCAAATGTATTGAATAATATGTCAAAGTATTCATGTCAAGATGTAAATCATGTCAAAATGTCTATGTCAAATATCCATGTCAAATGTCTATGTCAAATATCCATGTCAAATGTCTATGTCAAATATCCATGTATGGCAAGTGAAATGTCTCAACTAAACCATATGCACAAAAACAAAGTATTGAAGTAAAACTTGTTTAAATCAAAGTTATGTTTTGTGGGAAATACATGATCAAATGTCAATCATGTTAAAATGTCTATGTCGAAATGTCTATGTCAAATGTCTATGCCAAAATGTCATGTAAAACGATGTACTAAGTAATGCACACAATGGCAATACATAGCATGAAATGTAATGAAATCATGTACTATAATGTACTAACGAACATAGCAGTATATGATGTGAAAACAGGAAAGCAGGAAAGTAACAAGTAGGCACATGTGTTCCACCCCAAAACAGTTTGAAAAAACAGTAAAAGAGGGGTCTATGTACTCACCTGAGATTGCTCAGTAGTCCTTGAGTAATAACTAAACAATGCTAGAGATCGCGGATATCAAACGGCACCTAGTATAGGTAGCTACATTAATAAACCGGACCTAAATCGGAAGATCGGGTAGCATTAGGGTTTGTAAACCAAACGAGTGTAGAGACTCGTGTCATTTGGTTTAACAAAGCCTACATACTAAATGAAACTTAACCTAAGTGTCTACGACCCGTTTAGGTAGCTTATGCTACTTTAACGCGTCGTTCGCGTGAAACGCGTTCGGACCGCCTAACTAGCCCTATGACAAGTGTTATATGCCTAAACATGTTACATAATCAGTTATGTGACAAAGGTTTAGGTTACATATGCTTAATTACCAATTATACATGAAAAGGGTATTCTGGTAATTTACCTAAGGCATATAAACTACCTATCATACAACTACTCAAACGATGTGACCCTAGGGTATAACCTCGGAAGGTTATTCCCTACCTACTATGGTCACCTAATGTATTTGGTCGGATCCTAATGATCGACCAAACTGGGTCGGGTTCGAAGGTATAGGCGATTTATTAGATCGCCTACCCTACGACCCTAGACAACGTGGTAATCAGTGGGCATAGTCCCAAGGGACTATGACCAACGTGATTACACTCACGTTGCGAAGTTCAAACGAACTTCGCATTGACCATTACTGGTCAACGCTGAAAGTCAAACAAAGTTTGACTTTCTGACTCGAAAAGCAATAAAATAAGGAAAAGAACGAAAGAATACTTACGAAGGGTCCCCGAATGCTAACCTCGATTCAAAAATCTCAGGTATGAAACAATAGTTTCAACTTAGAGTTTCTCAAATCAAAGTTCTAGTGATTTTAGCAATGGGGGTGGATGGGTATTTATAGGAATACCCGAACCGTTAAGATCGTTTCATGGAAAACGTGCCTTAATCCCATCCGTACATGTGTTGCAAAGTTATGGTGTTTAGGTGTTTAAATTCCATCCATACATGTGTTGCAAAGTCATGGTGTTTAGGTGTTTAAATTCCATCCATACATGGGTTGCAAGGTCATGGTGCCTAAATTTCATCCTTATCCGCTGACTAAGCATTGTTAGAATGTGTGGTTGTGAATTAAACAACGGCTAATACATCGAATCTGGTCCCGAAAGTGCAAAACTGATCCAAATGACGCGACGCATGGATTTTTCTTATGCCGAACACTAAAATAAAATGTTTTAGTGCTTACATAAATTTTTGGATGTCCGGATGTATTCAGAACGTAAGTTATGCGCGAAAATGCAAACTTGTGCACTTTTTGACACTTTTAGTCCCTGAATGACCCAAAAGTTTATTTTAGCACACCGAACCCCTCAAAGCCTATTTCTAAGCTATGTAAAGGATATTTATGGTATGTTTAACTTATGGTCATGTTCCGGAATGTCTGTTACAGTTCAAATTGGCATACTTTCGCAGTTTGTCAACTTTAGTCCCTGTAAGCGATATAACTTTGATTTCACCACACCAAACCTTCCAAAACTTATATCTAAGTTATGTAAAGGTTATTTAAGGTATGTTAAACCTATTTCACTATTCCGGAGTGTTTGTTGCATTAAACTGGTTATATTTACGCATTAGTGCGCGTATAACCTTCCAGAAAGCGATTTAGAGTTTGAAATCGAACAAGAGTTGATATGTGCAAAAGATACACATATTTATACAAGTCCAAAGTATGAAATACAATATTTCATTGGTTTGGCATTTGTTTGATGGTTGAAATGACACAGGTGTTACAAGGGGTCCAAGCCATTCGCACCCCCACCATCCAATACAAGTGGTGATGGAGTGGTGGCAAAGTGTAGTGGTGATGGATGATGGTGGTGGGTGTTGGTAGTGTAGTGGTGATGGAGTGGTGGCAAAGTGGGAGAGTAGTGGTTTGTCAAGGGATGCCTTTGAAGTGAGCCAAGCACCCCTATTTATAGCCTGCACAGAGCCCTGGCCACGGCCCCGTGTCCAGTGGGCACGCCCCGGTGGCCAGCCTTTTCTCTTCCTTCATTAAATGCATTTGTCAGCAGAGGGTCCCACACGGCCCCGTGTCTAGTGGGCACGGCCCCATGGTCAGAATCGTATCTGTACTATCAAGATTTTGCAAGATTCTGCGTATCTTAGCGTTGACCATGCCCCGTGTTGAGCTTGGCACGCCCCCTTGGTGGGCGTAGAAGCTTCTATAGGTTTGTCTTTTCTGCAGGCACCTGACCACGCCCCCATGTCCAGTGGGCACGGCCCCGTGGTCAGTCTTTTGTTTCTTTGTTTTAGCTTTGGGGATGCTGCCGAGGGGTCGGGCATGTCACGTTTATTCCTTTTCTTTGTATTTATGTTGGTTTTGGCTGCATATTTGTTCCTTTTGCTCGTTTAAGCTCATTTGGTCCTGTAAATTCAAAAGGAAGACAAAGACACACTTTTTCCAACATTAGTACTAAAAAGGGGGTTAGTTTTATGTCTCATTTGATGTAATTTATATGTTACATTTTACACACATCAAATACCCCTACACTTGAATCTTTGTTTGCCCTCAAGCAAAAGTCTTTAATATGTGTATTACACACCCAAATGGAATAGGTAGAGGAGAAGTTTTGGGCTTGTCTTAAGTGTCGGGAATCCAAGATCTTTTATTGGGTTTTATTTTTATTTTATTTACAATCCTATTCGTTATGATTTATTTAGAACATTTTATAAGAAAAATTACTTATTTGGGCATAACATGTCTTTTTAAAATTCCATTTATATACAAGTTCACATACCTCACAGGAGATCACTCAACACTCAGCCGAAGATGTATTTTTGTGAAACACTCGAGACCGGCATGGAACTTACTTCTACCATATGTTTGCCAAGCAATCAAACCTCCTCCTTTTTAACTATAAACCTTCGTAAATATCAAGAGGACTTTGGGAAAGGGTTAGGCTTGGGTTAAGGGTAGGTGGTTTTGGTTAGTGGTTAGCAAAAATGGCTAAAAGCGTAAAAAGCGTCGGTCGTCGTAAAACTTTTTTTTTGTGACTTTTATTCAAACTAAGCATATTCAAACAAAGTTTCTTTGAGAAACTTGTTTGTTTATTGCTAGACTTTCATTTTTTTATAAAGAAACGTCACAAGATAACCGAGCTTTCTACTAAAACAAGGGGTTGAAAAGAAAAAGGTTTTTGGTGGGTAAGGGTGTTTATTTTGTGGGTTTTGAAATGAAAAGGTTTAGGCTCAAAGGGGTTAACTAGGGGGGATTTGGGTAGGTGAAAAATAATTGAAAAATAATGGTGTTGAAAGGAAAATGGATTGTCCTAATGTCTCCATCATTTACTTACTTGGGTTAAGTTGGTAAGGACCGGGAATGTATCGTCGTGGCAAGTTCTAGAGTCGTAAGAACCAAGCGGCTATTCACACAAGAAATGAAAAATGAGCATTTAATTTAAAGATATATGCTTGTATGCTCAATAAAGGCTCAAAACTCACTTGTTGTGGGAATGGGTTTATAGTGTGATCAAGTATATATAATCAAATTTTAATTAGATTTGTCATGTCTTTTCATAATTTTCTTATTTGGTTCTTTTTATCATGACGCTATCGGTTGTAAATTTGTAAAAAAAAAATATAATCTTTTTAGAACTTGTCATACCCAAATTAAACCAAGACAAGTAAAACAAATGAAAATTTTTTGAAAAAAAAAATAGGGTGATTAGCGGTTCCAATAGAGTTTTGTGTAAGGCTTGTTATTAGGACTTGCAAGATTCAAGGTTTTAGCATCCCCCCACACTTAAATTACACATTGTTCTCAATGTGTCCCAAAAATAAGTTTTTAGGTTGATTGAATGTGTAAAAAGGTATTGAAAAACAAATTTTATATTACTGGGCGTCTAGCCACGGCCTCGTGTTGGTCCGGGCACGACCCCGTGGTCAGATCGCCAGTAACATAATTTAACAGAAGACAGGATACGGGACGTGTTCAGTGAGCACGGCCCCGTGTCCAGTTACCTGAACTGGGCAAATTTCTGCAGAGCCTGGGCACGGGGCGTGTTGGGCTGAGCACGGCCCCGTGCTGAACTTGCTATAATGCTGGAAGAGTTATCGGGGGGCTTTGTTTTCGTGCATGGGGTGTGGTTTTAACGTTCCCTTGGTAACCTCCACCTTTTTTGAGTGTGTTTTATCGTTATAACATCATCCAAACACCTTTCCATAATTTAAACCATCATTCATTTAATAGTGCGGGATACATACTTCCTAGAAAATTAAAAAGTACAAAATAAACACTAAGATAGATAAATAGGTCCTAGAATGCAAGAAATTTTAAACCACAAAGAAGTTCTGTCCTAGATGTTTTTCTTTATAAGAACAACGAAAACCCAAAAAATGATTTTTTCCGGTTAAATAAGGCTTTTAGAACTTCTTCACGGAGGGTGCTCCTTACACATCGTTGAGCCACTCTTCTATCTCCCGAGGGAAAAGGAAGACGGGCTCATTGTCCACCTCATGTGGAGGATGTGCGACCTGTACCGGAACCTCTTGTAAGGCGTCTAGAGGAGGTTCCGGGGGAATGTCATCCCATCCAGTTGGATTAACAACTTCTTGTGCCAAGTTCCAAACTTCTTGTGGGAAGATCGGCTCCATAGGTGGCATTGCAAGAATGTTTAACCTTTGGTGCAAAAGGTTGATCTCTTGGAAGCTACTCTCCAGCCCCACCGTTAGATAGTTGATACGGTCAATAAGAACCTCCTCCACGGATGTCATCTCATCGAGTGCTTCTCTTAGCGCCATTACGTAACGCACAAGGGTTGCTTCTATCGATGGCCTTCTTTCTCTGCGACTGTTTCTCGAGTGAGCTAAAGATGTTCCGCTGTTCTGGCTCGACATTCTAAGAAAACAAGTTGAAAAGTTCAAAGTAATGAAACTGTAACACCCCGGAATTTATAAAACTTTATATTAGAATTATAAAGTACAAAATAAACGAGAATAAGCTAACTAGGAAATAAATAACCTAGTTAGTTATGAGTCATGTAGTAACACATGAATGAATTAAAATGCCTAAATTAAAAACTAAATAAAAGTTTAGGGGCTTATGTGTAGAACTTGAAACTTGAAACTTAATTTAATTAAAAACAAAGTACCACACACCAAACACACACAAAGGTGTGTCTGGTCAATCAAACAACAGGGGCGAACAAAAGCTCCCCCACCAAACCCTAACTTGTGCCAAATTGATCAAATTGAAGGTTCAAATCAGTTCCAAATCGATTTTCAAGCACGAATTTGTGATCACCTTGTTGAAGGGATAATAAGGTATGCAAAATCTTGATATTTTGATTCATCTTAAATTCTAGGTTAATTGTGAAAAATTGAAATTGAGCTTGATTATATGTTGTATAGATGAAATTAAAAGTGATATGATGTCTAGGGATAAACCCTAGATGCTTTCTTGTTAAAATCTTTGCATGATACTTGTGGGGTTCATAATCACCATTGTAGGTTATTAATGGGTTTTGTAGAAACTTGATAAACACTAGGATTATGATTCTTGATCTAGTGTAATCTGAGTTTTATGAGGTAATTCCTGAAATATTGATGTTAAAACATGTGTAAATTTGTCTAATTGGTGTTGATTTAGACGAAAATAACAAGTCATGAACTTGGTTCTAACTATGTAAAAATTTGACCCGTTAGGTGTTTGTTAAAATGCCTAAGTGAGGATTAAAATGTTAAAAATCGGATGAAAACGCAGATTTGATTATTATAGCGAATTATGCGTTAATGATTATGAAAAGAGTTCTAAATTGATTATGGATTGAACTATTTAGGCAAAGAATCCGGATCGTCGAGCGGACAAGCCGGATGGGATACGTGTTTGAAGGGTGTGCTCTAAAGGTACGTGACTTTAGTCCCGTTACATTATGCATAAATGTTTGGTATTAGTGTACAAATGGTGTCATAGTGTAATATACATGATTGATGTGTCATTGAAGTGGCGAAGCTCACTGGACAATCAAACGGGTCAAAATAATCGTTGGAATTAGTTTGGCTTGTCATCAAAGTGATGGTTTTCACTCGACGACCAAACGGGTCAAAACTATGCTTTTAAAATGATCATGTGTGAAGGACTTGAGAGTCTCATATTGCGTTAGTGTTGGATAGTAATACGTCAATGAATTGGTTATGCTAATTTAAGTTTACGGATCTGAGATATCGAGTCAAACGATAGAAATCAGTTGTAAGTGTTGCTTGAAACGGTATGCTTGAATTTTGAGAAAACAAGCACGAAATTCTAATGTGAGCGTAAAGCCATGGAACTGCACGGATACGCCAAGATTTACAAGCCCGGGGAATTGGGTAATTACGTCTAAAATGTTTTAGAACTGAAAAATGGTACTATGCACACATAGTTAATGGGTTGAATATTTGAAACAAGGATTTTGTGAACCACTCATTCGTAATTTGGTTTTCGTTGTGTGAAATTTACATGGTTGGATCCGTAATTTTATTACGGACTTATAGGAAAAAGAATCAACTAAAACGGACAATCGAGTAAAAAGTTATGATGGTTTAAAGTTAGATTTTTACTTTATATAGACAGTTTAGTAACGCCAAGACACCACGGACAAATAATAAAGAAAATTCACCTTCAACATAAGAAACTAGTTATTAAAGTCATTAATACAAAACCAAATAAAAAGTGCCAAAAGATTGAAAATCAAAAGTAATACATAAAAGACTTGTCTTCAAGTGATGTAAGATGCTTAACCAAACATGGCCTTTGATTGGCAAGAACTCTTACTATCAATCTTGGATCCCGAGACTACTACACACTCTAAAGATGGATAATAAATGATGGTGGTGGGTGTTGGTGGTGTAATGGTGGTGGAGTGGTGGCAAAGTGGGAGAGTAGTGGTTTGCCAAGGGAAGCTTTTGAAGTGAGCCAAGCACCCCTATTTATAGCCTGCACAGAGCCCTGGCCACGGCCCCGTGTCCAGTGGGCACGCCCCCGTGGCCAGCCTTTTCTCTTCCTTCATTAAATGCATTTGTTAGCAGAGGGTCCCACATGTCCCTGTGTCAAGTGGGCACGGCCCCATGGTCAGAATCCTATCTGTACTATCAAGATTATGCAAGATTATGCGTATCTTAGCGTTGACCATGCCCCATGTTGAGCTGGGCACGCCCCTGTGATGGGCGTAGAAGCTTCTACAGGTTTGTCTTTTCTGCAGGCACCTGACCACGCCCCTGTGTCCAGTGGGCACGGCCCCATGGTCAGTCTTCTGTTTCTTTGTTTTCGCTTTGGGGATGCTTCCGAGGGGTCGGGCATGTCACGTTTATTCCTTTTCTTTTTATTTATGTTGGTTTTGGTTGCATATTTGTTCCTTTTGCTCGTTTAAGCTCATTTGGTCCTATAAATTCAAAAGGAAGACAAAAACACACTTTTTCCAACATTAGTACTAAAAAAGGGTTAGTTTTATGCCTTATTTGATGTAATTTATATATTACATTTTGCACACATCATAAACTTCAATAGTGGGTTTTTCTTTAGGTGTATCTAGTCTGTTCAGGATCTCCTCATGTTGTAGTCTGTATGGTGAATCTCAAAGGAATTCAACCAAAATTTGACATTTTTCATTGTATACAGAGTGCTCTGTATTCATCAACAGATTGTTCTCCTTCATTGGTAAGAATTGGCTAACTTCAATGAAGGGAACATCATGTTCAACAATCGGAATGTTAAGATTTACTTCGGCCATTGTTGAATTTTGAAGGTAATGGATTGATTGTGAAAATTTTTGGCTTTTGAAAACGAAGGGTTTTTAGGGTTTAAGGCTTTGTGAGGAAGAAGGTGTGTGATGTGAAATCTGCTAAGGTTGGGTTTTTATAGTTGAAGGTTTTAGCAGAGATTATGAGGTGGTTAGTTGTTATGGGAGTTGAGGGGACATGGATCGTGGGTTGTAATGACGGTTAATGGATCATTAATTACCTTTATTACTGTTAGATCGTGTGATGTGAAGTTGGTTCAGAAATAACCGTTGGATCGTGGGTATCAAGGTGAATTAATGTGTATTATTCGTGCAAACGTCGGTTTTAATTATGTCTTCTCAACTTGTATTCTTCAATTTTTTAAACATTCTTTGAGGATGAATGTGATTGGAGAATACTAACAGCCACATGACACCTTTTCCTTTTGTGGGACCCATTTTTAGAAATAGTCCAATAATTTGTGTTGTGAAATTTTATATTCTTCCCCCTTTTTGAAAGTTAAAATTCATTTCTGATGACTTTATCATATATTATAACAACTCTCCTAAAATCCCTATAACATTCCTATATGTCCTAAATTACACCATGTATACGAAAAATAGGCCCGAAATACGTTTAATTTAACAAAAATCAAATAAAATGAATTTTAGTGGCCGCTCGCGGGCCGCGACCCCTTTGGCTACCTCAGTCGCGGGCCGCGACAGCTGGCCACTAGGGCGCACCTGGTGATGCCACGTGGCGTAAGGCGTGTCGAGGCTAGGATGTCGACTCAGCTCAGCTAGGACCTAGCCTATGCGGCTCACGGGCCGCGAAGACCTTCACTAAAACTCTCGCGGGGCGCGAGAAATTGGTCGATCAGACCTATAAATAGGGGCCTCGGGCTTCAGTTGGAATTCACTCATTCTCGATCTCTCTCTCTAAATTCTGAATAGTAATTATAATTTCCGGGCATAATACCCACTAAAATAGTGAAGCTCTGCCTCGATGTAAGTATTATAACCCCCGGTTATGTATTAGTTACGCTGCCCGATTGATCTAGTGCTCCGTAACGCGTGTCGAGGCTCTGCCTGACTCAGTCGTTGGAGTTTTGTCTCGGGGAAGGTATAGCTAATGTAAAATTTGGGTTATTATACTAACGCCTGTGCATTGTTTAATTTAATAGATTATAACCAGGAAGTTACAAGGAAATACCTAAACTAGCAATGTGAGTAATCCTTCTTTTTGTAAACTGGTTTTACAAAACCTCAATTGTTTTACATTATAATTAACAGTGATTGAGTATTTGTAATTCTACAATTATCGTCGGTATTTGGGGTTTTGTATACATAACTTGTTACTACACTATGAGTAGTAGCATGACCACAAGTCAGGACTGACAGTACCGTGGGTGGTAATTAATGTAGATGTAAACAGATGTAATTGCTGGATTGCCCTCAATGCTGTAAAATGATAAAAATTTGTTTTGATTAAACTGGGATTCACTCACCAGTATTTTCCACTGACAAAAATGTTTTAAACGTGTTTCAGGTAACAAAATGTGATAGCCAAATAGAAGTCAGCTGGAGAGCACTGAAGGCTTGGAAAAGTGGCTATAAAATGTTACCTAAATAAAGAAGAAGTTTTATTTGAATAAAATAGGGTTTATCCATGTAAAATTATTATGAATGGAAACTTGGGTTTTACCCATGTAATTATTATTATAAAAATGTGGTGTTTTACTCTAATAAAATATTTCTTAACTACGGTCCTGATGTAAATTTCGCTGCCAAATTAATAAACACCGATACCACCAAATGTGCGAGCTCGCGGCCACCCGCCTTCTGGGTCAAGGGGTCGGGGGTTGCGTCATAAATATATCCCATTTGTTGTTTCTATTGGGTTTTCAACAGAATCAAAAGTTCCCCCTTGATAGAGTGTTCCAGTTTTTTTTTTTTTTTTTTTTGGATGAGAAGGAATGATTAAAATATCAGAAGTATGACTTACATATGGTTTTTCTGGTAGAATCCAAATCTGTTGTTCTTTTCTTCAAGGAATTTTTGTGAAAATTTTTCAAAGGATGAATGATGGTGTATGGTTTTCTAAAATTTTCACACAGTTGTTGTCTCATTTTATCATTGTCATTCCTTTTTGAAGTTTAACTGTCCAGAATTTTTTGATTTTCAACATCTTTTGAGCAAAAATAATTTTATCCGATTTTGAAGTTCTTTTACCAGATTTTACCAGCTTTCAACTTTATGTTATCAGAAACTTAAGGTTTTGTGACAAATGTTTCGTTTCTGATGTGCATAAGTTGTGCTGTGGTATTAACTTCTTTTGTTTTACCATATGTTTTTTACCCATTTGTTTTTCCTTCCCCCTAACCAAGTTAACAGAAAATAAATATGTAAAAACATGATATATAAACTTTTAACAAACAAAAGAAAAAAACAACAAAACAAACTCTATCTCCTCCTCTCCATAGATGATCTGGGTGAACAGCCAAAGATGGGTCTCCAAACCTGTGTTATGAGCAGTTGGTATTAGCATTGTGTGTCTGATACTCTATTGGAGTACCACTTCTGCTCTGGGGAACCATGCAGGAATGCCTCCAAATCCCAGCTGGCTAGTGATCACCCTCATCATAAAACGAGTATACGCTAAGAATGGCCTGCCAGACCACAGGTTGCTTGTAATATCTTTCATTAGATAATGAGAGAAATTATAAGGGATGTCATGTACAAGTGCATGTATAGGTACCATCAACCTGTAGGAGACTTCATGATGGTTTATGATTTCTTGAAAAAACATACCCCCGTCTGATTTACCAAATACTGCCATGGCTTGATGAAGCCAGTTTTGGAGATTGGCCTATTTTGGTTATCCGGATTATACTCCATTTGGGTTAGGGTCTCATCAATATGTGCTCTTGTAAAAATGAGAACATTGTGATCATCATTAAGGTTTAGAACCTGTCTAATGATGTCCTCAGTGATAATGATTGGTTTTCCCAGCACATAACTTCCAATGGAAGTTAGTCCCTTCCCCTCATGCAGTAGAATTCTTGCATTTTTCTAGAACATTTGCAAGATTTCTGGATAAACCATTATGTGTGCTGATAAAGCGTAGGCCAGTGGGCTCTGCATGAGCATGTTAAGGATTACATGGCATCCTTCTCATGCTAGACCCTCAAAGTTAGTCCTGATTCTTAGATTGTGATAAGGATGGTATGGAAATGGAAAGTAGTCAGGATGTATTCTTGCCATTTTTGGTGTAAAACGTATGAAGAAGATAAAGGGTTTTCTAGGGTTTTTTTAGTTGGATGAAAGTGACTGACTGAGTTTGAAGTGGTAGACATTTATAGTGAAAGTTAAGTTTGCCTTAAATGTTATCTACCTACTTTAGATTTATTATCTCTATTTTCTTTGTTATTTGATTTTCTGTCAGTAGACAAAGAGAACAAATGAGATAAAATCTCCTGCATTAATGGTTTAGGCGGCCATTCTGATAATTATCATGATTATCTGCCTAGATGTCATTTCTATCTCCTTAATATTGATGAGTGGCAATGAATGTTAGGAGAGAGGGCTAACTACCATTAACGTTTTCCAAGAAATTTTATATCCGTGACGTGATCTACCCTAGTCTAAAGAGATAAAATTTGTATTTATAAAATAAATAAAAAAGAAAAAGAAAACTAAGGAATACAGATATGAACGAATAAAATTTACAAAAGCGATGAGAGATGATGATTACATATGGACTATGTTCATGCACATGAAAAGAGAAAGAAAAATATGATATCTTAAGTTTCATCAGAAATTCTGTTAACAAGGTCAACTTCTAGTGATTCATCAGATTTTCTGGTGACTTGTGAATTTTCTGATAGATCATCAGATTTTTTACTAGAAATCTGATCAGTTGTATGCAAATCAGATTTTTCTTTATTTTGTGACACTATTTCTTTGTTTTGTTCAATTTGCATATTGACAATTCCCAATTTGTTGATTAAAAAGTTGTGTCTATTTTCATCTAAATGTTTAGTGAAAATATCAGCAAATTGATTTTCTTTGGGGACAAAATACATTTCAATGTTACCTTTCTCAACATGATCTTTTATGAAGTGGTATCTGACATCAATGTGTTTTGTTCTTGAGTGATGCACTGGATTTGATGTTATTGCAATTGCACTCATAGAATCACATAAGATTGGAATTTTTGTCAGATTCACTCCATAATCTCTCAGCTGAGTTTGCATGCACAGAACTTGTGAACAACAGCTTGCTGCTGCTACATATTCTGATTCTGTTGTGGATGTGGCTACACAGTTTTGCTTTTTTCTTGCCCAACATACTAATTTTTCTCCCAGCATTACAGGCACCATATGTGCTTTTTTGTCAAGTTTGCATCCTGCATGATCTGCATCTGTGTATGCAATTAATTCTAAATTTGTGTTTTTAGGATACAAGAAGCCAAGATATGATGTTCCTTTAAGGTATTTAAAAACTCTTTTTACAGCTTTCATGTGGGACTCTTTAGGATTGCATTGATACCTTGCCAGAAAACAAGTAGAAACATTATGTCTGGTCTACTGGTTGTTAAGTATAGCAAAGATCCTATCATTCCCCTATAAGTTTTTATGTCAACTGGTTTACCTTCAACATCAGAATCAAGTTTGTTTCCTATGGCCATGGGAGTCTTTGAAGATGAGCAGTTCTCAAGTGAATACTTTTTCAAAATTGTTCTGACATATTTTGATTGACTCAAGAATATGCCATCAGTTTGTTGTTTAACTTGTAAACCAAGAAAAAAGGTTAATTCACCCATGATGCTCATTTCGAAATTATTTGTAAATATTTTTCCTTTCTTGTTCATAAAATTCAGTTTTTGCATCTTTTATTGGGTTTTGATCAATTAGTAATTCGTTTTCAGTTTTAGCCTTATTGAGCAACTTTTGCAAATCATCAGATTTTGTGCTTTCTGGTGAAGTTTTATTTTGCAGAATCACAAAATCTTGCATAAGCTTGTTCAGTTGTTGTTCTAGATCAATGTTCTCTGAACTTACTTTTTTGTTCTGATGACCTGGAGCATTCATCAGAAGTTGTGGCCATTAAGCAGAAATTTGTCATTTCCTCCTCTTCTTCATCATAAGAATCATCGGTTAGCCAGGTATCAGTACCTGCTATCAAGCTGACTTTCTGTTGCTGCTTTTTAGCTTCTTTAAGCTTCTTTTCATAATAGGCTACATCCTTCAGCTTCTTGTTCTTACATTCTGAAGCATAGTGCCCCTTTTGTTTGCATCTGTAGCAAACAACTTATGTCTTCCCTTTCTCTCTTGACTTTCCTTCCATCCTCCATCTATCATTCTTCTGGAATTTGCCACTCCCATCTCTCAATCTTTGCTCAAACGTTTTTGAGAGCAAAGTAATAGCCTCTACAAAGGCTAAAAAATCTGATGAAGCATCAGAATTTCTATGTTCTGGCAGTGAGAGGGTTGTGGATCTGATATTGGTACTCTTTGTGTGTGTGAAACAAGAGCTATAGGTCCCCCTTTGAGGTTCGAATTTTCATAGATTTCCTCCTCTCTTGGGACAAGGATGTTGTAAAGATCATGTAAGTTCATATTCCCTAATTCAAGGGTTGATGCCAAGGACATTGTGAGACTTCTCCAGTCTCTTGGCAGTGCATCAAGGAACTTAACATTCTTTTCATCATTTGATTTTTCAATACCAAACTTTTTAAGTTCATTTAAAAGTTTGGTGAACCTATGATATGTTTCTGAAAAAGTCGCATTTTGGAGACTTTTGAACCTTTCGTATGAAGAAACACAGTTAGTTCTCTTGTTTCTTTTCATTCTTTCTCCTCCTTCACAAAGATTTTCCAGTTGATCACATATTTCCTTAGCAGATGCACAAGCATCTACTTGAGAAAATATGTCATTTGGAAGTGCCATACTCAAAAGTGATTTGGCCCTTTCATCAGCAGATACCATATCCTTATCTTCTAGACTCCAATGTGTTTCACTTTTAGGAGCCAAGGAGGTAGGGATAGCTGGTGTGGCTTAGTTGCTGGAACTGCTAGTATTTCAATAGTAGGTATATGTGGACCTCTCATAATGGATGAAAATAGTGCTCGATCATGTCCATTTAGGAAATTGATCATCCTGATTTTCCATTGAGGGTATTCTTCTCTGACCAAAGTTGGAGGTTTTGACATAGACCCAATGTTGAAAGCATTATTCCAGGTTTGAAAGTTTGCCATATTTAGTTTAAAAGATGGATATCAAAAAAATATAAGCAATTGATCTTTTGAAAAATAATTTATTCAATCTGTTCTGATACCAATTGTTGATCCTAGATAGAGATACACAAAGACTTAATATGGCAAGTGATTTCAACAAATAGGAAAATATTGTGCGGAACTAGAAATCAAACTTTCAAGAAACAACTTACAGAATTTTCAAGTATATTAATGACTTTGTAAAACAAAGTTATTGGATGTTACAAAATGAATGCTTAAAGAATTCTGTGCGAAGGGTAATGGAGTTTGTGGTGTGTGTATTAAATGCTTAGCTCAACTCATTTAACCTCCTAGGTTGACATCTCTATTTATAGAGAGTCTGGATCTGAATAAACATTTGTGAATTCATTCACTTACTCTGCACAAAGTGACTTTTTGGCATATTCATTGAATCGGTTATTGCCAACTTGCTACTTTTCAGTTATGCCAGGTCTTATCTCTTAAGACAAGTTGGTCCACCAGAACTTCTAGTGACCAGCTTACTAGAATTCTGATGAACTTGATCATCAGAAATTCTGATGATCAAACTTACCAGATTCTTAAGATAAATACCAGATTTATTATCAGACTTCATCAGAATGGTCTTGCCTGATTTTTTCTTGTTTTGATCACTTCCTGATACTTAGTTAAGATGTATCTTTCATTTCTTCTTGTCATGTTATCATGTAGGCACCTTTTTATTGATATTCCTTGACTGTATCTTCAGCTTATGATCAGGTTGATCATCTTTTTCTTCAATACTTACATTAAAGTTTCCTAACAAGGGGGTTGGTGGTGGTGGTGGCGGCTAATGGTGGTGGTGGAGGTGGAGGTGGTGATGGTGCCACATAAATAGCCAAGTCATTCGCCAAGCCACATAGCGTCCACGTCATCTGCCACATCACATCAAACTAACTGGGTTAGACCCCAGTTAGAAATGGATCGATGGGGGGGGGGGAAATGTTTACAATTTGGGACTGCTTGAGGAAATTTTTTAAGTTAGGATTATTATCAGCCAACATGTCAAACTTAGGATGATTAAAATCCAATAACCCTAAAATAAGTGAGTTTGGTACCACAATTGTCATTTGTAATGAGTTTGGTAGCGCAATTGTCATTTGTTAACCAAATCCTAGTTAATACACGTCATTATTTAAATCTATTTATTAACAGATTGCTTTTAAGGGTGAGGATCAAATAGGAAGTTTATTTTGGCTAGGAATGATAGGAAGCAATAGGATTAGGACATGTGGCAAAATTTAAAATAAAGAGGAAGGGTATTTTAGTCAATATAATCCTTTCTTCTTCCTTTTCAAAACCTAGTAACTTCAAAACCCACCATTTTCAAAACCCACCATCTTCAACCATTTCTTCACTTTCTATCTGAATAATCACTACATTATAGTGCGATTTTCATCACCAATCAATAATTCAAACACCCGATCAACGTGTTCTTCAGCTTTTTTGAAGAAAACCCAGTTTAATTTCATACAAAATCTCGTTTTTTTCCGGTGATTTTGAAGATAATCACTCGATCCGTTTGATTCGAGCGCTGATAAGTGTTTCAATCATTCAAAATTCGTCAATTGTTGAAGAAATCACTTTGATCCATGTAAGAAATTCTTTAATTTCATTTTTACGATCTGGGTTTTTGATTTAGTCATTGCGTTTTACGATCTTGGCGGGGGTCCGGGGGCAGCGCCCCTGGTAGCAGGGTCCTAGAGGTGGCAGCCCCTGGCGGGGTCCAAGGGGCAGAGCCCCTGGCTGGGGTTGAGATGCGTTTTAGAGAGAACACTTTCTTTGGTGTTTTTAGGCAATTGCGTTTTAGAACTAAAACATTTTTATGTGTTTTCTGTTCATTGCGTTTTAGAAAAACACATTCTTGAAGTGTTTTTAGTCATTGCGTTTTAGGTAAAAACACATTTTTATGTGTTTTTAGTCCATTGCGTTTTAGAAAGTACATTTTCTTTTGAGTTTTTAGGCTATTGCGTTTTAGAAATAAGACATTTCTTTGTGTTTTCTGGCCATTGCGTTTTACAAATAAGACATTTCTTTGTGTTTTTGGTGCATTGCGTTTTAGAAAAATGACATTTTTTATGTTTTTTTTTTCCATTGCCTTTTACGCAACTGGGTTTTTTCATTGCGTTTTACGCAAATGGGTTTTAGAAAAAAAAAATCGAAAATATAGCAATAGTATACTCGTTTTAAAGATAAAAAAAACGCTCGTTTTTTGGTGAAATTTTTATAAAAAAATAATGTCGTATGAAAGAGTTATTAACATTTAAAAAATGGGGGGAATTGGAGGAAAGAGAAACTATTGCCTTGTATTGACTAGAATACCCCTAAACAAACTCACGCGCCTATTTTCTTCCCTTCAATTTCCCTGATTTAATCTTAGCCCTTGATTAACTAAATGGATAGTCACAATCACTTTCTAGCCTTCTTAGCAAAATAAACTGTCTATCATATCTCCATCCTTGATTTTAATTGTACTTTAAAGTTTCGTTTCCCGTAACTTAATTTAATTTTCATTCCCCTTCGTAATTCTGCCTCATGTCACACACTAAAAGGGATACCCTTTCCGATCTACCCCTTCTACTGATTTTGCCAGCTTAGCCGGAAAAAAATATAATAAAATTAAAAAAAAATAACCTAAGTGACCCAACCGGTTTGTGATTCAGCCGGTAGTGTGGCTCCTAAAAACAGTTCTTATTTTCAAAGTATTTTTACTATTAATTAAAAACCAACTAAAACTAATTTATATTATCATATGCTGTTGTAGTTGGGGACACATTTCTTAATTGTTCCCGTTAATCGTACAATTCCACTTCTGAGTTCCTTATAATTGCACCCTTTACACGTACATTTCCACTTATGCATTATTCCTTTAATATATAATTTTGACTTTTAGACTTTGATTCGGCATGGGATTAAGTCATGGGATTACAATATATAATTTTAAGCCAATGATCTTTAGATCAAGTGGTAGAGGGTTTGCATTTCTCTTGAGAGATGCAGGTTCGACTCTCACTTGGTGCAGAGTGAGACACTGGTGGGCAATGATAGGAGACCTAGGGAAACCTGGGTTGGATCCTTGAGCCAAACAGGTTTTACCGGTAATTTCACCGTCGTGCCTACGGGCGGGTGGGTTACCGGGTTTTCCCCGGAATTTGTGGTGGACTCGGGTTACTCTCGGAGTACTCCGTTTGTCCAGTGGGTGCCCCGAGAGTACTCGGGATTGAGTTTGTTGGTCGTTCAAAAACTTTTAGCCTTGATTCAGCATTACTACGCTATTAATAACTATTTGGAGATCATAATAAAGATATAAATCATAGAATATAACAAATTGCAAATATAATATTTTCATATACTATCCGTATTTCACAAAGTGGCAACAATGTCACGTAACAATTTTGTTTTTTTATATGAGTCGATATCTGAATGTATATCTCAAAACCTGATTAAATATATTTTAGTATAAAGTACATGAACGTGCAAGTTGTAATAGATTTTAACTATTTTAATGTAAAATACATTTATTCCAGCTGTAATAACAGATGACAGCTGATTATTATATACTTTATGAGGTCAGCCAACTACTTCTCTCAATATAAACCGTAGATCTCGAGTTCAAATCGAAACTTGTATATTATAGGTTTACATGTGAGAGATGTATCACAATTATTTTTATAACTTTTACATTATATAAAACATATGATCATGCAACAACTTTATCGTAACTACAAATTAAGTGTGTTAAAGTACCAAGTTGCAAGTGAGTCTAACATTTAAGCAAAAAATACATTTAATTCAGTTATACTAAGATATAATAAAGAAATTTTTAGAACAGCTAAATCATATATTTTTTATATCTTATCTTAAATCTACAACAATGTGTACTATTTAATATACGCATTGATACTGTTAGGATACAATCCATCTTGGTATATATAAAAAAAATATTACTGCATATCTTAGTAAAAGAAATGAACATTGTTACATATTTAGATATAATATTTTATTTACTAAAGATAAAGAAAAAAATCCTAAAGGAGATGGGGGTTTAAGGGCCTAAGGGGGGACCATAGGCGTGCAACGCAATTATTCCATAAATGGAATAATTAGGGTTTTAATATAAGATGTGGTCCTTGAATTATTGAATAGTGTGGAGATTTTGAATTCAATTTCTCGTTTTCTTTTAATAAATATTTTATTTCCCCGATTTTTTTAGATATTCGATTAAAAAAAAATCCTCCAATGAAACATCCATCATGTTTTTTGTGGTCCCAAACACATTTATATATATTTGTTTTTTTACAAAGTAGTTTTTATCCCTTTACAATTACGCACCACATGTTTGTATAAACCTTAATATTTCACTAAAAAAAACTTGCCTGAGTTAAATCAAAACAGAAGATAGACAGGTAACAAGTTGCGCCGCCACCTCTTTCTGAATGACAAACTCTAACCTTCCAAAGAGAAACCCCTGCCCCATGGGCTGAACAATTGTTGTAAATGACCCGTTGGATCCTGATCAATAAGTGGATAGCTTCTAGCGCCAGGAAGCCAAATGTATCAAAGACAAAAGGGTGCGCAAACTTTAGCGTTATACACAAAAAATTATATATTATTAGTCAATGTTATACACAAACACACACATGTATATAATGCACACTTACATATAGAATTACCTATAGCTCATCATTTTTTTTTTCAAAAGGTCGTTTAACTTTGTTAAAAAAAATAGTACTAAAAGATGTACTCAAATTAAAAAGAAACGATTACATTATGGTGTAAATTTTTTTATGAAAAAAAAACAATAATGCATATAAAAGTTATTTGCATTTAGTAAATAGCGTTTTTTTTTTTTTTTTTTTTTTGAACGGCAAATTTAGTAAATAGCGTTTCTAGTTATGAAATCAACAATGTCCTTGAACTCATAACATATGTCTAATAACCTTTATTTATAGATCTGATAGTTCTGAATATTTGTTGAAGAAAATAAATAACATATTTGTTAAATAGCACGTTTAACATTTAATTCTTTTAATGTGGAGTGGAAATTATTAAGTGTGGTCCGTTTATAAGGTACAATGATAGCTAAGACCAAAGTTAGACCCAAATTATAAGTTTGATGGGCTTATGATGGCCGATAAGTTAAGTAACACATTTAATATTGAAGTCTTATAAACTTTAAAGTGGGCTAAATGAGGTGGAAATTATTTAGTGAGGTCCATTTAGAATGTAGAGGTACACAAATCGAATTTAATAGTAAATTACAAAATCGTCCTTTATGTATGTCATTTATTACAAACTGTGTCCTTTATCTTCAATAATTACAGAAAACGTACTCGATGTTTGCAAATCCTTACAAGTTATGTCCTTTAGCCCTAACCGAGTTAACTTTTTGTGGTTAAATCTGACCAAATGGACCCCACATGAGGGTATTTTGGTCATTTTACTTTTATGTGAGGAACATTTGGTCAGATTTAACCACAAAAATACCCTCATGTGGGGTTCATTTGATCTTATTTAACCACAAAAATTAACTGAGTTAGGGCTAAAGGACATAAATTGCAAGAATTTGCAAACATCGAGTACGTTTTCTGTAATTATTGAAGACAAAGGACACAGTTTGCAATAAGTGACATACATAAAGGACGATTTTTGTAATTTACTCTTAATATAAAAAAGGGTTTGGATTCTATTCGATCCGGTAAGTCAAACAATAGTCAAAATCGGATTGTGAAAATCCGGATCGGATTTTATCATATTCGAAGGTCCATAAAACTCGATCCTATAGCATCCGGATCGAAACAAATAAATAAATAAGATGAACTACTAAAATTCATATTTGTAGATTTTTACAGGTAATATAACATAATTTGATTAAGAAATAAATACCAAATTGCAAGTAATATAACAGAATTTGATTAAAAAATAATTACCTAATAATAAATGATTAAAAAATAAATACCAAATAATTAATAAATATGTTGGATAAACTCAATAAAATTCATATAAAAATAAGAAACCGGATTTTTTTTAAAGCTGGATCCAAAAATCCCGGACTGGGTCTGATGCGTGAAGATTCGGTAAAAATCCGTTGGGTTGTCGGATCGGTTTTGATAATTTTTCAAATCGGTTTTAGATTCAGATTTTATGTAGATTTCCATTACAAGGTACAATGATAGCTAAAGACGAAAGTTATACCCAAATTATAAGTATGATGGGCTTAATATGGCCAATGCATGGGCATGATTGAAGATCTTAAAACCAAATCACATGAAGTCCTCAAAACGTTGTTTTTTGTTTGTGATGATCCTGCTTGAAGGAACATGATGGGGGCTACAAGTGGTAAGTTTCTTTAATGATTTTGTGGTTGGGAAGAAGCTTAGTTTCAAGAAGCATATGTGATTAGTGACGGATTTAGAAGAAAAATTCAAAGGTATCCTAATTTTTTTTATCATGTATTCATACAATAATTAACAAAACATGCTAAATAATCTATTTTTTACTACATTTTTTGTTGGGTTTTAAATTTAACTAGTGGTGTGTTACACGCGGCCTGCATCGGGGGTGTTAAAATTTGTAACGATAGTAGCTGATATTATTCTAAAGTAGGCTAAATCAAACATAAGTGATATATACTTATATAATTTTAATACGAATCTAATCATATACTCTAAATATTAATCTAACCATATAATCAATTAAAGAAATTTGTGATTTGATGAGACTAGAACGATTGTGATCAAGCACACTTAGAGAATAAGATAAAATATTGGCCGTTATAGATAACCAAATAAGTGGCCAAACTAGTTGGCTGGTTGGCCATTATTATATGTTTAACATTTAACAATTACTAATATGAAAAAAAATATAAGAACCTAACTTTTTATATAATTACTAAATATAAACTAACAAAATTACATTCTCTTAGGCATTTAGATATAAAATAAATTAAGTAATAACAGTCAATCTAATAAATAGTTGCTTGTTCAATGAAAAAAAAAACCAAATTAATAAAAATAAAACTAAAAGAAAAATATAGCTAATAAAATACTTTATTGCTTTATATTTTTTAACCGTTTGAGAAAAATTAAAAGAACTATTAATTTAAAAAATACTTAGTGAGCATAAGAAGAAAGTTCTTATGGGGTGGATGTAGCGTCAACAATAAAATAAGGTGGGTTAAATGGGAAAAAGTGGTAGCATGCAAAAACTTTGGAGGGCTTGGTATTGGGAACATTAGGGATCTTAACTTGACACTCTTGATAAAGTGATGGTGGAGACTCAAAATGGAGCCGAACCAACTATGGGCGAAAGTAATAAAAGCTATACACTATAGTAGTAGTAGAATAGAATCCATACCGGTTAAAAAGACATTAACGGGTGTGTGGAAAAACATTAGGGAAATAGGGAAGGAATTCATCAAATCTAAACAAATGACACAAGAGCTTTTAGTACCGGTTTATCCTCAACATCTAAACAAATCAAAAGTTTAGAAAAATGTTTTTAAACTAGAAAAATAAAACTAGCTAAAATGCTGAAAAAATAAAAATAAAATAAAAATAGATAAACAAGATGAATCACATGGATCCGACTCGTGTTTAGTGTAACCTTTGATTATTTCCGCACTTTTGCACTTTTTAAGAGATTATCTTAGTTATTGTAGTAGGCCCCTCTTCTGAAGGTGACGTTACCCTCAACCCAGTAGTTTGAGTCAGCAAGGATACAATCCTAAAGGGTTGGATTATTGAAAGATAATTAATTAAGTTATTAATGCATATTGTGGTAGGCCTCTTTTCTGAAGGTGACGTTACCCTCGGCTAAGTAGTCTGAGTCAGCAGGGATACAGTCCCAAGTAGCCGGGTTAAAGTATTAATAGTAGTTTACATATGAGGGGATCAAGGAGTTTGGACCCCCGCCATCCAATACCAGTGGGTATTGAAGGAGGTCCTACTAAAGTTGACCCAGGTCCTTGCAGGATCTATACACTGAACAAGGCAAGACTCTTACCAAACCGTTCCCTTAACCCCCGACCAGGTAGCCAACATACCTCCATATAGACCGTGGAGATATGAATGGTGAAAATCTTTTATTTTATATAGACAGTAAAATAATGCCAAGACACCACGGACAAACGATAAGGAAGACTCACCTTCAACATAAGAAACTAGTTATTAAAGTCATTAATACAGAACCAAATAAAAAGTGCGAAAAGATTAAAAATAAAAAGTATTACACTAGACACTTGTCTTCACCAAGTGATGTAAGAGACTTAGGCAAACATGGCATTTGATTGTCAAGAACTCTTACGATCAATCTTAGATCCCGAGACTACTACACACACTCTATGATGGATGATGGATGATGGTGGTGGATGTGGGTTGTGATGGTGGTGGAGGGTGGGTGTAGTGTGAGAGAGGTGGTTTGCCAAGGGATGGTTTGCAAATGAGCCAAGCACCCCTATTTATAGCCCGCACAGAAGCCCGGACACGGCCCCGTGTCCATTGGGCACGGCCCCGTGTCCATTAGTACTTAAAAAGGGTTAGTTTTATGCCACATTTGATGTAATTTATATGTTGTATTTTGCACACATCAAATACCCGCACACTTGAATCTTTGCTTGTCCTCAAGCAAAACTCTTTATTTTGTGGCTAACACTCTCAAATGGAATGGGTAGAAGAGTAGGTTTTTGGGCTTGTCATAGAGTGTCGGGATTTCCAAGATTCTTTATTAGGTTTTATTTTTATTTATTTACAATCCTATTCGTCATGATTTATTTAAAACGTTACATAAGATAAATTACTTATTAGGGCATAACATGCCTCTTTAAAATTCTATTTATATACAAGTTCACATACCTCACGGGGGATCACTCAACACTCGGGCCGAAGGTGTATTTTTGTGAAAACTCTCGAGAGCGACATGGAACTTACTTCTGCCATAAGCTTGCCAAGCAATCAATCCTCCTCCTTTTTAACTATACACCTTTGTAAATATCAAGAGGACTTTGGGGGAGGGTTAGGCTTGGGTTAAAGGTAGGTGGTTGGGTTAGTGGTTAGTAGAAAAGGGCGAAAGGCGTAAAAAGCGTCGGTTTTCGCAAAACATTTTTGTGACTGTTTATTCTAATGAAGCTTTATTCAAGCAAGCCTTCTTTTGATTAGCTTTGTTTGTTTATTGCTAACTTCATTTTTCTTTTCTTCTTCGCTCTTTTTTTTTAATAAGGGAGTCACACGAAAACCGAGCTTTGTTACTAAAATAAAGGGTTTAAAATGAAAAAGGGTTTTGGTGGGTAAAATGGTGTTTGATTTGGGTTAAGAAATGAAAAGGTTTAGGCTCAAAGGGGTTAACTAGGGGGATTTTGGGTAGGTGATAAAAAAAAGGAAAAATAATGGTGTAGAAATAAAAAGGGTTAGTCCTAATGCCTCCATCATTTACTTACTTGGGTTTAAGTTGGTAAGGACCGGGAATGTATCGTCGTGGCAAGTTCTAGAGTTGTAAGAAACCAAGCGGCTATTCACACAAGAAACGAAAAATGAGCATTTAGTTTAAAGATGTGTATTTGTATGTTCAATAAATGCTCAAAACTCACTTTTTGTGGGAATGGGTTTTTATGTGATCAAGTATATATAATCAAATTTTAACTAGATTTGTCATGCCGTTTCATAATTTTCTTATGTTGGTTCTTTTTATCACGATGCTATCAGTTGTAAATTTGTAAAAATATAACCTTTTTAGAATTTGAAATTCCCAAATTAAACCTAGACAAGTAAAAAAATGAAAAATTTTTGGGGTGTTTAGCGGTTCCAATAGAGTTTTGTGTAAGGCTTGTAATTAGGACTTGCAAAATTCAAGGTTTTAGCATCCCCCCCCCCCCCCACACACACACACTTAAATTACACATTGTCCTCAATGTGTCCCAAAAATAGGTTTTTAGATTGATTGAATGTGTAAAAAGTTGTGAAAAAGCAAAAATTTATGTTACTGGGCGTCTGAACACGGCCCCGTGTCGGATGAACACGACCCCGTGGTCAGATTGCCAGTAACAAGAACTTACAGAAGGTGGACACGGGGGCGTGTCGGATGAACACGACCCCGTGTCTGGTAAAAATCTGCAGAATTCTGACAAACAGCAGGTCTGGGGCAATGGGCACGGGGGCGTGTTGGCTGAACACGACCCCGTGTAGACAATCTGCAAAGGTGAAAAACAGGTTTCTGGCTTCGGTTTTCCTGTCCCGGCTTTAGTAGCACTAATGTTTAGTGCTCTAAGCCTCATATTTACCTGTTTTATCAATAAACACTACTTCAAACCATAACAAGCATCCTAAATTACCATCGTTCAAACATCCATGTCACAAAGTTAAAATAAAGAAAATGCATAAAAGTAAAAAGTGTTAGAGGAAAGTAAATTGTTCAACACACGGCACGCAAGCCGGAAATTGTTCATGAGATAAGGGGGTTAACCTGTGAGACCTCCAACCAGCTGCTCCTACCTTCACTCCTCCCGCTTAGTCCATGTCCTCGTCTTCATCATCATCTCCTCCTCCGTGCCCCGCCATGTACTCCCGGATGTTCCCAATGTCATCCTGTATGTTGGATATGTTTCTTTCTATTGCTCTGACCCGGGTGTACGTGTTGCTGGCCATATTATAGGTGTTCCTGGTGCACATGAGGTTTTCCTGCAATAAGTCATGTAAACTTTGAAAATTAGGAAAACCGCCTCCTTGTGAGGAGGATTGGCCCGGATCACCATGGGGCTGGTATTGGTATTGGTATTGTGGAGGAGGCTGGAAGTGTGGAGCATGTAAGACGAGTGCCTCTTGCGGGTTCCATGCATGCCCCTGAACTCTTTGGAAGCTGACTGTCCCATCTTCTGCTTCATAAATCAGGCTCATTGAGCGGCAGATGACCATGTCCACGCTTCCCGACCATGGGCTCTTCTCAAAGACCTGAGCATGTTCACGAAATGCCTGAAAAGACGGTATATCCATCCTCCAAAGAAGATAGGATTCGGGGGAGTAGCAAGCTGGTTCCAATGCATGTTTCGGAGCAGGAGGTACGGAACATCAAGGTTGGTACGGGTGTGGATGCAATGAAGGACTAGTAGATCTCTTAAACCTACAACACTGCTGCTATCATGCCTTTGACTAAGAGAGTAAGTGAGGACCCTGTGAATGTAGCGGTAAAGAGGGTCCCTCAACTTAGTGCTCTTAGTGCTGCAAGGATTGTAGATGCCTTCTCCTATTTGAGCCCAAGCAGTTTGGCGGTCACTTTCTTTGATCTCGCGGAGACCGCCGGTGTTTTCTTCATCTCCCGCATCTTCCTCCGCATACAACCCAACTATCGACCCAAACTGTGCTATCGAGATTGAGTACCTAGTCCCTCCACACCGGAATTCTACACCATCATTATCAAACGGATCGGCTCTTATTTTGAAAGCAAATGTGCTATATAATTCTAGGTTATATTCATGGACTGAGCGAAGTCGAGTGCACAGAGCGGCTCTTAGTGGGCCGGTGACTAGGTTGTTGAATCGGTCAAGCTGGTTCACTGCTCCTAGAAGATCCATGCATACTATTCGTGGGTATTCCTCTGGCCTGGTTCGAAGCACGTCGTATCTTGCTTTAGCATCCAACTCATTTGCATTGAACCTCGTGAATTTCTTGGACAACTGAAATGAAACACCAAACAATTAGCACGAAACAGTGAAATTTTTGGAGAAAACTGTAAACAGTCAGCTGAACATGGCCCTGTGTTCAGCGGACACCCCCCATGTTGGTCTTAGTTTGGCTGGACACGCCCCCGTGCTCGCCGAGCACGGCCCCGTGTCCAGACGTCTGTTTCCCAAAAATCCCATTTTTCGACCTGGTCCCGAAAACTTGAAAATTTTTGGTCCAGTAGCGGCGGTTTTCCCTGAAAATGAAACCCCAATTGCCATTTTTCCCAAAACAAACCGTTTACCCCTTCAATTTTATCTTTTTCGGTTCAAAAACAAGGGTTTGGGGTTTTTGTGAGAAATCAGGCAAATCTATGAACAATACAAGTTGATTTACTTCCTATAACATGTATCTAAACTAATTCTAACAGATCTAAGCAAAAATTTGAGGTTCGATCCGGATAAAGTTCAAGAACCCTAGATTTTCCCCAATTTTTTTGTGTTTTAACTACATGCAAATGCTTAATCTAACTACTAAAGCTGATAGAATAATACCTTGATGTTGTTAGAAGTAGAGGAGACGTCGGAATCTTGCAGAAAAATCGCCTGAACCAGAGAGTTTTCGGGGAAACGGGGCGTGTGGAATGAAGTAACTGTTATGAAAAAGCGGTTTTATCCCGACAGTTGCGCGGACACGGCCCCGTGTTCGGGCAAGTTTTTTGTATTTTTTTTTCTTTTTTAGTGCTCGTGTGAGTGCCCTATTTCCTGAAAACTTGGTTATAAGACTTACCGATTTAGATGTCAACCTGCTTATTCGTAACTTATCAGGTATGATGTTGATGCTTTCATTCTTCGATTGTTTGAAACGAGATTTCTTCCTCCTCATCCTCAATGAATCCTCGATAGAGCTTCAGCCGTTGGCCATTGACTTTGAATGGATTTCCATTTCGAGATTTAATTTCTACTGCACCGTGCGGGAAAATATGGGTGATGGAAAAAGGTCCTGACCACCTAGACTTTAATTTACCAGGAAATAGCCGAAGTCGTGAATTAAACAATAGAACTCGATCTCCTACTCGAAATTCATTAGGTTTAATGTGTTTATCATGCAAATTTTTCATTCTTTCCTTATAAATTTCGGAGTTAGAGTATGCATAATTCCTTAGTTCGTCTAATTCATTTAATTGACAAAATCGGTTTTTACCGGCAAATTTTAAATCTAAGTTTACATGTTTAATTGCCCAGTATGCCTTGTGTGCAATTTCTACTGGTAAATGACATCTTTTTCCATAGACGAGCTTATATGGGGTTGTACATATTGTTGTTTTATAAGCAGTTCGAAAAGCCCATAAAGCATCATCTAATTTATCGGCCCATTCTTTTTTATTTAACCCTACGGTTTTTTCAAGTATCCGTTTTAAACCTCTATTAGTCACTTCGGCTTGTCCATTTGTTTGAGGGTGATATGCCGTTGAGACCCGATGATAGACCCCATACCTTGTTAAGATTTTTTCAAGTTGATGATTACAAAAATGGGTACCTCTATCACTAATTAAAGCTTTTGGTGTTCCAAAACAAGAGAATAATCTTTTCAGAAATCTTACCACGACTCTTCCATCGTTGACGGTGGGAAAGGTCCCATAAAGTCGAGTCCCCACACATCAAAAATTTCACAAACAAGAATGTCATTTTGTGGCATTTCGTTTTTGGAAGAAATATTACTTGTTCTTTGGCAAGCATCACATGTTCTGAAAAGACTTTGGGCGTCTTTGTGAATGGTTGGCCAGTAAAATCCTGAATCAAATACCTTTCGTGCGGTACTTACTGCACCATGATGTCCTCCGTATGGACCTTCATGACAATGGCGGAGAATTCTTCTTGCTTCGCTACCATGTACGCATCGGCGGATGAGCTGATCGGCACACATTTTGAAAAGATAAGGATCTTCCCAAAAATAATAATTCACATCGGCAAAGAATTTTTTTCTTTGATGATGCGGCCATCCTTTGGCGACTATACCGCTAGCTAAGTAGTTAGCATAGTCGGCGTACCACGGTTCTTCTCTGTATTCCACCATTTCCAAGGACTCCGTTGGAAATTTTTCAGTGATTTGTTCATCACTGGTTGCCTCCAAATCTGGGTCTTCTAGTGTAACACCCCGAAAACGGGTTTGGTAATCAAACCACGTTAATACCACAGGACGGGTAAAATACCGTTAGCGGTAAAATTTAACCCGGTAAATATTAGGACTTAAATAAATAAACCTAATATTAATTAAAAAGAAAAAAAATAAATACTTTGAGAAAACAAAGTATATAAAAATCCCAAATTAACGGGACATAAAACATAACGGGTTATAATTTTCCGAACCCGTTAAAGTAACTAGGAATAATTAACCTAGTTAGTAGCATATAATTAAGTGACTAACGGTGAGTTGTAGCTTCATTTGAACAAAATAAAACATGAGGGACTAATATTGCCAAGTGGGAAACTTGTTTTATTAAAACAAGAGTTAAACACCAAAACACACACTTAAAGTGTGTGTTCTGGTCGAAATATCCACAGGAGCCAGGGAGCTCAAACCCTAACATTCACTAATCTCACAAATTGAAGGATCAAACCAAGTCCAAACCGAAAATCGAGCATAGATTAATGATCCCATTGCAAGGAGATCATAAGGTATGTAAAATTTGACAAAAATTCTCTACTTGAAATTCTGATGAATTTAGAGAACTTAAAATCTGATGATGCATGTATGAATTGTAGATGAATTAGGAACATTAAAATGTCTAGGAGTAAACCCTAGACAAGTACATGTTGAAATTATGCTAAATTCTAGTGAAATCCATGGTCACCATTGTAGGTGACTAGTGGGTTATGTAGAACTTGATAAACACTAGGAAATTTGGGGTTGTTCTAGTGTAATTTGACATATGCAAAGTTATTTCAGAACTTTAAAGGCAAATATTTGTGTTAAATAGTTTGAATGATGAAAATTTGGGTTATATGACAAGTCATGAGCTTGTCAATGAATTATTTATAGAAGATGCCCATAAGGTGTTCGATGTAATGCCTAAGTGAAATTGGGTACCTACTAGTTTGTAGATAGAACTTGGTTTGGATAAGTATTTGGATAAATTCCTAATAACATGACAAAACGGGTTTCACTTATAGAAGGAAAACCCGTAGATTTTGTGAGATAAAGAAATATAGTGTCTTCGAAAATCAAGAGCTAGGCTAACTTAGTGTTAACAATAGCATGAACTCGAGTTAAAAGATTCGTTAGAACGATGGCTTAAAGGAACGCCCACCGGGTAAATTGAAAATGCCTAAACTAGCTAATGAACATGAATGTGCATTTTATATATTAAGGGATGTTTGACTTTCAAAAAGTCAAACTGACCTATAATACGATAAATGGTAATTTTTGATATGAAGTGCGTAAGGTGGAATAATCGTATTAAATTATGATTAAACTAACCACCTTGAAAACGATGATGATAGTTTGACGCGTAACAAGCTAGGTGGAAGCTTGATGAGGGAGCGGGTCAAACGAATCAAGGAGGAAAGGAAAAGCGTAGTTCGGATGCGAGGTAAGTTAAGCTTACGCCCTTTTTACTCTTATTACAAAATGCTTATTTGTGAGCATGGGATACGATTTGTATTAAGTAAATGAAACATGATGTTCCGGCGCGAAATAATGCTAGTCGGAACAAGTGAAAATGGTAGAAACCATAAATTATGGTAGAAAGGGGTAAAAATGTTGAAATGGTAATCCGGACATGGGTTAACGAATAGATAAAGGGATTTAAAACGACACCATTTGGCATAAGTCATAATGGGTCAAATAAAACAGGAAACGACTTTCAAGTTGGATGATTTCAAAAAGTAAACCGGGATAGGTTAAAGGGGTGAAATGGTAATTAAGTGCCATCTTATAATGACAATTGGTCATTTCGACTAAACGGGTCAAATGGTGTTGTTAACACCATTTGTCAATAATATTTGATGATTGCTTGTTGAGTTTTGTGATCACAGGAATTAACATATGGTTAGCATTGCTATTATCTAGATATTAATAGAGAAAGGTATTAAAACGGGTCAATATGTTGATCCGAGCCAGGTACGCATAATTATGTTGTAGTTAAAAGTGCTATTTTGGTCGAATAATTGGTGAGAGTCCTTCATCGTAAAAGAAGGACCAAAATCGACCAAAACGCCCTTGTAGGCTAAATTGAACAAACAACCCTTAAAGGTTGTTTGAAAACGAATTTCATGATTAGATAAATACTTAGAATAAGTATAGAAGTTGAAAGATGTAATATGTTAGTCAAATGGCTCTATTTGAGTTTTGCCGTAAAATAAAAATCCGAGGGGTAAAACTCGGAACCTATGATTAGAACCTAATATGGTAGGTAACATTAATTTGAAGAAGTGTATGAGATATAGGAATCAAACAAATACGTTTGTTTGATAAAATGCATAAACGGGTTAAAATTCGGTAAAAAGGTAACGAGTCAAAGGCTTAGAAGTCTCAAAATTTCTTATGTTGGATGTAGGATTTTAACTCCATAATATGGAGGATTAAATTACGGACGCGTAGGAAAAAGAATCGGGTAAAACGGATCAATAACGAAGAAGTTATAACCGTTTCCGTAAAAACTGGCATAGCTGAAACTGAGCTGCAGACCTGCTGGAAAAGTGCCTCCCCGCGCCACGCGAGGGAGCAACATGGCGCCGTCACGTGGCGCGAAAGAACCCCTTTTTGTTGAAAAATTTGTATTTCAATCAGTTCAGCTTCCTGGACTCGTTTTGACACGTTTTAAACTACGTATGACTGATTCAATTTATGTTTTATGGATTGTAGGTATATTTACAGTACCGGAGGATGATCAAGCTCAACGAAGAACCGAACACGATTAAGTTACAAGCTTCCGCACTATGTATCGTTGTTATGTTAAATGACGAAACTCACACATGTTATGTTGTATAGTTCTAATTCTGTAAAGTTTTAAATAAACCCGTATTTTCATTAGTATGTGTAATCATTAATACACATTTTTACTCTTAATTTATAAGAAAATCGTTAAATATTGTTAAGGGTGTTACAAGTTGGTAATCAGAGCTCATGGTTAAAGAATAAAGTGTGTTCGGTTCGAGGCTTGATCGCAAATCCTGTAAGTACATGTATATCAATGGTTTAGTATGATTAAAGTGTTGAGAACAACACATATTGTTATCGTGTAATACACGTTACACCAATAAAATCGATATAGAATAGATATAGTCAACGAAATTACACGCGTTGATGCGTGTAGCAGAAAAGCCTTGTATTATAATACGGACATCCTTTAATGTCGAAATTACTAACTGTTGTATATGTTTTAGTTGAAGGACACTCGCATATGAAAATAGCGAGAGTTTAACAAATCGCAGATTGGACAAAGGAACAGTTCAAAGAGTATGCTCATCAAGGACCTAAATCGCGTAACGGCCGCAAACAAGGCTAATGGCAAGAGAAGCCCATGAGGGCAAGCATTACCAGGTGCACATTTTAAATTTAATTGCACAAATAGTAATATGCAACGAAGATGTAGAAATTGAAAGTTGCATATGTAGATTAAAAACTTGGAAAAACCCGAATAGAAAATGTATTCGGGATAATTGTTTCCAACAGAAATAAATAGAGGCATTACTTACATAGGGCGTGATGTGAAAACTATAAAAAGGTCATGCGTGTCATGTGTTAATCGCTTACTCTGGCCAAGTAAGTAGTGGCATATGATACCATGAACTTCTTATAGCGGACACATTTACATCCGATGTAGTAAGGACGGGGTGAATGGGACAATTAAAAAGTACCCAAATGAAACAAATGAACAAAATAGTTGATAATAATGTAAACGCACAGCCGGGTGATGGAAGCGTATTACATTAAGATAATGAGCCCGAGAGAAGGGACAAGGATTAATGTAAATGATGATATAAATGAATTATCAAAAGAAACTTCACGAAAATAAGTCATCTTGGACGAAAGGGCCATGGTGAACGAAATGGGCAAGTAAAACCAAAGTATAGATGATCCGTCGGGTCATAAAAACAAAGGTGTTGCCCACACGAAAAAGATAATCAATGTTGTTAACTTTGGTCGTAGTAAAGCAAGGATAACGATGATAATCGTCACTCATAATTAATAAGGCCGCCAATGGTGGTCACGTAAAGAATAAGAGACATGGTCGAATAAAAGCGACGGATTTCGCTAAGATGACCAAGTAAATCGAAATGAAGTCTTAATGCATACCGGAAGGGGTGCAAAGATAACGATTTCGGTAAAACACCCGGTTGATGGGTAAGGAAATAAACGCACGCGTAGACTAAGAAACAGGGACGTGTATGGAAAGTCAAAAGACTCGGGTTTTGGGTCATGACTAAAGGACGATAAGATACTGCAAATAGAAATTTTGATAAATTACGTTCAACTATTTCAAAGCTGAACGGGTCGAACAAAGATTGAAGTTTGACATTTATAAATGATGAACTTTCACACGAACAAGTCAAACAAATTTAATAAAGGATGACACTTGCTAAAGTAAGTAAGCGTGAATCGAATAAATAAAAGTGTGAAATATTAATAAACCTATGTAAAGGAGTTATAGGCGTTAAAAACATTAAAATAAAAGAACCCGGGTAATGGGACGTAAAGAAGTATAGGTAAGAACCAGGTAACGGTAAGTGTAGGGCAAACCAACTTGTAATTGACATTAGAAGTCAAGAAGTCGGAAAGATAATTCGAAAGAAACAATGTAGCCTTAGACTACGGTCAAGGTCAAACGAAATCCAAAAAGTGAAGGTGAATAATTTTATACATAAAGAGGGGTACCTTAACGCCATATGCGTATATAAACATATACACATTTGAATAAAGACTCGAATAAAATATGATCTACGGGATCATCATAATCTACGGGATTAGACGTAGTGATAAGGTCTACGGGACCAAGAAGACCTTTGGGTCACAGATAGTAAGAAAAGAATTGTCGGGGTTTCACCTAAAAAAAGGTGAAAATCTAAAGAAACAGCCTACGAGGCTGAGGGAAAGAACCTACGGGTCAATAGTATAAGGCGAGGAAACTGGTTGTAACTACCGGCGTAAAATAATAACGGGAGATAAAGTTCGTATAAAGGCGATGGGTTTCGCTAAGTTAAGTAAATGGGTTAAAAGCGAAGAGATCATAAAAGGCCGGGTTGGCAATAAGATATACCTAATGACAGGGAGTATAATGACGGCGAATGATCAGTCTGGCCGATAAAACCTTTCAAAGTCGGAGTAGTGTTACGACTCATCACTTATATAAAGCGCCTATTGAAATAAGAATAACTTGAAGTAAACATAATGAAAATAAATATAACTGAGCGATCAGATGGCAACTCGGTCAATTAAATGACAAGAATAAGAAATACAAAATGAAAGTATTGGCCTGTAAGGCCATACACATAAAAAGGCGTATACGTTTTGAAACCAAAAGCACATTATCATACTTTCCTGGTAGGAGTATTATGTGCGAGCAATGCTTAAGTGATCACCAAAGCTAAGGCTCGGATGATCTAAACTAGTAAAGAACGTAAGAAAGGTTTCGGGGATGAAACCTCTTTAAGGGGGGTAGACTTGTAACACCCCGAAAACGAGTTTGGTAATCAAACCACGTTAATACTACAGGACAGGTAAAATACCGTTAGCGGTAAAATTTAACCCGGCAAATATTAGGACTTAAATAAATAAACCTAATATTAATTAAAAAAAAATACTTTGAGAAAACAAAGTATATAAAAAGCCCAAATTAACGGGACATAAAACATAACGGGTTATAATTTCCCGAACCCGTTAAAGTAACTAGGAATAATTAACCTAGTTAGTAGCATATAATTAAGTGACTAACGGTGAGTTGTAGCTTCATTTGATCAAAATAAAACATGAGGGACTAATATTGCCAAGTGGGAAACTTGTTTTATTAAAACAAGAGTTAAACACCAAAACACACACTTAAAGTGTGTGTTCTGGTCAAAATATCCACAGGAGCCAAGGAGCTCAAACCCTAACATTCACTAATCTCACAAATTGAAGGATCAAACCAAGTCCAAACTGAAAATCGAGCATAGATTAATGATCCCCATTGCAAGGAGATCATAAGGTATGTAAAATTTGACAAAAATTCTCTACTTGAAATTCTGATGAATTTAGAGAACTTGAAATCTGATGATGCGTGTATGAATTGTAGATGAATTAGGAACATTAAAATGTCTAGGAGTAAACCCTAGACAAGTACATGTTGAAATTATGCTAAATTCTAGTGAAATCCATGGTCACCATTGTAGGTGACTAGTGGGTTATGTAGAACTTGATAAACACTAGGAAATTTGGGGTTGTTCTAGTGTAATTTGACATATGCGAAGTTATTTCATAACTTTAAAGGCAAATATTTGTGTTAAATAGTTTGAATGATGAAAATTCGGGTTATATGACAAGTCATGAGCTTGTCAATGAATTATTTATAGAAGATGCCCATGAGGTGTTCGATGTAATGCCTAAGTGAAATTGGGTACCTACTAGTTTGTAGATAGAACTTGGTTTGGATAAGTATTTGGATAAATGCCTAATAACATGACAAAACGGGTTTCACTTATAGAAGGAAAACCCGTAGATTTTATGAGATAAAGAAATTTAGTGTCTTCGATAATCAAGAGCTAGGCTAACTTAGTGTTAACAATAGCATGAACTCGATTTAAAAGATTCGTTAGAACGATGGCTTAAAGGAACGCCCACCGAGTAAATTGAAAATGCCTAAACTAGCTAATGAACATGAATGTGCATTTTATATATTAAGGGATGTTTGACTTTCAAAAAGTCAAACTGACCTATTATACGATAAATGGTAATTTTTTATATGAAGTGCGTAAGGAGGAATAATCGTATTAAATTATGATTAAACTAACCACCTTGAAAACGATGATGATAGTTTGACGCGTAACAAGCTAGGTGGAAGCTTGATGAGGGAGCGGGTCAAACGAATCAAGGAGGAAAGGAAAAGCGTAGTTCGGATGCGAGGTAAGTTAAGCTTACGCCCTTTTTACTCTTATTACAAAATGCTTATTTGTGAGCATGGAATACGATTTGTATTAAGTAAATGAAACATGATGTTCCGGCGCGAAATAATGCTAGTCGGAACAAGTGAAAATGGTAGAAACCATAAATTATGGTAGAAAGGGGTAAAAATGGTGAAATGGTAATCCGGACATGGGTTAACGAATAGATAAAGGGATTTAAAACGACACCATTTGGCATAAGTCATAATGGGTCAAATAAAACAGGAAACGACTTTCAAGTTGAATGATTTCAAAAAGTAAACCGGGATAGGTTAAAGGGGTGAAATGGTAATTAAGTGCCATCTTATAATAACAATTGGTCATTTCGACTAAACGGGTCAAATGGTGTTGTTAACACCATTTGTCAATAATATTTGATGATTGCTTGTTGAGTTTTGTGATCACAGGAATTAACACATGGTTAGCATTGCTATTATCTAGATATTAATAGCGAAAGGTATTAAAACGGGTCAATATGTTTATCCGAGCCAGGTACGCATAATTATGTTGTAGTTAAAAGTGCTATTTTGGTCGAATAATTGGTGAGAGTCCTTCATCGTAAAAGAAGGACCAAAATCGACTAAAACGCCCTTGTAGGCTAAATTGAACAAACAACCCTTAAAGGTTGTTTGGAAACGAATTTCATGATTAGATAAATACTTAGAATAAGTATAGAAGTTGAAAGATGTAATATGTTAGTCAAATGGCTCTATTTGAGTTTTGCCGTAAAATAAAAATCCGAGGGGTAAAACTCGGAACATATAGATATCCACATAAAATCCAACGCACATATAGTTGTGGTGGAAGATTACTTGATAAGAAATGTAGGAATAAGATGCTAGAAATGAATGAAAGCGATTTCAAGCTTTAAAGTGCTTAAATACCCTTAACGGGTCAAAATAAGCATACGAACGAAAACAGGTTTAAATTGTGTAATAAACCTGTGATTAGAACCTAATATGGTAGGTAACATTAATTTGAAGAAGTGTATGAGATATAGGAATCAAACAAATACGTTTGTTTGATAAAATGCATAAACGGGTTAAAATTCGGTAAAAAGGTAACGAGTCGAAGGCTTAGAAGTCTCAAAATTTCTTATGTTGGATGTAGGATTTTAACTCCATAAGATGGAGGATTAAATTACGGACGCGTAGGAAAAAGAATCGGGTAAAACGGATCAATAACGAAGAAGTTATGGTCGTTTCCGTAAAAACTGGCATAGGTGAAACTGAGCTGCAGACCTACTGGAAAAGTGCCTCCCCGCGCCACGCGAGGGAGCAACATGGCGCCGTCACGTGGCGCGAAAGAACCCCTTTTTGTTGAAAAATTTGTATTTCAATCAGTTCAGCTTCCTGGACTCGTTTTGACACGTTTTAAACTACGTATGACTGATTCAATTCATGTTTTATGGATTGTAGGTATATTTACAGTACCGGAGGATGATCAAGCTCAACGAAGAACCGAACACGATTAAGTTACAAGCTTCCGCACTATGTATCGTTGTTATGTTAAATGACGAAACTCACACATGTTATGTTGTATAGTTCCAATTCTGTAAAGTTTTAAATAAACCCGTATTTTCATTAGTATGTGTAATCATTAATACACATTTTTACTCTTAATTTATAAGAAAATCGTTAAATATTGTTAAGGGTGTTACAAGTTAGTAATCAGAGCTCATGGTTAAAGAATAAAGTGTGTTCGGTTCGAGGCTTGATCGCAAATCCGGTAAGTACATGTATATCAATGGTTTAGTATGATTAAAGTGTTGAGAACAACACATATTGTTATCGTGTAATACACGTTACACCAATAAAATCGATATAGAATAGATATAGTCAACGAAATTACACGCGTTGATGCGTGTAGCAGAAAAGCCTTGTATTATAATACGGACATCCTTTAATGTCGAAATTACTAACTGTTGTATATGTTTTAGTTGAAGGACACTCGCATATGAAGATAGCGAGAGTTTAACAAATCGCAGATTGGACAAAGGAACGGTTCAAAGAGTATGCTCATCAAGGACCTAAATCGCGTAACGGCCGCGAACAAGGCTAATGGCAAGAGAAGCCCATGAGGGCAAGCATTATCAGGTGCACATTTTAAATTTAATTGCACAAATAGTAATATGCAACGAAGATGTAGAAATTGAAAGTTGCATATGTAGATTAAAAACTTGGAAAAAACCCGAATAGAAAATGTATTCGGGATAATTGTTTCCAAGAGAAATAAATAGAGGCATTACTTACATAGGGCGTGATGTGAAAACTATAAAAAGGTCATGCGTGTCATGTGTTAATCGCTTACTCTGGCCAAGTAAGTAGTGGCATATGATACCATGAACTTCTTATAGCGGACACATTTACATCCGATGTAGTAAGGACGGGGTGAATGGGACAATTAAAAAGTACCCAAATGAAACAAATGAACAAAATAGTTGATAATACTGTAAACGCACAGCCGGGTGACGGAAGCGTATTACATTAGGATAATGAGCCCGAGAGAAGGGACAAGGATTAATGTAAATGATGATATAAATGAATGATCAAAAGAAAATTCACGAAAATAAGTCATCTTGGACGAAAGGGCCATGGTGAACGAAATGGGCAAGTAAAACCAAAGTATAGATGATCCGTCGGGTCATAAAAACAAAGGTGTTGCCCACACGAAAAAGATAATCAATGTTGTTAACTTTAGTCGTAGTAAAGCAAGGATAACGGTGATAATCGTCACTCATAATTAATAAGGCCGCCAATGGTGGTCACGTAAAGAATAAGAGACATGGTCGAATAAAAGCGACGGATTTCGCTAAGATGACCAAGTAAATCGAAATGAAGTCTTAATGCATACCGGAAGGGGTGCAAAGATAACGATTTCGGTAAAACACCCGGTTGATGGGTAAGGAAATAAACGCACGCGTAGACTAAGAAACAGGGACGTGTATGGAAAGTCAAAAGACTCGGGTATTGGGTCATGACTAAAGGACGATAAGATACTGCAAATAGAAATTTTGATAAATTACGTTCAACTATTTCAAAGCTGAACGGGTCGAACAAAGATTGAAGTTTGACATTTATAAATGATGAACTTTCACACGAACAAGTCAAACAAATTTAATAAAGGATGACACTTGCTAAAGTAAGTAAGCGTGAATCGAATAAATAAAAATGTGAAATATTAATAAACCTATGTAAAGGAGTTATAGGCGTTAAAAACATTAAAATAAAAGAACCCGGGTAATGGGACGTAAAGAAGTATAGGTAAGAAACGGGTAACGGTAAGTGTAGGGCAAACCAACGTGTAATTGACATTGGAAGTCAAGAAGTCGGAAAGATAATTCGAAAGAAACAATGTAGCCTTAGACTACGGTCAAGGTCAAACGAAATCCAAAAAGTGAAGGTGAATAATTTTAAACATAAAGAGGGGTACCTTAACGCCATATGCGTATATAAACATATACACATTTGAATAAAGACTCGAATAAAATATGATCTACAGGATCATCATAATCTACGGGATTAGACGTAGTGATAAGGTCTACGGGACCAAGAAGACCTTTGGGTCACAGATAGTAAGAAAAGAATTGTCGGGGTTTCACCTAAAAAAAAGGTGAAAATCTAAAGAAACAGCCTACGAGGCTGAGTGAAAGAACCTACGGGTCAATAGTATAAGGCGAGGAAACTGGTTGTAACTACCGGCGTAAAATAGTAACGGGAGATAAAGTTCGTATAAAGGCGATGGGTTTCGCTAAGTTAAGTAAATGGGTTAAAAGCGAAGAGATCATAAAAGGCCGGGTTGGCAATAAGATATACCTAATGACAGGGAGTATAATGACGGCGAATGATCAGTCTGGCCGGTAAAACCTTTCAAAGTCGGAGTAGTGTTACGACTCATCACTTATATAAAGTGCCTATTGAAATAAGAATAACTTGAAGTAAACATAATGAAAATAAATATAACTGAGCGATCAGATGGCAACTCGGTCAATTAAATGACAAGAATAAGAAATACAAAATGAAAGTATTGGCCTGTGAGGCCATACACATAAAAAGGCGTATACATTTTGAAACCAAAAGCACATTATCATACTTTCCTGGTAGGAGTATTATGTGCGAGCAATGCTTAAGTGATCACCAAAGCTAAGGCTCGGATGATCTAAACTAGTAAAGAACGTAAGAAAGGTTTCGGGGACGAAACCTCTTTAAGGGGGGTAGACTTGTAACACCCCGAAAACGAGTTTGGTAATCAAACCACGTTAATACTACAGGACGGGTAAAATACCGTTAACGGTAAAATTTAACCCGGTAAATATTAGGACTTAAATAAATAAACCTAATATTAATTAAAAAGAAAAAAATAAATACTTTGAGAAAACAAAGTATATAAAAAGCCCAAATTAATGGGACATAAAACATAACGGGTTATAATTTCCCGAACCCGTTAAAGTAACTAGGAATAATTAACCTAGTTAGTAGCATATAATTAAGTGACTAACGGTGAGTTGTAGCTTCATTTGATCAAAATAAAACATGAGGGACTAATATTGCCAAGTGGGAAACTTGTTTTATTAAAACAAGAGTTAAACACCAAAACACACACTTAAAGTGTGTGTTCTGGTCGAAATATCCACAGGAGCCAAGGAGCTCAAACCCTAACATTCACTAATCTCACAAATTGAAGGATCAAACCAAGTCCAAACCGAAAATCGAGCATAGATTAATGATCCCCATTGCAAGGAGATCATAAAGTATGTAAAATTTGATAAAAAATCTCTACTTGAAATTCTGATGAATTTAGAGAACTTGAAATCAGATGATGCGTGTATGAATTGTAGATGAATTAGGAACATTAAAATGTCTAGAAGTAAACCCTAGACAAGTACATGTTGAAATTATGCTAAATTCTAGTGAAATCCATGGTCACCATTGTAGGTGACTAGTGGGTTATGTAGAACTTGATAAACACTAGGAAATTTGGGGTTGTTCTAGTGTAATTTGACATATGCGAAGTTATTTCATAACTTTAAAGGCAAATATTTGTGTTAAATAGTTTGAATGATGAAAATTCGGGTTATATGACAAGTCATGAGCTTGTCAATGAATTATTTATAGAAGATGCCCATGAGGTGTTCGATGTAATGCCTAAGTGAAATTGGGTACCTACTAGTTTGTAGATAGAACTTGGTTTGGATAAGTATTTGGATAAATGCCTAATAACATGACAAAACGGGTTTCACTTATAGAAGGAAAACCCGTAGATTTTGTGAGATAAAGAAATATAGTGTCTTCGATAATCAAGAGCTAGGCTAACTTAGTGTTAACAATAGCATGAACTCGAGTTAAAAGATTCGTTAGAACGATGGCTTAAAGGAATGCCCACCGGGTAAATTGAAAATGCCTAAACTAGCTAATGAACATGAATGTGCATTTTATATATTAAGGGATGTTTGTCTTTCAAAAAGTCAAACTTACCTATAATACGATAAATGGTAATTTTTGATATGAAGTGCGTAAGGTGGAATAATCGTATTAAATTATGATTAAACTAACCACCTTGAAAACGATGATGATAGTTTGACACGTAACATGCTAGGTGGAAGCTTGATGAGGGAGCGGGTCAAACGAATCAAGGAGGAAAGGAAAAGCGTAGTTCGGATGCGAGGTAAGTTAAGCTTACGCCCTTTTTACTCTTATTACAAAATGCTTATTTGTGAGCATGGGATACGATTTGTATTAAGTAAATGAAACATGATGTTCCGGCGCGAAATAATGCTAGTCGGAACAAGTGAAAATGGTAGAAACCATAAATTATGGTAGAAAGGGGTAAAAATGGTGAAATGTTAATCCGGACATGGGTTAACGAATAGATAAAGGGATTTAAAACGACACCATTTGGCATAAGTCATAATGGGTCAAATAAAACAGGAAACGACTTTCAAGTTGGATGATTTCAAAAAGTAAACCGGGATAGGTTAAAGGGGTGAAATGGTAATTAAGTGCCATCTTATAATGACAATTGGTCATTTCGACTAAACGGGTCAAATGGTGTTGTTAACACCATTTGTCAATAATATTTGATGATTGCTTGTTGAGTTTTGTGATCACAGGAATTAACACATGGTTAGCATTGCTATTATCTAGATATTAATAGCGAAAGGTATTAAAACGGGTCAATATGTTGATCCGAGCCAGGTACGCATAATTATGTTGTAGTTAAAAGTGCTATTTTGGTCGAATAATTGGTGAGAGTCCTTCATCGTAAAAGAAGGACCAAAATCGACCAAAACGCCCTTGTAGGCTAAATTGAACAAACAACCCTTAAAGGTTGTTTGGAAACGAATTTCATGAATAGATAAATACTTAGAATAAGTATAGAAGTTGAAAGATGTAATATGTTAGTCAAATGGCTCTATTTGAGTTTTGCCGTAAAATAATAATCCGTGGGGTAAAACTCGGAACATATAGATATCCACAAAAAATCCAACGCACATATAGTTGTGGTGGAAGATTACTTGATAAGAAATGTAGGAATAAGATGCTAGAAATGAATGAAAGCGATTTCAAGCTTTAAAGTGCTTAAATACCCTTAACGGGTCAAAATAAGCATACGAGCGAAAACGGGTTTAAATTGTGTAATAAACCTATGGTTAGAACCTAATATGGTAGTTAACATTAATTTGAAGAAGTGTATGAGATATAGGAATCAAACAAATACGTTTGTTTGATAAAATGCATAAACGGGTTAAAATTCGGTAAAAAGGTAACGAGTCGAAGGCTTAGAAGTCTCAAAATTTCTTATGTTGGATGTATGATTTTAACTCCATAAGATGGAGGATTAAATTACGGACGCGTAGGAAAAAGAATCGGGTAAAACGGATCAATAACGAAGAAGTTATGGTCGTTTCCGTAAAAACTGGCATAGCTGAAACTGAGCTGCAGACCTGCTGGAAAAGTGCCTCCCCCGCGCCACGTGAGGGAGCAACATGGCGCCGTCACATGGCGCGAAAGAACCCCTTTTTGTTGAAAAATTTGTATTTCAATCAGTTCAGCTTCCTGGACTCGTTTTGACACGTTTTAAACTACGTATAACCGATTCAATTCATGTTTTATGGATTTTAGGTATATTTACAGTACCGGAGGATGATCAAGCTCAACGAATAACCGAACACGATCAAGTTACAAGCTTCCGCACTATGTATCGTTGTTATGTTAAATGACGAAACTCACACATGTTATGTTGTATAGTTCTAATTCTGTAAAGTTTTAAATAAACCCGTATTTTCATTAGTATGTGTAATCATTAATACACATTTTTACTCTTAATTTATAAGAAAATCGTTAAATATTGTTAAGGGTGTTACATCTAGGCGCGAAAGATGATCTGCTGCGGTGTTTTCTGCCCCTCTTTTGTCTTTGATTTCAATATCAAATTCTTGGAGGAGTAGAATCCACCGAATCAAACGCAGTTTAGCATCGTGTTTCTTGAAGAGATATCGAATGGCTGCATGATCTGTATAGACTATTGTTTTAGAAAGAATAAGATAAAAACGAAATTTATCAAAAGCAAATACCACAGCTAGTAACTATTTTTCTGTTGTTGTGTAATTTTCTTGTGCATCGTTAAGTGTTTTACTAGCATAATAAATTGGGTGAAAATGCTTTTCTTTTCTTTGTCCCAAGACTGCTCCAACTGCAAAGTCACTTGCATCACATATGATTTCGAAAGGTAATTTCCAATCAGGCGCTATCATGATAGGTGCATTGACTAGCATTTCCTTAAGGGATAGAAATGCTTGATTGCAATCCTTGTCAAAGATGAAAGGAGCATCTTTTTCAAGTAATTTTGTTAGAGGTCTTGAAATTTTAGAAAAGTCTTTGATAAATCGCCTATAGAATCCGGCATGTCCTAGGAAACTTCTGATTGCTCTAACGGATGATGGGGGTGGTAATCGAGAAATAGTGTCTATTTTGGCTCTATCTACCTCCATTCCTTCGCTTGAGATTTTATGACCGAGTACTATTCCCTCCGTTACCATGAAATGGCATTTTTCCCAATTAAGGGTGAGGTTGGTTTCCTCACATCGGGATAGTATTCGTTCAAGGTTATCAAGGCACTGGTCGTATGAATCTCCAAAGATAGAAAAGTCGTCCATGAAGACTTCCATTGTCTTTTCTATCATGTCATGGAAGATGGCCACCATGCAACGTTGAAAGGTTGCGGGGGCATTACATAGACCAAAGGGCATGCGTCGATAAGCAAAAGTTCCATAGGGACATGTGAAAGTTGTCTTTTCTTGGTCTTTGGGTACTATCGGGATTTGAAAGTAACCTGAAAAACCATCCAAGAAACAATAAAATTTATGACCGGATAATCTTTCTAACATTTGATCAATGAAGGGTAAAGGAAAGTGATCTTTCCTTGTTGCTTCATTTAATCGCCTATAATCTATACATACCCTCCATCCTGTGACGGTTCTCGTTGGTATTAATTCATTCTTTTCGTTAGTTATTACCGTCATACCTCCTTTCTTCGGACTATTTGGACGGGACTTACCCAAGGACTATCGGAGATAGGATAAATAAGTCCGGCGTCAAGTAATTTGATGACTTCATTTTTAACCACTTCTTGGACATTTGGATTTACTCTACGTTGTGGTTGTATTACCGATTTGTAGTCATCGTTCATTAAAATTTTGTGTGTGTGCATGGAAGGACTTATACCTTTAATATCTACAAGCTTCCAAGCGATCGCATTTTTGTGTTTTTTTTTCAAAAGTGTAATTAATTTTTCTTTTTCTAAGCTAGTTAATTTAGACGAAATAATTACAGGTGATTTACCATCTTTGTCTAGAAAAGCATATTCCAAACCTTTTGGGAGTTCTTTGAGCTCAAGAGGTGGGTCTTTAGGAGACTCCTTATTCGGTTGCTCATTTCGATCAAGAACTACAAAAGTTTGTTCTATGGCGACCTCTTCTTCAACAAAGTGGTCAATCTTTTCACTTGTATCGGGTGGTTCATCTTCACCTTCAATTAGGGGGTCATTATTGCCGAATGGATATTTCATTGAACGCTCAAGATCGACACTCTTTTTAAATGCCCGTAATTGAATAGATAGATTGTTGTGCTTCCGGTTTTTCAAAGCTTCGTGGGTTTTTACAAAAGGTCGTCCCAACACTAGAGGAGCGTCATCAAGGATGACAAAGTCGGTTGGGATTACCATTTGATTTGTTTGAACCAAGACATCCTCAACTACACCGATTGATTTTATTACTTTCCGATTGGATAGAAAAATGGGTATTTGAAGTGGAGAAAAATCACGAATACTTAATTTTTCAAAAATGTAGTTAGGCATTATGTTAACACAAAGATCTTTATCAATTGTGATATTACTAATAAATGAATTTTGAAAAAAAAAACATGGAACCGGTGTAATGTTAATTTCAAATGGATCTTCTTTTATTAGCGAAGTTTGATCATTAGTTAACTTAACGCTCACCGTTTCGTCAATTTTAGTGTTAGTGTTTAACTCTTTTAAAAACTTAGCATGGGTGGGAACTAAACAATGATTTTCGAAAGAAGGTGACAAGAGATTAATTTCTTCAAAATTATACTCTTCTTGAATTTTAACGTTAACGAATTCACATTTTTCGTTGTTTAACTCATGTGTTGGTTTTTCACTTATTTGTTCTTCCATTTTTACGTTTTCAACTATCTCTTTTTTATTTAATTCTTCTCTTATGCGGGACTCCACTTCCCTTGTGCGAGATTCTAATATGCATCGTTCGATAGTTTTAATGTGTTCTATTATCCTATCGGCTATGTCAGTGATAGAGTAAGGATCAGGATCCTCAAAGCTCGAATCTGGTTGTTCGATCCTTGGTTCCTCATAATACTCATAGGAAGTAGATGGTTCACACCATTGTCCTTCATTGTAAGTATATGATGGATAAGGGTCGTAATTTTGTTCTTCATAATACTCATATGAGGTGGGTTGTTCACGCCATGGTTCCTCATAATAAGCATATGAAGGTGAAGGCTCATACATTGGTTCTTCAAAAATATGAGTATGAGGGAGGAGGTTCATACCTTGGGTCTTCATAGGTTGTGTATGAAGTTGATGGCTCGTACCTGGGCTCCTCATAGTAGGTGTATGAAGTGGATGGTTGAAATAAGTCACAATATTGAACCGAGTGCGGGTTACCACAATTAGTGCAATAGTCTTCCCTATAATTATCCTCCTCATAGGTGTAGTTGTAACCTCCTGAGTATTGATCCATGAGAATCACTCAGCAGACCACAACAAAGTCTGGAGACCAGAAAGCAAAAATAAAAACGGAAACAGAGGCTGGACACGGCCCCGTGTTCAGTGAGCACAGCCCCGTGTTCAGTGAGCACGGCCCCGTGTTCAGATTCTGTATCTGGGCGTTTGAATTAAAGTTACTGATTTCGTTGAGCACGGGGCGTGTTCAGCGAGCACGGCCCCGTGTTCAGGCTACTGTAAATGCAAAATATAACTAAAATGCAGAAAAAAAGCGCGCGTTTAAAAAGGTTTTGAAAAACTGATTAGGCCGTCCATTTTAAGCTTTCTTAAAATCCTTATGTCCCCGGCAACGGCGCCAAAAACTTGATGTGTGTGAGTGTTATTAGTTTTAATGTATATTTTAAACCCCTTTAACACTTTTTTAGCCAAGTTTTAAATTTATAAAACACGATATTTACTAACACTAAACACACATATGGGCAAGTGCACCCATCGTGAGCGTAGTATAGTGTTGGTAAGATACCGAGGTCGTCCAAGGACACAAGAGCTTTTAGTACCGGTTTATCCTCAACGTCTAATCAAATCAAAAGTTTAGAAAAAGGTTTTTAAACTAGAAAAATAAAACTAACTAAAATGCTGAAAAATAAAAAATAAAATAAAAATAGATAAACAAGATGAATCACTTGGATCCGACTCGTGTTTAGTGTAACCTTTGATTATTTCCGCACTTTTGCACTTTTTAAGAGATTATCTTAGTTATTGTAGTAGGCCCATCTTCTGAATGTGACGTTACCCTCAACCCAGTAGTTTGAGTCAGCAATGATACAATCCTAAAGGGTTGGATTATTGAAAGATAATTAATTAAGTTATTAATGCATATTGTGGTAGGCCCCTCTTCTGAATGTGACGTTACCCTCGGCTAAGTAGTCTGAGTCAGCAGGGATGCAGTCCTAAGTAGCCGGGTTAAAGTATTAATAGCAGTTTACATATGAGGAGATCAAGGAGTTTGGACCCCCGCCATCCAATACCAGTGGGTATTGAAGTAGGTCCTACTAAAGTTGACCCAGGTCCTTGCAGGATCTATACACTGAACAATGCAAGACTCTTACCAAACCGTTCCCTTAACCCCCGACCAGGTAGCCAACATACCTCCATATAGACCATGGAGATATGAATGGTGAAAATCTTTTATTTTATATAGACAGTAAAATAATGCCAAGACACCACGGACAAACGATAAGGAAGACTCACCTTCAACATAAGAAACTAGTTATTAAAGTTATTAATACAGAACCAAATAAAAAGTGCGAAAAGATTAAAAATAAAAAGTATTACACTAGACACATGTCTTCACCAAGTGATGTAAGAGACTTAGGCAAACATGGCCTTTGATTGTCAAGAACTCTTACGATCAATCTTGGATCCCGAGACTACTACACACACTCTATGATGGATGATGGTGGTGGATGTGGGTTGTGATGGTGGTGGTGGAGGGTGGGTGTAGTGTGAGAGAGGTGGTTTGCCAAGGGATTGTTTGCAAATGAGCCAAGCACCCCTATTTATAGCGTGCACAGAAGCCCGGACACGGCCCCGTGTCCACCCATCTTCTCTTTCTTCATTAATTGCAGTTTGTCTGCATTAGTTGACCATGCCCCCATGTCCGCTGGGCACGACCCCGTGTGCAGAAGCATATTTGTACTATCAATATTTCCTCAGATTCTGCGAATCTTAGGGTTGACCACGGCCCCGTGTCCGCTGTGCACGCCCCCGTGGTGGGTGATAGAAGCTTCTACAGCTTTGTCTTTTCTGCAGACACTTGGGCACGCCCCCATGCTCATTGAGCACGGGGCGTGTTCAGCCTTTTGTTCTCTTGTTTTGCTTGGGAAGATGTTGTCGAGGGGTCGGGCATGCGACGTTTATTCCTTTTCTTGTATTTATGTTAGATTTAGCTGCCTTTTTGCTTCTTTTGTTCATTTGAGCTCATTTAATCCTGAAAATACAAAAGGAAGACAAAAACACACTTTTTCCAACATTAGTACTTAAAAAAGGGTTAGTTTTATGCCACATTTGATGTAATTTATATGTTGCATTTTGCACACATCAGTCATGTTCCATTGGAGACCAATATGTTAATAGTTATGACTGCCAGTGCTTATTTTTTAAGTTGAAACTGTTGGCGGCCAACGGTGAATAGTTGAAATTATTAAAATCCAGTATTCCTTATTTAAAATCATTAATGTTGTCTTTTATTATCAAGAGAACCATGGCAAGACACCATGACTTACATAGTAAAATTGAAAGACCAATAACATTCGTTGTTGTGAATAACTTTAAGGAACTATGAATGATGAACCATGCCATAGTTACAACTTACCAAGACCATGAAAGATGGCATCATGATTAGGTGAATGAATTTGTAGAAGCTGGTAAAATGTTACTCTTTTGCCACCTGAAGATTACATGTTTTTATCAAAAATGAAATGTTATCATTAAAACCTTGTGTGACAAGATTTATTTCATTTCCTGCGGAAGCTATAGCCAACAGCAGACCTAGTATATGTCTCTTAACTCAACGTCCGAAACATATATAGTGAGTGATAAATTCATGCTACAACCGGTAAAACTAAAAGCTATAATGAGGTTATTTTAGAAAACCATTACCAAAAAAGGGTAATACGTAGAAACTATACAATGAGTTAGTACAAAATTTACAAAATGAACCCTCTACTTATTATCTCTAATTATATCGTAACAATACTCCCCCCATCAAAAGTTCTTGACCTCAAGAACTATAAAAGAAATTGATAATGCAACTACTAGCAGCAAGAACATAACCTAATGGCCATCTTAGGAACTGAACATTCGGCCTTCTTTGCCCTCAAACTGCAGCCATCCTGATTGCTGTAGGCCACAGAATTTATATCCTTTATTTCCCTCAAAAAAAAATTTATTATTATTGATATCATGAGCATTTCAAGTGCCTTTGAATAAGCCTCACCATTAAGAGTGCTATAACCAAATCTTCAATTCAGATCTGTTTCTTGATTTCCCATAACCTTTCTGATATCTCTTTCTCTACTTAGGTCCTTCAAGGCGATTCAAATCCACTCCAAACCCAACTTTGAATATTGAATTCACAGCAAATTACATAAGCAAATCTTATACATCAAAAACTTTGTTGTTTCCACGTAACGCCATCTTTCGTCTATTATAATATCCTTGTGTAAACCCAACAATAACTCGAAATTGCCCCTGCCCCCTGTTGCCTTAATAGTCCATAGTTTTAGTAAACTATCAACACCATAATAAACGATCTGTGCAACACAAGTAATAGACTGAACTATGAAAACACAGGTTGTGTGGCCTTCGAATGTCCCAACAGCTGAATGAATAATCCTCGTATAACATGAGAGAGGCACCCGAATGAATGACAGGAACCAACTCGCTCTGAACAAAAACCCCATCTTTAACGTAGATTTCCAACCCGTTTCCATTCGAATGTATCTACCCTCACGAACTCAAGTTTATTTATTTCACTTCTAATGTTTTTACACAATGATACTTTCATATCTGAATCCAAATGTAATCCAACGTCTCAGACCCTGTTTTTGTCTACTAGTTCAACAAATTTCAACTCAACAACTTCTCCACTTTTACAATCCGTGTTAAAAACCCAACCCGTATCTATCCAGTCTAATCGTTTCTTCAACTTCCAAAAACATGATTCTTTCATTAAACCCAAGAATCCCACATGTTTGCCTAATCTAACCTGGTAGTCTAACCGGATATTGGACGACCTAATCACAAACCTAATATCCTTTGAAGTTTCTTCTCCCTCAAGTTCTTTCCATACCACCGATTCTTGGTTACAAACATCATCTATTTCAATTTCATTTTCATTTTCAGAATTTGTAACTTCCTCATCCTTTTCATTTTCTAAACTTTCATCCACAAAAATATTTCCTAACCCATTCATTTCATCAGACCCATCAATGATTTCTTGAATCTTTCCATTCTGAAACAACTCATTATCTTTCATTAACTCATCAAGAGTATTTTAATATCAAACTCCAATCCTTCAATGTAAAAAGAAGACTTGGGATCGAATGGGAAAAAAGAATCATGCAGATTGTTGGTATCTATTTTCAAAGCCAAAGATATTACATCTTCCACCTTAAGATAGCTATATTGATGCCATTTGACAAAGATATTCCTAATTCTTGGTTCTAAACCACATATGAACAGGTAGATAGCATAGAAATCAGACATTTCTTCAGAATTTCTAACCTGATCGAACAATAAAAGGAATGAATCGCAATAATCTCTGACAGTACTTTCTTGCCATATTGACATAATCTTGTACAAAGCCAATTCCATGTTGTTCCAATAATTTCTTGATTGCTGGACACTGTTGTGAATCACCAGAATTGATAGTTGAACCGTTTCTTGCCCTAATTCGAAGTCACCCACATCTGATTGTTGAGCCCTAATTCGATTGCTGCTAGTAGAACACCGTTGTTACCCGAACCTTAACCCACGGTCGTAAGGAAAGATTGCTTTGATACCATTGTTACGTATCCGTTTGTGATCGATAAAGAGAAGAAAGAAACACAGAGAAGAAGGAGTAAACTCTCAAATCGTCGATACCTCTATTCCCGTTCATCAGATCGTTTATAGACAAATAGCCCCTTCACAATACAACATTTACAAAATGAACCCTCTACTTATTATCTCTAATTATAGCGTAACACATGTTGGTTAAAACCCATCAAAATATCCACCACTTGTGGCCTAGTGGTTGAGACGCTTGAGTTTTCCAATGGAAGCCCAAGTTCAATCCTCACTTGTGTCACTTTAGTGGATTAGACAATGATGGATAGAGCCTATCCTCCTTATAGAGGTGTGAGGTTCTATCCTAAGTCCACCCGGGTTTTCGTCACACCGTGTGTTACGCCAGAGAGTGTTTAGCTCTTGTGGTGGCACAACGTCTGCCAAGTGGCAGTCGGCATTGTTTTAAAAACCGGTTTAAACCGGCCGGTTGTACCAGTTGAACCGTCTGGTAGAACCAATTGAACCACCCGGTACAATCGGTTGAATCGTTTCTGAGCCAAATTCGATACGGTATAAAAACCGGATTTTAAAACATTGATAGACGGCAAAATGTTTTCCCGGGGGAACGCTCAAGCCAAACTCTGAAGCTGGCGTGGAACCGGTTAAGACAACACAGTCTGGCCAGAGTAGGGCAATGGGGCTCTCCAATTTAGGGAGTGCGGTGGCCTAACACAAGAAATTCGTCGTTCCAAAAAAACCATCAAAATAACTAATATAAAAACTATAGCAAATAAAAAATAAACACGTTTATTATTTCATAACTATGACTTATCCAAATAATGACCTATCAACATCCGAAAGGGTATACCCGTCAAGATCGGGTTTTTTATGTCATCCCTAGGACTACCTGAGCCCGAAAAGTATACTTAAAACATCTGGGACAGGTATACCCGAAGCTTACCGGGTATAAGACCGGGTATAAGATTAGTTTTAAAAAGTTTCGCAAGTATGGGATTATATGACACCCGACACAGTTACCGAAAAACACAATATGTTTATTATGTGGAATTTAACTTTTCTTTTGAAATATGTATTTGTTAATAACGGCGGCGGCGGCGGCGTCGACGACGACGAGATGATTATTATTATTATTATTATTATTATTATTATTATTATTATTACCAAATTTGGTGAATAGTGTTTTTTATCCTTTAGTGATTTTGTCATTTAATGTCTTTCTTTTATTTTTTATTTACCGTAAGTAGTGCTTTTTATCCTTTAATGGTTTTGTCATAAGGTGTTTTTCTTTTAATTTTTTTTATTTACCATCAATGCTATAGTTTTCATCGTTTACATTTCGTTTTACGGTTTGATCTAAATTTTACGAGAACCGAGCCCGCCTCCCCCCTCGCATGCAAAATTACCAAACTTTGTGAATAGTATTTTTTATTCTTTAGTGGTTTTGTCATTTAGTGTCTTTTTTTTTATTTACTGTAAATAGTGTTTTTTATCCTTTAATGGTTTTGTTAGATGGTGTTTTTCTTTTGTTTTTTTATTTACCATTAATGCTATATTTTCCATCATTTATATTTCATTTTACGTTTCGATCTAAATTTTACGAGAACCGAGCCCCCCGCACGCGTAGCGAGGGTAATCCAACTAGTTATTTATATTTTGTGCGTGTCATTCAAAACAAAAATTATATTTTAAATGTTATGAGGTATATACAAAAATTAAAAGGATAATATCATTTAGGCAAATTGGATTTACATAATTCAACTTTCTCAATTTGGCCGATAATAGCCCCAACTCAGTTATTTGCCGATAATAATCCGAACTGGTGCACTTTTGGTCGATAATATTCTGCGTTAAAAATAGCTTAACGAAGTTAAGTTTTTTTCGAATTACAAACCGATGTTTTAGGGCTTTTGATTGGAGCGAGGATACAAGTTGATTGATGTAAAATTTACCTCGAAATATTGCCCAAATAACTAAAACGGTGTTTCAATTCGGGTGTTTAAACTTACAATTAACAAAAATCAAGCCGTTTGGAGCACCGTTTCGATGTAAGTTTTACATAAATCGACTCGTATCCTCGTTCTGATCAAAATCCCTAAAACATCGGTTTGTAATTCGGAAAAAAACTTAACTCCGTTAAGCTATTTTTAACAACGGACTATTATCGGTAAAAAGTGGACCAGTTCGGATTATTATCAGCAAATAACTGAGTTGAGATTATTGTCGGCTAAATTGAGAAAGTTGGGATTATTTAAATCTAATTTACCTATTATTTATGATAAATACTTATTCGTATGTAATGTTTCATATTTTTATTTGTAATAGTTGTATAAATAAAAATTATACAATAATAATGCTAATAGTAAAAAAATGTACTTGGAAATCTCAACGGGTATTTCTAAATAAACGGTTAAACCCGATTCCTGAAGGGTAATTACTCGACAATACCTGACGGGTATTGAGCCAGGAATGGAACACGATTTTGCGACGTAATGTCTCATATTTGTAACTAAGATTCACTTCCTGCAAATGGATTGAACCTCATAAAGAGCAAAACTTGAAATTAAACCTCACGAACACAAGCAAATGGATTGAACCTCATAAAGAGCAAAACTTGAAATTAAACCTCACGAACACAAATGTGGAGAAGCCTCATGACAAAACATCTCAGCTCGAGAAGTCAAACAAAGACAAGAAATCAAGCCCAAAGAAACTTGTAGCACAAGAAACAGTAAACTATACACGATGCTATGCTACACATGAAACGACATTGTACCTAGATTATAAAGACTGGATCAAACTCATCATCATCATCCCATTCGCCATGTGCTTGTATCATGTGCATAAAGTCTTGTAAATTCCCCCAGGCTAGTTGTCTGGGAGCTTGTACCGGAAGCAAACTGGTGCTAAGTGAACCATTATCTCCACTGGAAACAGCAAGTCCAAATTCCCCAGCATCATACTTGAGAATTACATCGTTTAATTGTTCAGAAAACTCAACACTAAATGCAGGTGATAATTGGCGCCCTATCGCTTGTACATGAGCCACACTATGAAGACAAACAACTTTAAGAAAGAAGTCTTTGACACGAATGAATATACAGGTCGTATTCAGGTTCAACGATTTAAATTGCCGACCTGGCACGATTAACAGCCCTAGAGTTTATGCTTTGAATTACTAGGAACGAATGATTTACTCACCACACATAATACTTGTCGTCGGCTGCTTGTTTCTGAACCCGACCCAACAACTCAATTTGCAGATAACCACCGATACAGATTATGGGCTCAGGCAACTTGAAGCTTTGTAAACGATTTGCCTGTTGCCATGAAGATTCTTGATGAAATATACTACCAAAAGACACTAGTATTGAGCTTTGCTAGGCTCGCAAGCCGAAAATAGCATATTATATGTATAATAATAACTTTATTTAATATAATAAATATTATATATTTATAGTTACGATGAATATAACTAAATAATAGATACATGATGTGATTGATATAACTTATAGCCATGAATATATTTCAAAAAACAATTATATATCTATAAGAATAAAACAATTAGATAATTAGTAACTAACAAACAACCCGAGCTCGAGCTTGAAAAATTACTTACAAGTAGAACTCAAGCTTAAGGCATAGAGCTCGAAACGAGCAGAGCTCGAGATTGGCTCAACTCGTTTACAACCTGAACTAATAAGTAGAAAAAAAACAAGGAAAAATCATTTTTAGAGAAAGAATGGCCAGATACAGTCAAACTTATGCACTAACGGTTGTCTTGAAATGGATTTACCAATTTTAATGCTCAAAAAAGATTTTTGCCTGTAGCATTTCATGTGTTGGGAGTAATAAAAAATGAACACAAACTCACCTGTACCACGGGGAACATCTGAGACGTATATGTCCAAATAAACTTGTCATCTGCACATTCTTGTGCCTCCATGAAATCATAACTTAACTCTTTTGAAGACTTTGGGTGACCCATTCGAAATCGCACAAATCTAGATGAGTATATCGGAAATTCCGGCTGAAACAAAGCTGTTTAAATGAATGTTAGTTAGATGGTGTGGACAAAAAGTAAAAAAAGAAAAAAAGAAGATAACAAAAGAAAGGGTAAAATGCCATTTTCGTCCCTGAGGTTTGTGGCCAGTTTTGCGACTTTGTCCAAAGGTTTGTTTATCCGCATCTGGATCCAAAAGGTTTGAAATCTTTCCATTTTCATCTGGCTTGTTAACTGCATCCATTTTTCTCCGTTAAGTCAAGGGCATTTCCGTCTTTTTTGTTAACTTAAAGGGCAATTCGGTCTTTTTCACTTTATGCACAAGCATTTAGCATAATGCACAAGTATTCGAAATACCCTTAACGGAGAAAAAAGATGAAAATACCCCAGACTTAATGGAGAAAAATGGATGGAGTTAACAAGCTGGATGAAAATGACAAGATTTCAAGCCTTTATGATCCAGATGCGAAAAAAACAAACATCTGGACGAAAGTCGCAAAACTAGCCAAACCTCAGGGACGAAAATGGCATTTTACTCCAAAAGAAAAAAAAAACCTTGGAAAGGATGCAAGGTAATTTCCGTTATAATACAAAGACTAGCTGTCAAATTATATATCAGCGTCTCCGGTGTTTCCGGATCGTTACTTCCTTTACTTGACCAATAAGAACCCCGATTGCGGATTGTGTCTCGCGGGTCTAGAGTATTCATGATGCTTTCTTGTGGGTAGTGATCGGTGCTTGAGGCACTCACGGGATCAGCAATGCAATAAGTCAGTGGAAATGCTGTGAGGGCCCGCAAAAGAGAAGCATAGGCTCGGTGCTCTCTCTCAGCTGAGTTGTCATGACTCGGTTCGACTACACGAGTAATGCAAGCGAGCTGCGGAAATGTTCGCATACAGAGCTGCTTGCTAAGTCCATTAGAAACCACTGCAGCCAACAAATATTTTTCATATATGAAAAGGTAACTAATTAATAAATCATTAAATGGATTACTAATTGAATATATAACTTCCAAAGTAGGTTATAATATATAGAGTAAAATGCCATTTTCGTCCCTGAGGTTTTGCTACTTTTGCGACTTTCGTCCAAAGGTTTGTTTTTCCGCATCTAGATCCCAAAGGTTTGAAATCTTGCCATTTTCATCCAACTTGTTAACTCCCTCCATTATTTAACGTTAATTCAAGGGCATTTTCGTCTTTTTAGACATTTTTGTGATGATTAAAAAGTTTGGGTGGGATAAAGTCAACAGAAGTGGATCTTTATTTCTTATAGTGTTTTTATATTAATAAAAATGTCTAAAAAGACGGATATGCCCCTCATTTAACAGAGAAAATGGATGGAGTTAATGAGTCGGATGAAAATGGCAAGATTTCAAACCTTTTGGATCCAGATGCGGAAAAACAAACCTTTGGACGAAAGTCACAAAAGTGGTCAAACCTCAGGGACGAAAATGGCATTTTACTCTAATATATATGATATAATGATAATGATACACACCAATATTCTGCCAGTATCGAGAAACGGCAGATGCACGAATGAGGTCAGCTGAATCATCAAGACACGTAAGTATTTTTATTGCCATGTCAAGTTCAAGCCATTCCAAGAAATCGATGTGTCGCTCCATGTTCTGTGACGGACCTAGAGTACAGCCACCTGAAAAGAAAATATCTTTTCAAGGAAAGAGATATATTGGCGAAATATAGATAAAGAATGCTGAGGTCATATAATAAACATATGAGGATACATGTTCATGTAGTAACAAAATACAGATAAGTACATACATGAAGGTCTGAAGGTCAAACTACTTCAACGATTAACGATCCAGTACATCAGATCAACAAGTTACACATAACAGTGCAATAAAAACGACTGAACGTTGAACGATATCTAATAGAAACCTACATGTGATGAAATCAGTAGTATCGCTTGACTACGTTTCAGTTTCTTATCAGGCTCAAGTATTGTGGGGCATGCAGGAAACCTTATCAAGATTGACTTTGTGCAGCCAACCGATTAAGCAAGTAAAATATACAAAAGCAGTTATGATCAATTGACAGGGTATAGCAGCATATATTTTCACTTTTTGTGCAGAAGTGATTATCATTAACTCAACTCGAACTCGACTGAACTCTCATTCCTCTAAACAGACATTTAATCAAACACTTAGGGGGCAAACTTTAGGGATCACTATCAAACGTTTAACATCCCAATTCTGGTTAATCGACTATAAATCAGGTTAATTTCAAGAATAACAGGCACCAAATCCACACTTCAACTACCAAACAGGTTAAGAACGATCTGCTAATTAGAGTTAAGACTATAAACAACCACCACGATTCACATAAATTTCCATACGAACTCTAAATTAACATCAAATTTTTCTTAAAAATCGACGACATTATGATCAAAGTACAGAAAATCGATGTATATATTGATGAAAGTAACCAAATTACATGAATTGAAAGAAAACATATACCTTTTTGTGTGTACGGACGAATGGGTGAACCCTAGAGAAGAAATTAGGTGATCTGAGTGAAAATGGAGGAGCGAGGTGTGGAAAACACAAGGCCATTTGTAATGTCACCGCGTTACCGGATAAAATATATATTTAATTTTATTTTAATGGAGTTGTTGATTACAAGTATTGTCTTTGAATCTTTGAAAATTACTCATTCAAACCTTACATTTGCCTGTATTGTGTTTAATATATAATATTAACATAAGTTAAAAATTTAGGTTAGACGAATGTGAAATGATCATTTTATTCACTACTTCAAAAAAATAATTATACTTCACATTCATTTAATGTATTACTTCAAAAAATAATTCTGCCTTACTTCATACTTGCGTGACTGATAAATGAAACGATAAACTAGGTTAGGACATGATGTCATACTAGGGATAGCATTGGATCGGGTATAAGGCATTCTCAGTCGCATGTTCGGTTGTAAAATTGTGTCGCATACTTGGCTCAATACCCGTCGAATGTTTATACGGGTAATTACTCGTTAGTTATAGGGTATACCCGTTTGTTTGCAAAAGAGTACACGTTAAGATTTTTATATGCATTTCTTTTTCTTACCATTTTGTATTTTATATAATTTTATATTTTAAAGTAAAATATAATAAATAAATTATATATATGATCATTAACATAAAGTATTTGAATCATCAAAAATATATAATAATCTATGATGATATAACAAGAATAATTGAGTTAAATGTCTGGTAGTCTATGTTGTTTGTCATTTTTGCAGAGTATGTCCTGAGACTTCAATAATTACATAGTTGATCCCAGTTATTGTAATTTTTGCACTCGTATGGTCCTTATCACTAACTCATGTTAGATTTATCAGTTAAGTGTGTGTGAAATGGCATAACTACCCCTAAACAATTAAAAACATATAAAGATGGGCCCACCCCTCATCATCGTCATCATCTCTCTCTCTCTCTATCTCTCTCTCTTAAAAACTCTACCATCAAACTTTATCCACCCCCTCTCTATCTCTCTCTCATCTTTCTCTCCCATCTCTCTTTCCCTCTTTCATATCTCTCTCTAAGAACTGTCGGCCACCACTATGGGCGGCAAAACCATGACGGTGGTGGTCGTTTGGGAATGTTTGTGGTGGTGGTAAGTTGACGGTGGTTGTAGTGGGTTGACGGTGGAGGTTGTTGTGGTGGCTGTTAAGTGGTGGAGGAAGGGAGACGGTAGTGGTGGGTGCTCGGTGGTAGAGGAAGGGAGGCGGTGGTGGTGGAGGGGAAACGCGTCACACCCCAACAGATGGCGAAATTATCAGGGCATGAGCGAATGGATGATTGCTCAAAGCATCATAACAGTTGAAAATGACAATATTTAAATAAACCATATTTATTTCATAAACTCAAATTCGTACATTGTCAAAAGAAAAGAAATTACATCAATTCAAATATTCAAACAAAATAAACCTAACTTATTCATGTGTTTCTAAATCCACGTAGTAGATTTCTTGAACATTATCGTTAATTTCCTGCAATATATGAATAATAAAGGTTAACAAAATAGTTGGTGAGCATACAAGTTTGGTCTACATAATATAGAATAAAAGGTCTCAATCTAACATGGCAATTTGTATGCTCATAGCATGTGTAAACTATTAATCAAACAAAGTGTCCACTAGCATATCCTTTCCACATAAGGGAACAGGCCGTATAAGATTGAATACTTAACAATACCACATAAGGGCGATGTGCTACTCCTATAGCGCTATAATCGTTAAGGTAGGCGATTGAGTACACAAGATTGGCTTCTAGCATGTATGTATGACAAATAACATGTATTCATAAATTGAGTGTTTGAATAATGTGGTTGATTGTGTGTATATGAGTTTATATAATTTCATATATTGCAACCCAAAGTGTGTTTAAAGGAAAAAGGGTTCGAGTATACTCACAATTTGCATAGTAAACCGATATAATCATGAAACGAGTAGTAGAGTTGGAAAGGTGAAACGAAGTTTGGCCAAAAAGAGTAAATTGAAATGTATAAATGTATAATATAAGTAAAGATATAATTGAATATTAGTTAAGAGATGTAAATGAGAAATAAAGAATAACTTATTAATTAAAATGTATATGTATAGAGATATTAATAATTATATAAACTTATTATATAACTATATGTAATATGACCTATAATATAATAATGTTATAATAAGCATAAGTAAGCCTAATTATAAAAAAAGTCCATAATCTCATAATTAGGTAATTAGTAGGTTGTTTATGGTAAATAGATGGAGAAATGAATGATTTATATATATATATATATATATATATATATATATATATATATATATATATATAGGGAGAAGATCATGCGAGAACCACCTCTTATTGCGAGAACCGCGAGAACCAATGTGAACACAACCAAAAATGCCTAAAAATAGCTAAAAATCACACAAATTTTTTTTTTAATATTTTTTATATAAAAATCGCTACTTTTCGAAGCCAAAAAAAAAAATTTTAAATTTTTTTTTTGCCACTAAAAGTAACGATTTAAGCATAAAAAATATTAAAAAAAAAAATTTAGATTTTTTTTTTATTTTTTTAGATTTCTTTAGGTTTTTTGAGGGTTTAGTTTTTAGCATTTTAGCTTTGGGGGGGGGGGGGGGTTTAGGTTTTTGGGGGGTGGGGGAGGGGGTTTAGGTTTTTTTTTTGGGGGGGGGGGGGTTCGGTTTTTTTTAGGTTTTTTGGGGGTTTTAGTTTTTAGCGTTTAGCTTGGGGGGGGGGGGGGTTAGGTTTTTTTTTTTTGGGGGGGGGGGGGTTAGATTTTTTTAGCTATTTTAGGTTGTGTTCACATTGGTTCTCGCGGTTCTCGCAATAAAGGTGGTTCTCGCATGATCTCCTCCCTATATATATATAGGGGAAGGTTCATTGGGGAACACTAAAAAAGTGGGGAACAGCGGGGAACCGGCTCAAACGAACTCCGATTTGACTCATTCCAGCGGCGTTGGAACCGCCTCGTCGAACCCTAACTAAGATCTCTTAACCCTAAACCCTAAATCCTAACTCCTAAACTCTAAACCCTAAAGCTAAAAAATAAGGCTAAAACCTAAGCTAAACCGTAAAATCTAAACTATAAACCCTAAAGGCTAAACCTAAAGCTAAACCCTATAGCTAAACGCTAAAGCTAAACCCTAAACCCTAAAGCTAAACTCTAAACCTTAAAGCTAACCCCTAAGGCTAAACCCTAAGGCTAAACCCTAAGGCTAAACCCTAAAGCTAAACCCTAAAAGTCAAACCCTAATATATTTAGGGTTTAGGGGTTATGATTTAGGGTTTAGGGTTAAGAGATCCTAGTTAGGGTTCGACGAGACGGTTCCAACGCCGCTGGAATGAGTCCAATCGGAGTTCGTTTCAGTCGGTTCCCCACTGTTCCCCACTTTTTTAGTGTTCCCCAATGAACCTTACACTATATATATATATATATATATATATATATAGTGTAATGCTAGATAGAAAACCCTAAAAATTTGAGAAAACCCTAGAAAACCCAACCTCCCGACATTTTTTTTTTTTTTTGAAAAAAATAACACATGTAATATACATGTTTTTAAGAGTTTTGAGCCAAAAAAACCAAAAAAGCGCCGAGTGGATGTTTTTAAAAAAAATAAACAAGTTTCAGCAACTTTCATCACTAACATGTGTTAGACAAAAAGTTGCTGAAACTTGTTTATTTAAAAAAAAACACTCGGCGCTTTTTTGATTCTTTTTGGCTCAAAACTCTTAAAACATGTATATTACATGTGTTATTTTTTTCAAAAAAAAAAAAGTCGGGAGGTTGGGTTTTCTCAAATTTTTAGGGTTTTCTATCTAACCCTCCCCTATATATATATATATATTATTTATGTCTAATTGTATTTACTATAATATTTACATGTTTCTAAGGTGAAAAGTGGAATTTTGGTTCAGTTTTCAAAAATTATATAAAGTAGATGCAAAATGTTCATGCAAATAGGTAAATGGTGGAACTTGCATCCTAACCATTACAAGTGCCTACCTTAACACAAGAATACCCAAACATTTGGTTAGTTTGGTGTCTTGGTTTGGTTTTGGTGAATTAGGCCAAACAGATCAAACAAATGCGTGAAAATGAACTAGAAGTAAAAGACATGAATGTAAAAGCATAATGTAAATGTTAGAAGTTAGGTATGACATGAATGTAAATTGTTAGAAGTTAGACAAGACATGAATGTAAATTGTTAGCAGTTAGTGTATTTTTTTAGTCATATAATAAAGAGTTAGACGATATTAAGTTAGGCATTATGATAATTGATCATTGTTAGTAATGTAAGATGGAAATAACATAATTAAAGGTTAAAAGAAAACATGTAAAAGAAGATCCAAGATTGTTCCTTATTTTGGGAACGCACCATCTTTGTTTACCATGGCAAACATTTGGTGACATTCCACAAAGATTTCTCCAAGATAGGGAAGTATGAAAACACAAAGAAAAACAAGAAGAGAAGAAGGTGAAATGAGATGGAACTCATTTTCAAGAGGGAAGAATTTTTTGAGGAATGGCAAAGAAAAGTGATGTGATGAAGTGGGTATTTATTGGAAAGAGATTAGGGTTAGAGGTGGTGAAAAAATATGGAAAGTTGAAAATTGGCCCATTAATTTTTTTTTTTTTTTTTTTTTGGGCCCTAATGTCATGGGTTTGTTTGTTTTATGCATTTCACTTTTACTATTCGTATAAATTTGAGTTTCTAACAAAATTTATAAATATAGTATGACCAATAGTTGATTGATTGGGTCTCGAATATCGAATTTACACAACATAAGTCGGTTTTTGAACGATTTATATGTGTCCTGGTGATTATATGAATAACACCTATGTTTGATTGAACAATTATTAAGAGAGAAAAAAAATAAAATGAATTCCATTATCTAGGATTACAATGGTTGAATACGAAAAACACGGAAACGAATAATACAATAATTGTGGAATGCTACTAAACGATGGTCATAGGTGTTCAATGGTGAAGGAAGGGAGACGGTGGTGGGTGTTCAGTGGTGGTGGAGGTGAGATGGCAGTGGTGGTACTAGTAGTGGTGGTGGTTTAAGGAAGAAGAAGAAGTGGTGGTGGGTGGGACCCATAATTTATTTTTGTGTTTCTTAACAAGGGTACTTTGGTTGTCACACCCCAACCGATGGCGGAATCATCGGGGTGTGAGCATGATCTGAATAGGTTGCTCAAGAGAATCTATAATGACTATTTGTGACAATATTTAATAAGGTTCAATTTCCAATACAATCAAACAAATATTTCAACAAAAGTCATAATGGAGTTCAGTAGTTTCTCAAGCAACAAAGCGAAACATAACAAAACTTGCAATTAAATTTAGGTGGGTTTCTAGCATTCCTAAACCATTTCCAGCAGTAATCCATCAACCTGTCACATGCGTTAAAATAAAATCAATACAATAATGTAAAGGTAAGTACATAAGTTTAGCATAAGTATAGTAATAAAGCGTTTACGCATAACCAGCATGTAACATGTAGAGAGGTGAATCAAGTATCCTACCGACAATGATACAAGCTAACCACATGACTACGAGTTGGAGTATTCGCGATACATGTTCACCGAAGTGAGCACGCACGTAAAATGAGTATGAGATCCCTAGCAACCCCTGAATAAACAGGTGCTGAGTCCAAACTATAGTACTATCGTTGCTAAGGGTGGTAGGGCAAGCTATCAATGTGTAAACATAGCAAACAAGCATTCAGCAATTCACGTATAACATGCGAGAGTGGTCAGCGTTTAAAATGAGTTTAAGCGTTGTGTGCGTCGTGTTTTGATAGAGAACGTATGTAACACCTAAAAGTGCGTTAAGCGAAAAAGGAGTTCGAGTATACTCACAGTGGTGTTTAACAGTAAACACGGTCTGGAATGGATTGAAGGGAGCGCCGGATCAGCTTGCGTACGGGAATAGAAGTGCATCAATCTTCCAAAGTGCTGAAACGGTCAAATTGGAGTGTCGAGTGGGAAACTGTCACACCCCGATATTTTTAACCACAAACCGGTGGGCCCGGTGGGGAGTATCGTGACGTAGCTGATGTCATCATAGTCAATTAAACACAGTTATAGCACAGCGGAAGGCTTGGAAGGAAATTACTATTACAACCCAAATGTTCAAGTTCAAAATAATAATACACAGACGGTTGTAGAAAGGATCCACATGCGGATCTAAATAAAATACAAAACAATATTGACAGACTTTAAGGCATCCTAAGGATTTGGCTCTTGCCAATTCATAACAGCTTCAACTTTGGCGGGATCCACCTGGATACCACGCTCACTGACCACATGTCCAAGAAATTGGACTTCTCGTAGCCAAAATTCACACTTAGAGAATTTGGCATAGAGTTTCTCTTGATGCAGGAGTTTGAGAATACAGCGAAGGTGTTTCTCGTGGTCAGCTTGGTTCTTTGAATAAATAATGATGTCATCGATGAAGACGATGACGAATTTATCCAGGTACGGCTTGCAAACGTGATTCATGAGATCCATGAACGCGGCCGGTGCATTAGTGAGCCCAAAAGGCATCACTAGGAACTCGTAATGGCCATAACGAGTCCTAAATGTAGTTTTATGCATGTCTTCATCTCTAACCTTCAGTTGATGGTAGCCTGACCTCAAATCAATCTTCGAGAAATAACTGGCCCCTTGTAACTGATCGAACAAATCGTCGATTCTGGGCAGAGGATATCTATTCTTTATCGTGTTCTTATTAAGCTCACGATAGTCGATGCACAAACGCATCGATCCATCCTTCTTCTTGACAAATAGGACTGGTGCTCCCCAAGGAGACGAAATAGGTTTAATGAAACCCTTGGCTAGCAATTCGTCTAGCTGTGTCCTTAATTCCTTCATCTCCGTTGGTGCCAACCTATAAGGTGCTCTAGCAACAGGAGCTGCTCCGGGGATGATATCAATCCTGAATTCCACTTGTCTATCTGGTGGCAAACCAGGTAGTTCTTCCGGAAAAACTTCTGGGAATTCAGAGATGACAGGGATGTCTTCTATCTTCGGTTTGGGCTCATCAATAATCACTTGTGCCATGTAGATGACACAACCCCTCTTTAAACATTTTGAAGCCTTGAGCATAGTCACTTGCTCAGGCAGCCCATACTGGGTATCTCCCCAAATGGTAAGTGATTCACCAGACGGAGTCTTTATTACCACTTGTTTCTTGTTACAGACAATTTGGGCCTGGTTATGAGATAACCAGTCCATACCCAGAACTATGTCAAAACCGGCCAACTTAAAGGGAAGTAGAGACAGAGGAAAAGAATGGTTCTTAATGGATATAACACATCCATCTAACAAAGTTGAGATGGTTTCTAGGTACTCTGCTAACTCTACCTCATAGTTTACGCTTAAGGTTTTGACAGGTAAATTCAACAATTTACAAAACTTGTTATCTACGAAAGACTTATCTGCGCCTGAATCAAAAAGTACTCTTGCAAAGACATCATTTACAAGGAAAGTACCTGTTATGACATTATCGTCTTGCACAGCCTCTTTCGCGTCCATTCTGAAGACTCTCGCATTGGTCTTCTTGGCCTCTTCAGGCTTCTTGTTGTATTTAGGGCAGTTGGTCTTAATGTGCCCCTTTTCATTGCAACGATAGCACGTTGCGTCTTTCATCTTCTTGCAATCCAAGGTTTTGTGATCCGTGGACTTGCATATACCACAAGCATAGGTTTTTGACTGAGTCTGTGAGTTCGACTCAAGTCTGCACTTTCCAAAGTGCTGCTTCTTGCAAATTTTGCATTTGGGCTTCTCACCAGAATTATGCCCATCTTTCCTTGACTCCGATCCTTTCTTGCTGTCACCGTTCCCACGGTGTTTCTTGTTCGACTTTCGTGAACCATCATCTTCACTTTTTCTCTTCTCAGCCTCCTTATTCCTCAGCGATCTCTGCCTGACCGCATCCAGAGTGAGGGATAAGGAAATGTCAGCTACGGATCTAAAAGTAGCTGGTCGAGAAGCTTTCACGCTTGCATTGATCTCGGGGGCTAACCCACCGATAAAACGAGCATTCCTTTTTGGTTCCGGGGTTACCAGATATGGAACCAACCGGGACATCGTGTTGAAGCTCGTTAGGTAAGCTTGACAGTCAAGGTTTGTCATCACCAATGATAGAAAATCAGACTCTATCTTCTCCACCTCATGCTGAGGGCAGTAATTTTCCCTGATAAGGGCAACAAATTGATCCCATGACATATTGTACAATGGGATTTTCCCGGTGGCTTGAATCAGAGATCTCCACCATGCTAAAGCTTCACCCTTAAAAGACTGCGACACAAACTTGACCACGTCTCTCTCAGCGCATCCGCTGATGTCTACAACCGTATCCATCTCATCCAGCCACGTCATACAGTCAATGGCTCCTTTCTCCCCAGTGAAGTCCCGGGGTTTGCAGGAAACGAAATATTTATAAGAGCAAACCTTGTCACGGGGTCCCTGGTTTAGTATAACCTGCTGAGATGGAGCACTGTGGTTCGAGGAGCATCGATCATCATCTTTCTTCGGGTCGTCCTTCTTGGATGGTGGCTTTGAAGGCTGTGTAGATAGGGTCCTACTACGAGTCCCACTATACTCTTCGTACTGCCTTTCCAAGGCCTGTGTAACTGCACCGTCTATTATGGCTTTCAATTCAGCACCCGTTAAATTAATTCGGGCGTTCTCGTTATTCTCCACAGGATGACTATTACCCTCGTCCGAGTTAGCCATTTTAATTGAACTGTTGCAGAAAACAAGGACAATATTTTATTTGGGAGTTTACTATGGAATTACCCCTTAGGGTAATTCATTAACCATGGTAAACAGAGACCATATTTGGCTAATTTATTCATCGTATTAAATTAGGATTTCAATTATAATTTATCCTAATTATAAAACAATAACAGTTTTATTTGTGGCACACAAGGCCTAGTCACATGGACAATTTAATTTATAAGTTATGATTTCAGAGAATCAAAACATTAAGGTATACTGGCACAATAGGCCTAGTCACGAGGACATTTATATATTATAAGCTATGATTTCAGAGAATCAAAGCTTGAAGGTTTGAACCTAGTTCATTACCTTTATCAGACAGGGAGTCATAGCTACCATTGTCTTTTGGCTCATATAGAAATGAGCAGGGCCCGTAGGCACGTATTACCACGTATGGTAAAAATATGATCATCTTAATTGATGATGTAAACCTAGGATTCAGAGATCATTAAACTGGGTTATGAATCTTTTGAAGAATCCTTATATAATAATAATGCGTGTGATTTTAAATGAATCACATCTGCCAAGGGTGTTAACATGTTTTCAGATGTTAACTGGGATTTGAATCTTTTTAACAGGTCTTACCATCTTGGCCCGGCCTTATAATGACCCGAAGGCTAGGTTTCACTCTTTAAGATTCTTATTTAAAAATTTTACATGGGCAGATTATTTCAAAAGGAACGATTTTAATTTATTTATTTCATATATAATTTATTTATGCACATAACAGCAAGATGAAATTTATAAACATAACATTCCATTTATTTATTAAAATATTACACGCTGCCCTAAACGGGTCTTTTCAAATAACAAACTTACCCACGCAGGGGTTTAAATAAATACTTACCCTCGCAGGGGCTTAATATCACACATACCCACGCAGGGGCTTAATAATAAACATAATAGTCCACGCAGGGACTTACACAAATAAAATACCCTCGTAGGGGTTTACAGAAGGATAGACCCACGCAGGGGTCAAAATAGTCAAACAAACATACCCACGTAGGGGTTTATACAACAAGATATGCCCACGCAGGGGCTCAACAACAATTGGAAGGATTCAATGATCCTTCTTGTTCTTCCCTTTGATCAAGCTTGCCAATCCATGGAAGAAGCTCTGTCTCTCCCTACGGTCACGGTGGAAGCCTCGCTCTACTTCATCCAACCTTTGTAGGATTTCCTCCCTTTCTGGGGGAGAAAACCATGGCGGCTGCGATTACGTCCGGATAATAGGTCTAGGAGGTATCTGGTACCCCTGAGTCGGGTAACCTACTCCCCATGGAGCTCCGTATGGTCCCTCCGGGTGAAGAGCGTTATAATTTGCCGCTACCATGTAAGGATCGGCCTCCGCGTAACCATAGTTGTGGTGAGTCGGTGGTTCAAACGGGTTGTATGCCATGGAACCCGTGTATGCTGGAATTGGGTTATCAAAACCCATCGGCGGTGGCTGTGGTACAGCTGGTTGTGAAGGTCCACCCATTTGTGGGTCCTCCTGATGTGGCGGATAGTGGCTGCCACTGGATTGACGTAGGGAACTGAAATGAAAATCCCCTGCTCGTGACGACATGCGCGCACCGGTTCTCCTTCGCCTCGGCGGTTGCGGAGGTGCCGGCTGCACTGGCGGCGGTGGAGGCGGTGGCGTGACTGCCACGAATCTGGAATCCTCAGAGGGATCCTGTTGTTGTTGCTGCTGCTGCTGAGGCAACGAATGGTGAGGAGGTGTATAGTACCATTCGTGCCTGGTGAACATAGCTTGGAAGCTATCTGGACCAACATAGGGTGATCCGTGGAATGAAGATCCATCCGAAATCTCGATCGGATGGTTCGGCGTACCACTGGCGGGTTCGACGGGATCCGTGTCCTCGTCCATATCCTCCGCGTTGTCCCCCGAGAAGTGGTCCTCCGGGCCCAATGGGTTGAAACCCACTGGTTCTTGTATATAATTGGTCGGGTTAAACCGGCCCCGAAAAACTGGTGTAGGGTCACTAAAAGAGTTGTGCGATAGAGATCGCTGCAATGGTATGTATGAAGGTTGAGGGTTGTTGGGCTCATTTTCCGAGTATGGCCCATATGAGTTATACACTGGAGGTGTTGAGCTGTGTGAGACCGACCGTCTGGCTGGTTCAAACAAGTTCCTCCTGTTCTGCCGAGGGTCGTCACTCTTGGTAGTAGACGGGGCTCGCACATGTGATGGTCCTGCCTCGTTGTCATTGGGGGCGGTGATTGGCCCCTTTCCTCGTCCTCTCCTTCGGAAGAATCTTGGAGGCATTTTGTCCTGTCAATACAATATAAGATAACAATACAAAAATATATGCAAAATAAAGGACAACACAAACAAAGTGGAATTTGTCCTATGTTATATGTCTAGACTCGAAAGTTTAGAATTGTGCAGTTGTGTAACTGAGATTAAACACAAAAGGCTAGTGTTTAATTCACTCACTGTTGGCTCTGATACCAACCTGTCACACCCCGATTTCCACGTGTCACCGGTGGGCCCGGTGGGGGAGTATCGCGACGTGGTTGGCAACATAATAGTCAAACAACACAATATTTAATATGCACAGCGGAAGCAATTTAAAAGATATAATACAACCGAATTTAATATTGTAATATCAAATGTCACAATATTCGGAAGTGTATCCACAGATGGATCGGAAATAAAATATGAAACAATAGTTCAACAGACTTCAGGCATCTTAAGCTTGCGAGACTTCTAATGATGCTAAGGAGAAATCCCAGCCAATTACGCTTAGTACCTGCATTTAATCTTTTTGGGAAAATACGTCAGTTTACACTGGTAAATACAATCAACTGACTCATTTTGGAAAATGATTGAAAATTGGTTTGGATGCACATGGCATAAACATTTTTATTTAACTTGGGAGAATTATTTAAATGTATAATCTTGTGAACGAATTACATGTTCCTTGTGCGTTCAGTAGCCCGGATCTTGTCCGGGTTAAAGATCAATAGACACACCACAATATTCTTTTGTGCACTGACGGGTGTACGCCTACACCCCGCGCTTAAGTCGTGGCCATTTCGTAAAATGATGCCAAGGATATCCGGGACATGGTCATTAACCCCCCAAAGGCTTTAAGTAACAAGACTGTTTAAACGAGCCGATCAAATTTATTCAATTACCCACTCAATGGTGGAGGATTTGATGCCCGATCAAGCGGTATGCTATATACCGTAACCCAAGCCCGTATAGGGAAAATAAGTTAAAAGTATTTACCTGAGCAAAGTATAATTCACAATAAGCAAATTGCAAGTAGCTTTTACTGGTCCTCCTAATCTGGAACGAAGGTTTATAATAACCTATTAGACTCCTAACTGGTCTTTAATTAAGCTTAAGCTTAGACCGGCTAGTTTCAAAGATACGGTTCATACGCACGATTAAGCGAAGACCGGATAGAATGTGATTTAGACCCGACAAGTTCAGAGACTTGTTTAATATGGGAATTTCATACACATTCTGGATTTTGAGATAAAACCAATAAGGTTTGACCCGTTTAGGCTAGTTTATGTAAACTAGTTACATAAACCGAACCGAACGCGTAATAAGCGTAACGGGTATTCATGAGAGCTATTTACAGGTTTCCTAAGTTAATATGCTTCATATATGTTGTGAAATCAGTAAGATATCATTTATTATGCCCTAAACGAGTTTAAACACAAACTATGCCCCTTAGGGGTAGTTTGGTCATTTACAAGGTTATAAAAGAGTTTAAGTGTTTAACTGAGTTACAGGTCTGATGTAATCAGCAAACATACTCAAATTAATGAGTTATAACAGTAGGTTAAGGTATATATGTGAAATTTATCAATTATAACCAAACTATGCCCCGTAGGGGTATTTTGGTAATTTCACATAAGCCGAAAAGCTCAAAACTGAAGTCTGCGTTTAACCACTTTTGCTTACTGTTAAAATATTATAATTTGCCTCAAATATCAGTAGGTATCACCCTTGTATGTTTAAAAATACTCTTAGTACATACTATGCGCTAAAAACGCTTAATAAGGCGATTAAAAGCCATTTTCGGGTTTGATACATAAATCTGATATTTTTATATTTCCAGAAGGCTTAAAATAATTTATTTATCATATGTGACCAGTAGCAAAAGGTTTGTAGTCGTTTAGATATGTAAAACTCATTTTATGGCCCGTAAGGGCAAAACCGACAAGTACCGGGTTAAGCCTACGACTATGAGTTATGCTCAGCCTAAAATTAATTAAAAATCTTTAAAAATCCCAAAATAATATATTACATCAGTGGGTAAAGATTTGGATATCAAAAAGTATGTTTAAGTAGGCTATACGCTAAATACGCCGATTAATTAACATAAAGCTTTAATTTTACGCTAACGAGCATAACTCTTAATCTATACCTCAAACTGATGTCAAATTGTGTATGCAAGTTTATATATCAGTAAGTAAAGTTTCTACTCTTTTACATTTTCAAAAATCACGTTTTAAGGTGAAAAGGGCATAATGGTCAACATATGAGCAATTAACGGAATCATGCATATTAACCTGGTCCAAATAAAGCTCTTAGGTATTTCTAAAACATACCATAACGGGTCAGAACTGAAAGTCAAAGTATAAGTCAAACTATGCGACTTTCGGTTCTGAACCGGGTCTAAACAGGAAATTGTCGGGTTGAACATGTTTAGACATGTCCTTACACTAATTACCAAGTTATATTAATGATCAAACAGGTTGTATGTGTTCTACATTGCTAATCATGCATAAATTGCATTTTAAACATTCTGTTGACTTTTTCTTAGCAAGTTTGACCCGACTTTTGACCTGGTTAGAGTGGTAATCAGGGGAAACCCTTTTAAGGTTTTATTACCCACATAATTACCTACTTAAAGGTACTTTTGATTCGACTAATCACTAGACCATTAGTGATTAATCTTAAATTCAACCGTTAATTACGACGGTTTGACTTTTAAGCTAAAACTTAATTTAGAAAGGATTAGCAAACTTACTGAAGTCCTAAGCTTTATTTGTGATCACTTGAGAGAAGGTTTGAGCTCCAGGAATGATCAGAAAGCTGAAGGAAATGGTGTGATGAATTGTTTGCAACTTATGGCTTTATATAGTGATTCAAATCACCATAACTTGTTGACACCAAGGTCTACCACTGACCACAAATCACCAACAAGTGTCCCTAAGTGCCTAGAATAGTTTAGGGGTCGCCCACAATGCAAAAACATCGATTAAAGGTCGGTTCTGCGCATTTCCAGGCTGCTGTTCGCTGATTCTGCTTCTGGGCGGTTAACGCGGCCCGCGTAAGATACATCAACATCTTACGCGGCCCGCCTGGACCCTCTGATCAGACAAAAACGTTTTCATGTTGTTGCATCACACCTCTTGGCCCTTTCGAAAGGTCAATTAGGCTTAATTCTTGCAATTTGACCCCTTATTATTTACCTACAAGGGCTTTAGGACTTATACCCACTTTGCCAAGTCCCTGGACACTTCCGGTTAGCCCGAAAAGTCATAACTTTCAACGTTAACGCTTTAACCCCTAGCACACGAATTTGATCATAACTTTCTCATACGATTACGAAACTTTATGAAATTTATATCGTGCTTTCTAGTGATCATAATTAACAGTTACAAAGCTTCGGGTTTGTCAAAAGGTCACTCAGAGGTATAACTTAAACATGTTGACACATTTAACCCCTGTAGTTTGTAATCTCTCACTTTTAGCTTCGTATGATCCATGATTTATTCGTTTGATGTTATAAACATCGTGTAGGGTTATTATGAAGTATATTTATTCACTGTTGACATTTAGAACTCGTATATTCACATACTTTCCATGTTTGTCAACTTTAGTCCTTTTATAACATTCTTTCACACGTTCAAACATATGACACGTGTCTACACATTATAGGACGTGAATTTTCGAGGTGTTACATCCTCACCCCCTTAAAATAAATCTCGACCCGAGATTTACTGAAATAAGTAAGGGTACTTTTCTTTCATCGTGGATTCAACCTCCCACGTGAATTCGGGACCTCTATGGGCATCCCATTTGACATTTACAATAGGCACATGCTTCCTTCGAAGCTTCTTTACCTGTCGATCTTCAATCGACAAAGGTTTTTCCACAAACTTCAAGCTCTCATCTATATGCACATCTGTATGTGGTATAACCAATGATTCATCAGCGAAACACTTTTTCAGATTGCAGATGTGGAACACATTGTGAATTCCACTGAGCTCTTCTAGTAAGTTTAACTTATAGGCAACTGACCCGACACGTTCGATAACCTCGAAAGGTCCTATGTATCTCGGGCTTAGCTTGCCTTTCTTACCAAATCGCATCACTCCTTTCCAGGGTGATACTTTGAGCAACACTTTATCACCTACTTCGAAGTGAAAAGCTTTACGCTTTGGATCTGCGTAACTCTTCTGCCTATCTCGGGCAGCTTTGAGACGGTCACGAATCTGGACAATCTTGTCCGTCGTCTCGAACACTATCTCTGGTCCTGATAATTGGACATCTCCGACTTCCTCCCAACAAACTGGCGATCTACACTTTCTACCGTATAATGCCTCGAAGGGCGCAGCCTTAATGCTGGTATGGTAGCTATTGTTGTAGGAGAATTTGATTAATGGTAGGTTCTTATCCCAACTACCACCCAAATCGATCGCACATGCACGTAGCATGTCTTCCAGCGTTTGAATAGTACGCTCACTCTGACCGTCAGTCTGAGGATGATAAGCCGTACTAAAATTCAAACGTGTGCCCAAAGATTGTTGGAAACTCTTCCAAAAATGTGACGTGTATCTAGTATCTCGGTCAGAGATAATAGACACAGGTATGCCATGTAAGGCTACAATCTTATCAACGTATAACTGGGCTAACATGTCGGAGCTATAAGTCTCCTTGATGGGTAAGAAATGTGCTGACTTAGTCAGTCTATCAACTATAACCCATATTGTATCATTGCCTTTCCTTGTTTTAGGTAACTTGGTGATAAAATCCATGGTTACCATTTCCCACTTCCACGTAGGAAGTTCAGGCTGTTGTAGCAAACCTGACGGTTTCTGATGCTCGGCTTTGACTTGCGCACATGTCAAGCATTTAGCTACATGAGTGGCTACAGACTTCTTCAAGCCTATCCACCAATAATTTGCCCTTAGATCCTGGTACATCTTATCAGCTCCAGGATGAACGGAGTATTTGGAACTATGGGCTTCCTGGAGGATGACATCTCGAAGTCCTCCATAAATTGGAACCCATATTCGTCCATTTAATCTCAGTATTCCGTCCTTGCTAAGAGTTAACTGCTCCTCAGTTACTCCTAACTTTTCATTAGGATAGTTAGCTTCCAACACAGCTTCCTTCTGTGCAGCTAACAACCTTTCAATCAAATTGTTCTTTATTTCCATACGCTTGGCATTGATTCGGATGGGTTTAACCCTTTCCTTCCTGCTCAAGGCGTCAGCGACTACATTCGCTTTGCCAGGATGATACTTGATTTCACAATCATAATCATTTAAAGTTTCCATCCAACGGCGTTGCCTCATGTTTAATTCTTTCTGATTAAACAGATGCTGGAGGCTCTTGTGATCAGAATAGATCACACACTTGATTCCATATAGGTAATGCCTCCACAGTTTTAGTGCGAATACAACGGCACCCAACTCCAAGTCATGGGTGGTGTAGTTCTTTTCGTGCACCTTTAACTGTCGTGAAGCATAGGCAATAACCTTGCCTTTCTGCATAAGCACACACCCCATGCCGGTGTGTGAAGCATCGCAGTAAACTACGAATTCTTCAGTGCCTTCAGGTAATGTTAACACAGGAGCATTGCTCAACTTCTGCTTGAGAATATCGAAAGCTTCTTGTTGCTTAGGCCCCCAGTCAAACTTAACCTTCTTCTTAGTTAGAGAAGTTAGGGGCGCAGCAATCCTTGAAAATTTTTCAATGAAGCGCCTGTAGTATCCTGCTAAGCCTAGGAAGCTACGAATCTCCGTAGGCGTCTTTGGCTCTTTCCAATTCATAACAGCTTCAACTTTGGCGGGATCCACCTGGATACCACGCTCACTGACCACATGTCCAAGAAATTGGACTTCTCGTAGCCAAAATTCACACTTAGAGAATTTGGCATAGAGTTTCTCTTGATGCAGGAGTTTGAGAATACAGCGAAGGTGTTTCTCGTGGTCAGCTTGGTTCTTTGAATAAATAAGGATGTCATCGATGAAGACGATGACGAATTTATCCAGGTACGGCTTGCAAACGCGATTCATGAGATCCATGAACGCGGCCGGTGCATTAGTGAGCCCAAAAGGTATCACTAGGAACTCGTAATGGCCATAACGAGTCCTAAATGCAGTTTTATGCACATCTTCATCTCTAACCTTCAGTTGATGGTAGCCTGACCTCAAATTAATCTTTGAGAAATAACTGGCCCCTTGTAACTGATCGAACAAATCGTCGATTCTGGGCAAAGGATATCTATTCTTTATCGTGACCTTATTAAGCTCACGATAGTCGATGCACAGACGCATCGATCCATCCTTCTTCTTGACAAATAGGACTGGTGCTCCCCAAGGAGACGAAATAGGTTTAATGAAACCCTTGGCTAGCAATTCGTCTAGCTGTGTCCTTAATTCCTTCATCTCCGTTGGTGCCAACCTATAAGGTGCTCTAGCAACAGGAGCTGCTCCGGGGATGATATCAATCCTGAATTCCACTTGTCTATCTGGTGGCAAACCAGGTAGTTCTTCCGGAAAAACTTCTGGGAATTCAGAGATGACAGGGATGTCTTCTATCTTCGGTTTGGGCTCATCAATAATCACTTGTGCCATGTAGATGACACAACCCCTCTTTAAACATTTTGAAGCCTTGAGCATAGTCACTTGCTCAGGCAGCCCATACTGGGTATCTCCCCAAATGGTAAGTGATTCACCAGACGGAGTCTTTATTACCACTTGTTTCTTGTTACAGACAATTTGGGCCTGGTTATGAGATAACCAGTCCATACCCAGAACTATGTCAAAACCGGCCAACTTAAAGGGAAGTAGAGACAGAGGAAAAGAATGGTTCTTAATGGATATAACACATCCATCTAACAAAGTTGAGACGGTTTCTAGTGTACCATCTGCTAACTCTACCTCATAGTTTACGCTTAAGGTTTTGACAGGTAAATTCAACAATTTACAAAACTTGTTATCTACGAAAGACTTATCTGCGCCTGAATCAAAAAGTACTCTTGCAAAGACATCATTTACAAGGAAAGTACCTGTTATGACATTATCGTCTTGCACAGCCTCTTTCGCGTCCATTCTGAAGACTCTCGCATTGGTCTTCTTGGCCTCTTCAGGCTTCTTGTTGTATTTAGGGCAGTTGGTCTTAATGTGCCCCTTTTCATTGCAACGATAGCACGTTGCGTCTTTCATCTTCTTGCAATCCAAGGTTTTGTGATCCGTGGACTTGCATATACCACAAGCATAGGTTTTTGACTGAGTCTGTGAGTTCGACTCAAGTCTGCACTTTCCAAAGTGCTGCTTCTTGCAAATTTTGCATTTGGGCTTCTCACCAGAATTATGCCCATCTTTCCTTGACTCCGATCCTTTCTTGCTGTCACCGTTCCCACGGTGTTTCTTGTTCGACTTTCGTGAACCATCATCTTCACTTTTTCTCTTCTCAGCCTCCTTATTCCTCAGCGATCTCTGCCTGACCGCATCCAGAGTGAGGGATAAGGAAATGTCAGCTACGGATCTAAAAGTAGCTGGTCGAGAAGCTTTCACGCTTGCATTGATCTCGGGGGCTAACCCACCGATAAAACGAGCATTCCTTTTTGGTTCCGGGGTTACCAGATATGGAACCAACCGGGACATCGTGTTGAAGCTCGTTAGGTAAGCTTGACAGTCAAGGTTTGTCATCACCAATGATAGAAAATCAGACTCTATCTTCTCCACCTCATGCTGAGGGCAGTAATTTTCCCTGATAAGGGCAACAAATTGATCCCATGACATATTGTACAATGGGATTTTCCCGGTGGCTTGAATCAGAGATCTCCACCATGCTAAAGCTTCACCCTTAAAAGACTGCGACACAAACTTGACCACGTCTCTCTCAGCGCATCCGCTGATGTCTACAACCGTATCCATCTCATCCAGCCACGTCATACAGTCAATGGCTCCTTTCTCCCCAGTGAAGTCCCGGGGTTTGCAGGAAACGAAATATTTATAAGAGCAAACCTTGTCACGGGGTCCCTGGTTTAGTATAACCTGCTGAGATGGAGCACTGTGGTTCGAGGAGCATCGATCATCATCTTTCTTCGGGTCGTCCTTCTTGGATGGTGGCTTTGAAGGCTGTGTAGATAGGGTCCTACTACGAGTCCCACTATACTCTTCGTACTGCCTTTCCAAGGCCTGTGTAACTGCACCGTCTATTATGGCTTTCAATTCAGCACCCGTTAAATTAATTCGGGCGTTCTCGTTATTCTCCACAGGATGACTATTACCCTCGTCCGAGTTAGCCATTTTAATTGAACTGTTGCAGAAAACAAGGACAATATTTTATTTGGGAGTTTACTATGGAATTACCCCTTAGGGTAATTCATTAACCATGGTAAACAGAGACCATATTTGGCTAATTTATTCATCGTATTAAATTAGGATTTCAATTATAATTTATCCTAATTATAAAACAATAACAGTTTTATTTGTGGCACACAAGGCCCAGTCACATGGACAATTTAATTTATAAGTTATGATTTCAGAGAATCAAAACATGAAGGTATACTGGCACAATAGGCCTAGTCACGAGGACATTTATATATTATAAGCTATGATTTCAGAGAATCAAAGCATGAAGGTTTGAACCTAGTTCATTACCTTTATCAGACAGGGAGTCATAGCTACCACTGTCTTTTGGCTCATATATAAAATGAGCAGGGCCCGTAGGCACGTATTACAACGTATGGTAAAAATATGATGATCTTAATTGATGATGTAAACCCAGGATTCAGAGATCATTAAATTGGGTTAGGAATCTTTTGAAGAATCCTTATATAATAATAATGTGTGTGATTTTAAATGAATCACATCTGCCAAGGGTGTTAACATGTTTTCAGATGTTAACTGGGATTTGAATCTTTTTAACAGGTCTTACCGTCTTGGCCCGGCCTTATAATGACCCGAAGGCTAGTTTTCACTCTTTAAGATTCTTATTTAAAAATTTTACATGGGCAGATTATTTCAAAAGGAATGATTTTAATTTATTTATTTCATATATAATTTATTTATACACATAACAGCAAGATGAAATTTATAAACATAACATTCCATTTATTTATTAAAATATTACACGCTGCCCTAAACGGGTCTTTTCAAATAACAAACTTACCCACGCAGGGGTTTAAATAAATACTTACCCTCGCAGGGGCTTAATATCACACATACCCACGCAGGGGCTTAATAATAAACATAATAGTCCACGCAGGGACTTAAACAAATAAAATACCCTCGTAGGGGTTTACAGAAGGATAGACCCACGCAGGGGTCAAAATAGTCAAACATACATACCCAAGTAGGGGTTTATACAACAAGATATGCCCACGCAGGGGCTCAACAACAATTGGAAGGATTCAATGATCCTTCTTGTTCTTCCCTTTGATCAAGCTTGCCAATCCTTGGAAGAAGCTCTGTCTCTCCCTACGGTCACGGTGGAAGCCTCGCTCTACTTCATCCAACCTTTGTAGGATTTCCTCCCTTTCTGGGGGAGAAAACTGTGGCGGCTGCGATTGCGTCCGGATAATAGGTCTAGGAGGTATCTGGTACCCCCTGAGTCGGGTAACCTACTCCCCATGGAGCTCCGTATGGTCCCTTCGGGTGAAGAGCGTTATAATTTGCCGCTACCATGTAAGGATCGGCCTCCGCGTAACCATAGTTGTGGTGAGTCGGTGGTTCAAACGGGTTGTATGCCATGGAACCCGTGTATGCTGGAATTGGGTTATCAAAACCCATCGGCGGTGGCTGTGGTACAGGTGGTTGTGAAGGTCCACCCATTTGTGGGTCCTCCTGATGTGGCGGATAGTGGCTGCCACTGGATTGACATAGGGAACTGAAATGAAAATCCCCTGCTCGTGACAACATGCGCGCACCGGTTCTCCTTCGCCTCGGCGGTTGCGGAGGTGCCGACTGCACTGGCGGCGGTGGAGGCGGTGGCGTGACTGCCACGAATCTGGAATCCTCAGAGGGATCCTGTTGCTGCTGCTGCTGCTGAGGCGACGAATGGTGAGGAGGTGTATAGTACCATTCGTGCCTGGTGAACATAGCTTGGAAGCTATCTGGACCAACATAGGGTGATCCGTGGAATGAAGATCCATCCGAAATCTCGATCGGATGGTTCGGCGTACCACTGGCGGGTTCGACGGGATCCGTGTCCTCGTCCATATCCTCCGCGTTGTCCCCCGAGAAGTGGTCCTCCGGGCCCAATGGGTTGAAACCCACTGGTTCTTGTATATAATTGGCCGGGTTAAACCGGCCCCGAAAAACTGGTGTAGGGTCACCAAAAGAGTTGTGCGATAGAGATCGCTGCAATGGTATGTATGAAGGTTGAGGGTTGTTGGGCTCATTTTCCGAGTATGGCCCATATGAGTTATGCATTGGAGGTGTTGAGCTGTGTGAGACCGACCGTCTGGCTGGTTCAAACAAGTTCCTCCTGTTCTGCCGAGGGTCGTCACTCTCGGTAGTAGACGGGGCTCGCACATGCGATGGTCCTGCCTCGTTGTCATTGGGGGCGGTGATTGGCCCCTTTCCTCGTCCTCTCCTTCGGAAGAATCTTGGAGGCATTTTGTCCTGTCAATACAATATAAGATAACAATACAAAAATATATGCAAAATAAAGGACAACACAAACAAAGTGGAATTTGTCCTATGTTATATGTCTAGACTCGAAAGTTTAGAATTGTGCAGTTGTGTAACTGAGATTAAACACAAAAGGCTAGTGTTTAATTCACTCACTGTTGGCTCTGATACCAACCTGTCACACCCCGATTTCCACGTGTCACCGGTGGGCCCGGTGGGGGAGTATCGCGACGTGGTTGGCAACATAATAGTCAAACAACACAATATTTAATATGCACAGCGGAAGTAATTTAAAAGATATAATACAACCGAATTTAATATTGTAATATCAAATGTCACAATATTCGGAAGTGTATCCACAGATGGATCGGAAATAAAATATGAAACAATAGTTCAACAGACTTCAGGCATCTTAAGCTTGCGAGACTTCTAATGATGCTAAGGAGAAATCCCAGCCAATTACGCTTAGTACCTGCATTTAATCTTTTTGGGAAAATACGTCAGTTTACACTGGTAAATACAATCAACTGACTCATTTTGGAAAATGATTGAAAATTGGTTTGGATGCACATGACATAAACATTTTTATTTAACTTGGGAGAATTATTTAAATGTATAATCTTGTGAACGAATTACATGTTCCTTGTGTGTTCAGTAGCCCGGATCTTGTCCGGGTTAAAGATCAATAGACACACCACAATATTCTTTTGTGCACTGACGGGTGTACGCCTACACCCCGCGCTTAAGTCGTGGCCATTTCGTAAAATGATGCTAAGGATATCCGGGACATGGTCATTAACCCCCCAAAGGCTTTAAGTAACAAGACTGTTTAAACGAGCCGATCAAATTTATTCAATTACCCACTCAACGGTGGAGGATTTGATGCCCGATCAAGCGGTATGCTATATACCGTAACCCAAGCCCGTATAGGGAAAATAAGTTAAAAGTATTTACCTGAGCAAAGTATAATTCACAATAAGCAAATTGCAAGTAGCTTTTACTGGTCCTCCTAATCTGGAACGAAGGTTTATAATAACCTATTAGACTCCTAACGGGTCTTTAATTAAGCTTAAGCTTAGACCGGCTAGTTTCAAAGATACGGTTCATACGCACGATTAAGCGAAGACCGGATAGAATGTGATTTAGACCCGACAAGTTCAGAGACTTGTTTAATATGGGAATTTCATACACATTCTGGATTTTGAGATAAAACCAATAAGGTTTGACCCGTTTAGGCTAGTTTATGTAAACTAGTTACATAAACCAAACCGAACGCGTAATAAGCGTAACGGGTATTCATGAGACTTTCGGTTCTGAACCGGGTCTAAACAGGAAAGTCAAAGTCAAAGTATAAGTCAAACTATGCGACTTTCGGTTCTGAACCGGGTCTAAACAGGAAATTGTCGGGTTGAACATGTTTAGACATGTCCTTACACTAATTACCAAGTTATATTAATGATCAAACAGGTTGTATGTGTTCTACATTGCTAATCATGCATAAATTGCATTTTAAACATTCTGTTGACTTTTTCTTAGCAAGTTTGACCCGACTTTTGACCTGGTTAGAGTGGTAATCAGGGGAAACCCTTTTAAGGTTTTATTACCCACATAATTACCTACTTAAAGGTACTTTTGATTCGACTAATCACTGGACCATTAGTGATTAATCTTAAAGTCAACCGTTAATTACGACGGTTTGACTTTTAAGCTAAAACTTAATTTAGAAAGGATTAGCAAACTTACTGAAGTCCTAAGCTTGATTTGTGATCACTTGAGAGAAGGTTTGAGCTCCAGGAATGATCAGAAAGCTGAAGGAAATGGTGTGATGAATTGTTTGCAACTTATGGCTTTATATAGTGATTCAAATCACCATAACTTGTTGACACCAAGTTCTACCACTGACCACAAATCACCAACAAGTGTCCCTAAGTGCCTAGAATAGTTTAGGGGTCGCCCACAATGCAAAAACATCGATTAAAGGTCGGTTCTGCGCATTTCCAGGCTGCTATTCGCTGATTCTGCTTCTGGGCGGTTAACGCGGACCGCGTAAGATACATCAACATCTTACGCGGCCCGCCTGGACCCTCTGATCAGACAAAAACGTTTTCATGTTGTTGCATCACACCTCTTGGCCCTTCCGAAAGGTCAATTAGGCTTAATTCTTGCAATTTGACCCCTTATTATTTACCTACAAGGGCTTTAGGACTTATACCCACTTTGCCAAGTCCCTGGACACTTCCGGTTAGCCTGAAAAGTCATAACTTTCAACGTTAACGCTTTAACCCCTCGCACACGAATTTGATCATAACTTTCTCATACGATTACGAAACTTTATGAAATTTATATCGTGCATTCTAGTGATCATAATTAACAGTTACAAAGCTTCGGGTTTGTCAAAAGGTCACTCAGAGGTATAACTTAAACATGTTGACACATTTAACCCCTGTAGTTTGTAATCTCTCACTTTTAGCTTCGTATGATCCATGATTTATTCGTTTGATGTTATAAACATCGTGTAGGGTTATTATGAAGTATATTTATTCACTATTGACATTTAGAACTCGTATATTCACATACTTTCCATGTTTGTCAACTTTAGTCCTTTTATAACATTCTTTCACACGTTCAAACATATGACACGTGTCTACACATTATAGGACGTGAATTTTCGAGGTGTTACACCCAAGCCCGAATAAGGGAAAATAATTTAAAAGTATTTACCTGAGTTTCTAATGCAAGATTTATCTACTCAGCCGTATAGTGTATTTAGACTTGTGAAGGTAGCTTTTACTAGGGCTTCATAGTCTGGAATGAAGGTAATATTAACCTATTAGAATACTAAAGGACCTTATTTAAGTCGTGGACTTAGACCTGTTAGTTTGAAGAACGATTTACAATACGAAACGCCAGATTAAGCGATGACCGGAATGGAATGCAATGTAGACCCAACAAGTATGAAGACTTGTATAATATAGCTAAACTAAATACATTATGGATTTTGAAGTTTAAACGATAAGGTTAAAACCGTTTCGGTTAATTTATGCAAACTAGTCACATAAACCAAACCGAACGCGTATAGGCATTAACGGGTAACCGGATGAGTCATATACAAGTTTCATGTGTTATTATGCTTAAAATATGTTATGACATCAGTAGGATATCAATATATATGCCCATAAGGATTTTAAAACCGAATTAAGCCTCATAAGGGCATTTTGGTCATTTTATGATTTATAAAAGGAGCTTGCATGTAAACTGAAGTTTTGGTCATAAACATTCTATAAAAGTATTTAGTTTATGATATTATATCAGTAGGATACCAAACATATGTGTGGTTTATACTTTATGGCCAAACTATGCACCGTAGGGGCATTTTGGTCATTTCACACATAGTTTTAGGGACTTATTTGGGGTTCTGAGTTCATAAGTTATACCTACTGTAAAAATATTTAAAATGGTTCATAAAATCAGTAGGCATCAAGTCTTGGGTGCTAAGTATGGTTTAGAACCATACTATGCACCTAAATAACGTAAAAGTCGGTAAATGACGATAAATTCAAAGTTTATGTAATTCTGATGTTATAACCAGCTTTGAATAAACAAAATATTGTATTTATCATAACATATCAGTAGCAAAAAGGATTTTCATGTTTATTATGTCTAAAACTCATTTTATTTGCGAAAGGGGTATTATCGTCATTTATGAGCTTTGTAAAAGAACTTGAAGTTTAAGTCAGTATATAATCTGACTTAACATCCCAATATATCCTAAATATGATATCACAACAGTAGGTAAAGTGTTTTATGTCAAAATTATGTTTACAACTTGATTTGCATGCAAAAGAGCATTTTAGTCCTTATAAAAGCATATTTTTCGATTATTTACATAACTTCAGTTTATGACCATAATGTAATTGTCAAAATATGCTTATTATGTTTACAAATCAGTACTTAGTTCATTTGCATGCTCATTCATATTAAAAACCTTATTTTTAAACAAAAGGGCATATTAGTCAACATTAAGCATAATAACGGAATCAAGTAAACGAACTCAGATTACTAGGTGACCATGTAGTATAACCTCAGAGGATTATACTACAACATAATATGGTCACAAAGGAACCTTAAAATATAAAGGAATTAAGCTAATTCGGGTCAGGACCGAAAGTCAAAGCAAAAGTCAAGCTTTTGCGACTTTCGGTTGCGAACCGAGCTTAAACTTAGAATTGTCGGGTTGAACATGTTTATACATGTTCTAATAATGTTTACCAAGTTATTAGAGTAATAAAACATGTTTTATAACTTCTACATTATCAGATTTGGATTATTTTAAAAAATGACCCGTTTGACTTTTTATTTTAATAACTTTGACCCGACAATTAACTAAGTAAATGTGATAATTAGGAGGTGCCCTTTTGAGGGATTAACACCTAGCTAATTACGATCACGTAGCCATATTCGCCTCGAACAATGGCTAGACCGTTAAGGTCTAAACCGAAAGTCAAAGCTTTTTATTGAAAACTTTGACTTTTTGGTTTTTAAAAACTTATAAACTGAAAGGAGAGGCTAGGGACACTTACAACAGGTCCTAGCTTGAAGATTGAACTAAGAGGAGTCTCCTTTATGATCAGGAATCTCCAAGAATGCCAAAGCAAGTGAGAAGAGAAGAAATTTTGAGAGGTGTAAGGAAGAATACAACTATGCGGCTCTATTTATAGTGCAAGGAGCTTGTCCAAGATCAATCCAAGTGTTCTATGGTGTTCTAAGATGTCTCCAGGTGTCCAAGAGGTTTTTAAAAACCAGTTGCATGCTCCTAGTTTCGAATTCAGGTTGCAGAATGGTTTGTGTGGGGAGCAAGGCTGCATGCTGGCAGCGGGCAGTTTCTACTGGTTTTTGGCCTCCGTCGCGCCACGCGCCAGGTACGGGGGGTCTGGCGCGCCACTCTAGGGAACCCAAAACCAAACTTTGTTTTAATTGTTGGCAAGTTTAGTCCCTGTACTTTCACAACTCATATATCTTTCATATTTAGCACTATGGGCCCTTCAAATTAGGTTTTAAGTATTCTTGGGAGTATGATCAAGTATCGTTAGGCCCCGGGTTCGTTAAAAGGTAGCTCAGAGGTAGGATTAACATATTGACACTTTTAACCCCCCTTCTTGCAACCTTGCACATATTATCATATAACGGTATCAAAACCCTTCATAGTCAATATCAAGCATTCCCGAGAGTGTGATTGAACATTATGAAGCCTCGGGTTTGTTAAAAGGTCACTCAGAGGTAAGTATTAACATGTTGACACTTTTAACCCCTTTGTTACCCAAATTTTCAATTGTTTTCACAAACGGCTTCTTGTGTCCAATAATTAACTCATTTGAGAATACGAACATCGTATAAGGTCACTCAGAGGCATAAGTTTAGCATGTTGACACTTTTAGTCCCTCCGCATACATGTTTTCACTGTTTGCCAACTTTAGTCCTTCATAGTCAACTTTTTATACAATCAGGGTTTAGGACACGTGTCTTCACATCATTGGACAAGATTTTACGAGGTGTTATAGAAACAGACTCTTGGTATGAAGGGAGTGCCTTTGTACGAAGGGAGTGCCTTTGTACGAAGGTGGGGTCTTCGCACGTCACTTGTTTCCGTGTCCAAAATCGAGTGTTCTTCGCGTCTTGCTTCGGGAAATCGAGTGTTCATCCCTCCAACCTTAAGCTACTGCTAAACTTAGAGCCGGAGATGTCTTTTGAGCAATGGAGTCACAAGTGGGAACGTAGACTGGTTGGTACGAAGCCGAGCTTCGTACAAGCCAGTCTGGCTCACACATGTGGCTGGTTTTGCATTCAGAGCTGCGTTTTCGCCTGAATCGGATGTGTTTTCAAGTCCTTTTCATGACAGTTTTGACACCGCCTCGTCCCACTACTCAGTGAACGAAACATGTGTCGGTTTTGGTCCATTTTAGTGTGAAAATCGAGTCTAAAATTGTTTTTCCATGGATTAAACACTTGGTGAGTGTGAAATCATTAGATCTATAACTTGGGAAGCCAAAGTTAAGCCCAATACACTCATTCAAGAGTAGATTCGTAGCAAATCAGAAGTTTTTGAAGAAAAGGTGAAGGTTTTTATAAAATAGAGAAGTTTGGATGAAAAAGATGAAGGTTTTTGTAAAAAGAGAGAAGTTTAGATGAAATCGGAGTTAAACTCGTGGAAAATTGTTGTTATACTTGTAAAAATAACGGATCTTACTTAGAATGCAGAGAGAAAGCGAGTAGGGAGAGTTCTTCAGAGAAATGGCAGCACATTACGAAATGAGGGAGTGGCTAGGTATTTATAGAGGACGACAGCAGGTTCTGTACGAAGGCATGCCTTCGTACGAAGCTGCTGCCTTCGTACGAGGGTGGGTGGCTTCGTACGAAGCCTCCTGTTTTGTGTGAGTGATTTCCGTTTCGCGTGTCGGATGTTCGTTTGGTGCGTTTTGTTGCATTAGTTAGTTCGAGTACTTTAAGTATTTTAGCGAGATGTTAAGTGTTGTGTTGCTTTGCGTTTTAGCGTCATATATCGAGTCGTGAGAGTGAGCGTTTGAGCATTTTAAGCGAATGACAACACATAGAACATATTTAACATCTAAACATACAAACAACACAAATAATATAAATAAATCCGCGTTTTGAGTTTGCGTTGAGTTTGCGTTGCGATGAGCATTTAAATAAGCGTGTAAAAGCGTTTATCACTTGTTTATAGCATTTAAAAATGTAGTTAACCCATGGTAATCATCGAATCTCATAGTACAAGTGTTTACAATGAAACAATGATAGAAATAGGAACAATCCGAAAGTCGGGTTGTTACGTTGGTCATTTAACAAGATTTAACTAGAAAACTTAACATAGATTAGTGATAAGGACCACACCACACGAGTGTAAAAATTACAACCATTAAAATCAATTATGTAATTATTGAAATCTCGAGACTAACTCTGCAAAAATGACTAACCACAAAAACCAACCTGACATTTAACTCAAGATAATATCATAAAAGGTATACTTAAAGAAAAACTTCACTTCCTATATACCATTAACAGACAAGGATCAATAGAAAATACAATTTAAAATTAAAATTTTCAAAAAGGTAAACACGTCATTATGTATGGGATTCGAATTTATTATTCAAGTTGTTTAGTTGTTTGACTTGTCCTTAAAAGTATCCAAGCATGATGAATGAGCTAAACTCACAATTTCTACCATTTGCTAGCAATTAAGCATCAACAACCGATAACACCACCTCACACTAACATCTTTGAATCCCACTTGCACCAATATCTTCATTAAAAGTAACCAAATTGAGTTTTCGTACCAACTAAATTAACCGAAAAAACGGTTCTCCTCGTCTTATGGACAACCTGGCGGCGCTTGATGAAATTCTTCCACGATGATTTTTGCTTGATGCTGTCGTGGAGACTAGAGAGCCACAACGTGGCGTTTAGGAGATGAAGAGAAGCTACTAAAGTATGTATATTGGTTGAATGCTATAGAGACCGAAAGTCCGTCAGCAGATTATAAGCAGTATTCAACGAATGATCTTGTGATAATGGATTGCGAACTTGTGGTTGATGTTAGTGGAGCCTTTTCTTTTATACGTTCATGGTGGAGATTAAGCAAGGAGGTGTGACAACGAAGAAATGGAATGGGTATTTCGTAGTTGGGTTCAGGGGTGGACCCACATAGAGTGGGTCGGGGTCTCCGGACCCCAATGTTATTAAAAAAATTAGTAGATTTGGTATATTAAATTGTAAAAGGACCCCATAAATACAATTAGGTGGACACCATAGAATGAAAAGAAAAGCTAGTGTAGTGGTAAATCCCCCTCTTTACTAACAAGAGGTCTTGGGTTCAATCTTTGTATAGCCCATTTTTCCGCTTTTTTTTTTTTTTAAATCTAGTTCAAGCCTCGCTTTGACTCGACCCAAACGAGGACCGACCCGAAAACATTTAACGTTTTGTTATAAAAATTTTGAACACCGAAAAAAATTGACCCCATTGGAAAAAAAAAATATGGGTCCGCCACTTGTTGGGTTTACTCTTTTTTTATACAAGATTTTAACATTTTTTGAATGACAGTAAAAAAGACTAAAGGACTGATAGTTTAGCTCTTAATAGGCTCTTAGTTCAGCAAATGTCTGAATGATTCAGACATTTGTCTCTGAATGGTTAAGCATTATACTGAGTCTGAATGGTTAAGACATCTTATCTGAATTGGTCAGACATTTGCCTCTAAACGGTTAAGCATTAGATTCCTCTTACTGGTTTAGCACTTTATGGTTCGGACCTCTTACTTGTTGAGCACTTTATGGTTCAAACCTCTTACTAGTTCAACACTTACCTATTCAGAAGTTGCCAAACATCCCCTAAATGTGTTACCACCGGGTAAATAGTACCTAACTTTACTAAAGAAACAAAAAAAGGAATCGGTTTAGATCGATTTGGGAGCAGATTGAGTGATAAAATCTCCAGACCTTACTAACAATACGCGTCTGAATTTGACAATCGTTTTTGTATAAATTACCAACAATTTAGTTTTCAACACAACAGAAAAAGGGCATGAATTCGACAATAACTAATCTCCTAAACAAGGGCCTGAATTTGACAAAAAGAAACATAATAATTAATAACTAATAAGGGCCTGAATGACTGAATTCGACCAAAAACAAAACATAACAACTGAAGTACTGAACAATGGCCGATTGACGATTGATGATTTGATGTTTACATGAATATGTGATCCTTGATTGTGAGACTGAGTTCGTCGAACAGACTCTATGCGTGGTGGCCTGTGGTTGCGTGCAAGACTGAAATCGAAGAACAAAAGAGTGCAAACTCTGTGGCTTCTGTGCGTGCAGGCTCTGTGAGTTCTTCGTCGAACCAGGTCTGTCTCCTACTCTCCTGCTATACGACGTTTCAATATCCACAAGGCCCTAGTTGCCGTCCAACATGGACTAATTGATTTTTATTAGTTTTTAAAATCATTTGGGTATTGGGCTCACTAGCCTAATCCCAATGGGCTAACTAATCTAAACAATATGTTTTTTTTTTTTTTTTTTTTTTTTTTTGTAAGTGGGCCTATGCTATGTTAGTATTTGTTTGGGTATTAATTTTTTTACATATATAATATCGGATATAATCCCAAGAATACATTTTTCAAGAAACCTAGCAGCAAAACATTTCAGAAACTAGAAACTGTCATGCTACACACGAAACAACATTGTACCTAGATTATATACATTAGATCAATCTCAAAATTCCCATCCATCTCAAACTCATCATCATCGGCCCATTAATATTGCACGCCATCGTCGTGTGCTTGTTCCAAGTGGATAAAGTCTCGTAAATTCCTCAAGCTAGTGGTGGGGTTGTACTCAACTGATACTACCACACATGGAAAGTATAGATCCAAATTTCTCTGCATCATACTTGAGATGCACATCGTCGGATGATTCAGAAAACTCGACACTAAATGGAGGTGATAATTTGCGCCCTATCGCTTGAACACGAGCCACACTGTAAACACGAGTAACTTTACGAACTGCTCTGCAAGAATTTATGCTTTATTAGGAATATTTTACTCACCATACATAATATTTGTCATCGCATCCTTTAGCAACCCGGCCCAACAACTCAATTTGCAGATAGCCACCAATACATACTACGGGCGCAGGCAAGTTCAACGTTTGTAAGCAATTTTCCTGTTGCCGTGAAGTTTTTGATGAAATACATTACCCAAAGATACATGAGTGCAACAGTGAACACTAAACGGGTTAGATGAGTGACATGTTAAAATGGGTTCCGGTCGAAACAAATGCTCAAAATTTTTTTTTACATGTATCAGTTTATTTCTCGAGAGTAATAACAAATGAAACACGAACTCACCTGTGCCACAGGGAACATTGGTGACGTATATGTCCAGATAAACTTGTCATCTGCACATTCTTGTGCCTTAATGAAATCATAATTTAAGTCTTTCCAAGGTTTTGGATGACCCATTCGGAATCGCACAAATCTAGATGAGTATATCGGGTAACCAGACCACCCTGTATATATGAATGTCAGTTAGATGGGTATGGACATAACGTAAAAAAGATGGCAAGGAAAAAACAAACCTTGCCGTAGATGCAATTTAATTTCTGTTATAACACAAAAATTAGCACATAAATTATATATGAGTATCTCAGGTGTTTCTGGATCATCACTTCCTTTACTTGACCAATAAAAACCCCTACGTAAAGTATTCCAGATGCTTTGTGCAGCGCTGTCATTGGTACTCGAGGCACTCACGGGATTAGCAATGCAATTAGTCAGTGGAAATGCTGTGATGGCCCGCAAAAGAGAAGCATAAGCTCGGTGATCACTCTTGCCCGAGTTGTCATGACTCGGTTCAACTACACGAGTAATTGTAGCAAGCTGAGGAAATGTTCTCATACAGAGCTGCTTGCAAAGTCCATTAGAGACCACTGCAGCCAACACATATATGCATAAACAATACATGATTAATGGTATGAATATGGAAAGTGTAATGCACACCAATATGCTGCCAGCGTTGAGAAACAGCAGATGCACGAAGGAGGTCAGCTGAATCATCAAGACACGTAAGTATTTTGAGTGCCACGTCAGGTTCAAGACATTCCACGAAATCAACATGAGTCCCCATATAGATCTAACAAAAACCTACATGTAGTGAAATCAGCCGTATAGCTTGATCAAAGTACCTAACATCATAACATAACATATCGTTTTCGTTTGAGCTTTTCAACTCTGATTGAACAAATATGAGCATCAATTGAGCAATGGGTTTAAAAGTTAAGTTAAAATATTATCTATAGATATCTTTTTAGTATTTTTTTTTTTCAATAACAAACGCCTCGCATACGCATCAGCTTTTAGGATCAAACACGGTTTCTAAATCCAATGTTAGGGATCAGTCATCCAAAAATGTATGTATTCCTTTAAACAGGCATTTAATCAAACACTTAGGGGACAAACTTTAGTGTTCCCTATCAAATGTTCAACATCTCAATTTGGTTAATTTTAATACAGATTTTTAAGATTATATGTTCAAAATTGAGGTTATATCTGGTAATTAGCGACCGATTCACATTAACTTCCATTCTAATTCTGATTCAACATCAAAACTCTCGACGGCATTAGCATGAAACTACAGAAAATTCGACGGGTGGATTGAAGAAATAAAGTAAATTACATGGAAAAAAAACATACCTTTTGCACCGTTGGAGGTGTGTTTTACTATACTTTGCAGAGGATTTTCAGGGACGAAGCTGCTCAGGCTGTGTTTACTAGGGAGGGTACACCAATTTATCACTAGACCAAGTTATACACGCTATTTGGCAGAATGGTTAAGTGCTGAACCAATAAGAGGTCAAATTATTAAGTGCTAAACTAGTAAGAGATCTGAAATCTGAACCATTAAGAGCCAATATAATGCTTAACAATTCAAATGCAAATATCTGACCAATTCAGAGTAGAGGCCTTAACCATTCAGACATCTGCTCCCAAAACAGACAGTCTGAATCAGTAAGTGTTGAACCAGTAAGAGGTCTGAACCATTAAGAGTTAAACAAACAGCCCCTGAAGTTCTTTGGGCGGACGGGTAGGAAGATAAATAAAACCGTAAAAAACGAATATTAATACCGATGTTGTTTTGACACTACCGGATCAGTTCTTCAGGGTAAAAAAACAAAAAATCAACTGTATTGGATATGTTCCCGTTAATTAGATATCAGTTTGTCACGATAAATAACAAAAAATCAACCATATTGGATTTGTTTGCTTTTGACTTAAAGGTAATAAGTTGACGAGAACAAACTAAAACGATAAAAAGGTAATACTGATCAATTTAGTTAATTCTTTTAACAATTAAAATGATGGAAATCAATTTCTGTTGCAAATTTTAAAGACCAGTTAATTAAAAAGAAATTAAAGAGCACCTGAGATTTGAGATTGAGAATATATGGAGAATCAGAAGGCCACGTGGGTTGTAATGTTGACATTAGTTAAACTTGATATTAAGTGGGCTAAATAAAATTAATTGGGTTTAGCTAAACTTGGGTTGGCCATCGAAAGAAGCAGCCCACAAAAGGAGATTACCGCAATTTAAAGATCATCTTTCTACATCAATCATATATTAATAATTATAACTAGTTTTTTTTAGCGCCGCGTTTTGCGGCGAAAACGAGCAAATGATAATGTAAAACAAACATGATTTGAAAAATAAAGCATGTTATTTAGAAAGTCAAACCATTAGAACGGTTCAGTTTATCGTCGTATCGTTTTATGATACCAAATAAATATTTTATTTAGAGTACAACTTCGTTTTTAACAAAACTTATAACAGAGTGTCGGGGAAAAAATCAAGGACAACTACGTGCTTAAGTTTTTAGAAAAAAGTTATAAACGTAAATTATTAACGAAGCATCAAATTAATCGATAAATTAATATATGTTCAAAAAAGGAAAAAAGAATTATTAAAAAAAATGTTATAGGAAATATATGATTTTAAAATGGGAAAAAAGTTAAAAATATGTTATCAAAAGTAAATATAATAATAAACTATTATAATACATTAAATAAAAGAAAAACAAAAAAACTATATATTATTATAAAAATAAAGTTACTATTCATCGTCATTTGCCAACAATATTTATATATATAACTAGTAAAAGTCCTCTTGCATTACAGAGGAGTTTTACATCGATCGAAAACTATAAAAACGAATACTAATACTAGTACCAATAATAACTACACTGGCACCTATGTTGTAAAGGATATCAACATGACAATGATACGATAATGGTACTCGGTGTAGTTTATGATACTAAAAAATGTTTTATTTCGAATACAGCTCCGTTTTTACAAAATTTATATCATTAAAGGAAAAAATGAATCTCAACCGTGTATTTAAATTATTTTATTAAAAAATAATAACGAACACAAATTGTTATAAAAAAACATAAAATTACCAAAAAAAAAGTAAACGGGTTTATATTCATGAATTAAATACTACATAGTAATTAGAACTGAATTCATGAATTTAATTGATAACTGTTTGGTAGAATTGTTATTATCTAGTACTAGAATTTTAACCTGCCGCGCGTTGGACGGCGTCAAAACTTAAAGTAACTTGAATTTGTACTATCAAATACATGACCTGACTCATTTCCGAACAAAACTTACATCAAAACGTAGACAAGCTGAAAACATACATAAAATAAACACAAAAAACGTATTATATTTGATCTGACTCATTACCGAGAAAAATTTACGTCAATACGTAAACTAACTTGAATTTATAGCGTACAGTACTTAAATAAAGCACATAAGAAAATAGTATTATTTTTTAATTAAAGAATATTACCGTGGGTTGCGACGGCGTTGAAACGTAAAATAACTCGAACTTATATACCTCCTAGTGAAAGCGTAATATACATGACAAAACGTAGACTAACTGAAAACGTATTGACAAAACGTAGACTAACCGAAAAATATACACGTAAATGTATTATATTTAAAATCCATTATTCCATTTAGAAATGGAATTAAAAAATTTAACAAACTCCATTTTGATTTACTAAATTCTCCACTATTCTGATACTCCTTTTCTTGTCACTTTCTACTGGCACACTACAGTTTTTTTTTTTTTTTTTTTTACAGCAATTTTTTTAATTCATGTGTTTATAGGACTTAACCCAAGATCTCCTTCTTCCAAACTCAGACATCTAAATGTTTTGCCTTTATCTTTATCAATAGATCTCCTCCCCATTGGTGCACTATTGTGTTTTTGAAGTTGATTTTTAATAAGTAATTTTTTTTTTTTTACAAAGCAATGGCAGGTAGTCGGGCAACAAGTTACGCCACCACCCCCTTTTGAATAGCAAAACCAATTAATAATAATATTAGTAATAATAATAAGAATAACAATAATAAATAATAATTGGGTTTTATATGTTTGTATTTTAGAATTAACCGAAGCATTCGGTTCAATTGGGGCAGGTCCCTAAAACTAACCAAATTTACCAAAACCAAACCAATCGATATAGTTTTTATTATTTTAGCTCTAGATAAGCAAGGTACACAAACCGGTTTTTGGGCCAACCGGATTACAGGCCAGTCAACCCAAGTTAAAACGGGTTCAAAAAAAAAAAAAAAAAAAAAAAAAACCGGTTCAGATCAGTTCGAGACCAGATTGAGTGATAAGGAGCCTCATCAACACCGGACTTACCAGTTTGGAGCCTCGATCCCAGAACAAGCATTTAGTGCCATTAACCTACCTTACGTGGTCGAAGCCCCATGAATACATACTTCAAGAAGCCTAGTAGCAAAACATTTCAGCACACGAATGCTAACATCGACAAGAAATGAAGACTGAACAAGTTTGGTAGTACCAGAAGAAACTATACATACACAATGTCATGCTACACAAGAAAGCACATTGTACCTAGATTATAAACATTGGATTAGTCTCATAATACTCGTGGCGAAGTTTGAGATTTCCGACGGGGGTCGAAACGTATATACCTAAAAAAAATTATAAAACCGGGGGTCGAAAACGTATATACCTAAAAAATTCTATGCTTCTCTTTTGCGGGCCATCACAGCATGAACTTTTCGCTCAGTAGTGCCCGGTATGTAGTTTTCGTATAGATTTTTAGGTATATACGTTTTCGACCCCCCGGTTTTATAATTTGTTAGGTATATACGTTTTCGACCCCCGGTCGGAAATCTCAAGCTTCGCCACTGTTTAGCTAAAAGATTGGGCTGGTCATCGAAAGAAGCAGCCCATGAAAGTAGATGACAGCAGGTTAAAAGGGATCGAGGGTCGTTTACTGGGAGATCATCTTTCTACATCTTAGCCGTAAGAGGTTTCGAGATAATCCATTTGCACTTTTGTAGTACCAGAAGAACCTATATATACACGATGTTCTGCTACACATGAAAGCACATTATTCCTAGATTATAAACATTGGATCAATCTCATATTTCCCATCCATTACAAACTTAACAGCATCAACCCATTAATATTGCACGCCATCGTCGTGTGCTTGTTCCATGTGGATAAAGTCTCGTAAATTCCCCAAGCTAGTGCTGAGGTTGTACTCGACTGATACTACCACACGTGGAAAGAATATATCCAAATTCCTCAGCATCATACTTGAGATGCACATCGTCGGATGGTTCAGAAAACTCGACACGAAATAAAGGAGATAATGTGCGCCCTATCGCTTCAACTTGAGCCACACTGTAAAAACGAGTATATAACTCTACAAACTGCTCTACAACTTATGCTTTATATTATTAGGAGTATTTTACTCACCATATATAATATTTGTCATCGCTTGATTTAGAAACCCGACCCAACAACTCAATTTGCAGATAGCCACCAATACAGACTACAGGCGCAGCCAACCTGAACTTTTGTAAGAGATTTTCCTGTTGCCATGAAGTTTTTGATGAAATATATCACGATGTATTAGACATCATCTTGGTTATTGGTTTTAATGTTTGATATAAAAAAAATTATATATATATTACCAAAAGATACACGAGTTCAACAGTGTCTAAACGGATTAGATGGGTAACAGGTTATAATTGGTTCAGGTTGAAACAAATAACATCATCATCATCATCATCATCATCATACTCAGTAAATCCCACAAATAGCAAAGCTAAGGTAGGGTCTGAGGAGGGTAGATGTAGACGACCTTATCTCTACCCGTACGAATAGAGAGGCTGCTTCCAGTGAGACCCCCGGCTCGATTGTAGTTTTGTATCAAGCCTTGGACCTAAGACACATAACACTCAAACAATCGGGACAGTGACTGATTGGTGCATGTACCCCCGTGTCTTTCAGCTATCAACGTCACCACATGATGCATGATTAACCATTCACCGCTTTTAACGTTATTTTCACGAGATAAGTAAAATAACGTTAAAGTTAGTACCATTTCACTTTTGCCCCCCGAGCGCCCACACATACATACATTATATGTGCACACCGCAAGCGGGGCATTTGAAACAAATAACATAATGCTCGAAAATGATTTTTACATGTATCAGTTTATTTTTCGAGAGTAATAATAAATGAAACACGAACTCACCTGTGCCACAGGGAGCATTGGTGACGTATATGTCCAGATAAACTTGTCATCTGCACATTCTTGTGCCTTAATGAAATCATAATTTAAGTCTTTCCAAGATTTTGGATGACCCATTCGGAATCGCACAAATCTAGATGAGTATATCGGGTAACCAGACCACCCTGTATATATGAATGTCAGTTAGATGGGTATGGACATAAAGTAAAAAAGATGGCAAAGAAAAAACAAACCTTTCCGTAGATGCATGTTAATTTCTGTTACAACACATAAATTAGCACTCAAATTATATATGAGTGTCTCGGGTGTTTCTGGATCATCACTTCCTCTACTTAACCAGTAAGAACCCCGACATAGAGTTTTAAAATAAGAACCCCGACATATAGTATTCTTGATGCTATCTTTTGGGTAACCGGTGCTCGAGGCACTCACGGGATCAGCAATGCAAAACGTCAGTGGAAATGCTGTGATGGCACGGAATAGAGAAGCATAGGCTCGGTGTTCACTCTTGCCCAAGTTGTCATGACTCGGTTCAACTACACGAGTAATGCTACCAAGCTGAGGAAATGTTCTCATACAGAGCTGCTTGCAAAGTCCATTAGAGACCACTGCAACCAGCAAACATTTTTCATATATGTAAGTTAACTGATTTCTACATAACTAATTGCATAAATACATAGTGTAATACACTAATACATACCAACTTTCTGCCAGTATCGAGAAACAGCAGATGCACGAACGAGGTCAGCTGAATCATCAAGACACGCAAGTATTTTGAGTGCCATGTCAGGTTCAAGCCTTTCCAAGAAATCATGCATCCCTCGAGATCCCGTCTGGAATACACCTGCATTGTCATGGGCTGGTGGTCCTGAACAGACCTAACAGAAACCTACATGTAATGAAATCAGAAGCATAGCCCCGCTGCTAAGGGAGAGCAAGAAAGAGAAAAATTCTTGTTTTTTAACCAGCGCCGGCCTTTTGGGTATCAAAGTACCCAACATAACAATTTCTTGCTGTTTAGTTAAAGCCACACTAAACCGAAAAAAAAAACTAGTCTGAATCGGCCAAAAGTAGTTACAAATGGTCCGAACCAAGCCAAAAAACAGTCTAAACCAGCCGAAAACAAGTCTTAAAACAGCTAAATCTGAGCTGGAGCATATGTGCACATTGCTCACCCTTTGCAGTGCAACAATCTAAAATAACAGTAGTTATCTGAGTGGAAATAACTTCAATTAACTGAAGCAAGTAAAGATCATTAACTGAAGTCTCTTTTAGTGTTAACTTCAATTACTCAATTTACTTCACGGTCTTCTATACAAATGTTAGAGGTATCAATCACCCAAAAAATGTATTCCTTTTCTTTATACGACTGTTATTTCATTTTAAAGCCATGATGCCTAATATTACAAATCATGGCCAGCCCTGAGGGTGGGCGGGGAGGACCACCGGCTATGGCCTGAAATTTCGAAGGGCACGGTATTCTAAAAAAAATCCGATATGTATATGTAAAAAAATAAATTAATAGGGTATACCCATATAAACACCAACATAGGCTCACTTACAAAACTATTTTTATGGTTTACATTAGTTATTAGCGCATTGACATTAGGTTTAGACCTTTAGTGAGCTGTGAGACCAATACTCAATTTCGTTAACGCCTAAGGGCACGTTTTTTCGAGCTCGAAAACAGGGTACACGAATTCTCAGGGCGGCCCTGTTACAAATATTCTCAATTTTTAATAGCAAAACTAAGTCTTTTAAAAACTAGATCTCGGGTTTGAAAGTATGAATTCTGGTTGATGGATTAAAAACCAGGTTAATTTCAATACAGATTTTAATATTAAATGTTGCTTCCGAAACCCTAAAAAACTCAAAATTTCCAAATTCTAAGTTTGATTGCCCGAAAGGCTAAGTTTCAACTACTAATCAGCGTTAAACTACGATGATTCACACAAATTTCCATAATAATTTCGATTAACGTCAAGGATCGAGGACATTACGGTGAAACTACATACATAAATCGACAGACACATGGATTGAAGAAATACATGTAGAAAAGAGATGTAAACGTATACATACCTTTTGCATTGTTGGAAGTACGTGAGAATTGAGAACGAATCGGTTCAAAAGGAAATCTGGAGTAATAATATTCACTTGATGACTATGGAAATTACATATCAAAACTTTAATTTCCTTTAACAATCGGCTTTCTTTCCTTTTATAATTTCAACTAGGTTTTTACCCGGAATTGCTTCCCAGGATTGGGAAACTTAGTTATATTAATTACTATTTGTTACTAATACAATCAGATTACATCAACCATCTCATTCGATTCAACAACAATGTCTTCAAATCACCGGATTAGATCATGAACTCATATTAGAGGACAAACAAAAGCACAAGAGGACCATATGAATAATATCATTTCCACTTTTACTTCAATGCACTTACATGATAGGGTGATTTGGGATTTTGTAAAAATCTTTGTTTTTGTATTTCTTTACAAAATAAGATGTTGACCAAATTTCAAACAGATGTTGACCAAAAGTCAATCAGATGTTAACAAATAGTCAAACAGATGTTGAGCTTAAACAGATGTTTGGTTTAAGGCCAAACATCTGTTTATGGCCAAACATCTGTTTAAGGTCAAACATCTGTTTAAGTCCAAATATATGATATAGAAGGCGAAAAATCTGTTTAAGGCAAAACATCTGTTTAAGGTCAAACATCTGTTTAAGGTCAAACAACTGTTTAAGTCCAAACCTCTGATATAAAAGGCCAAACATCTGTTAAAGACCAAACATCTGTTTAAGCCTGAACAGATGTTTAACTTACTAAGATCTACTGTCTTCTCACACTGTTTTCCTCTTCAAAACACTGTTCAACCTAACATGGTTTTCCATTAACTATTGACCAAAAGGAAAACAGATGTTCAAACCACTGTTTTTTATTGAACTTTTTTACAAAATTAGATAGAATTCAAGAAAATGAAACAATGACTTAAAGAACTATAATTTAACACATAATCTAATTGGGCAAATATAAAACATAAAGTGCTAATAACAGTGTTTTATCATCTTAGCCATACATAGCAACAAATCATCAAGTTAATAATTTAAAAAAAAAAACATACAACATCACCATCAAAAAATTCATAGTTATAGTATCTGATACCAGAACAGACTTAAATGTCTTTGTTAAACTGATGTAACTTTATTTAATACAATCTTCTGTTGCGAAGACACGTATGTGAAGTGCAACATATCACCAAACCTCAAGTTATTGTCAGTCATAAACTTTCGCCAATCTTCTGTTTTCCTCTTCATGTTTTGAACTTTCAAAGGATGAAGATCAAGAGAAAGACCTGCTCGTCTGGCAACTTCAGCAGGAAGACGCTACATGTATTGTGTGGAAAAAAATAATAGTCAGACAAATAAACATAAATCATTAGTTTGTTATAAAAAATGGTATACTAGCCTATAGTCTCCTTTGCGATCAAAATGAAAGAACTCAGGGTCGAGAAGATGTCCAGAATGTTTTTTTGCAGTCTTTGCAATCTTATTTCTACGGTTAAACTTTTTCTGAACATTGAAGGCTCTCTTCCCCTTGATGAAAAAGTAAACATATACATGTAAATTAAAGGAATGTTGAATATATGCACACAAAAAAAGTTCATATAACATATACTAATTAACTGGCAAGTATAGATACCTTAACTTTATCAACAGACGAAGAACATCCAATATGATCACTTGTGTCGACAGGTAAGGCAACATTTCCCTTAGTCCTATTCTTGACCATCTCCTTTCTCTCAGAAGTAACTTTACCTTTCTTCTTAACCTGTTGTCATGGAGTAACTTTAATAACAATAGTAATATAACAATCTTTAAGATGGCAAACTTACATCTTGGGTTTTGTTCAATCGTGAAGACATGCGTCTCTTCGACGTGCATTCGGCATTGGTTGGTAAGTTCTTGTAAATAATACATTATTGGATAAATATAACATCAGTAAACAGTATTACTAATAGTTGTAAAAACATTAAATTCTTATATGTGTTAAATTAAAAATAAACAATTTTAATAATTTAGCAAGTACATGAGTAACGGTTGTACCTTCACCTACAGACACAACTTCTTCATCCTCATAGATGTCTTGGTCAACATTAATGAAATAATTAATATAATGCTAAAAAATTAAAACTTTTATTGCTAATGCTAAATACTTACATACCTTGAATGCAGTCTCAACATAATCAGCCTTCGATATCTCAAGTACACTATCATCATCAGATTCAGGTTTCTTCAAAAAGCAAATCTCAGTCTCATCTCTAGAAACTACTACCTCAAAAGCAACATCATCAATTCTGCTAAACACAAGCAAATCATCCTCCAGTATCCCAACACCATTGCACATTTCCGGCCATCCTCTAGAAAATACAAAGTTGGTATCAACCTTAGACGCCTCAACATTCCAATAGGAACCCTTATAACAGATTTGAAATTTGCCACTTGGTGGGCTGTTTACGTAAAATTGTTTAATGAAGCAGTCTTCAATTACCTGCATAAAATTAAAAATAATGAATACTATACGTGAAGTATGTAACTTATGAGAATAAGTGTTAACACGTTAAAGATGCAAAAGAATTGAAGTTAAGATCAATACTCATACCGTAAAACCAAATCTTGCATAACGATTAAAGGTGAAATAAGATTCACCACACATGCCATCAACAAAACATGAAAGTTCAAGTCCAAAATCACCTAACCGTTTGAAAACCAACAAAGTATCCTTCGGCAAATTGAGATCTTTAACAACATTGTCCCAACCGTCAGTTATTATTGGCGTTGAATTTTCTGTTTTGACCCTCACAACCCATTTTTTACCAGACTCATGATATATTCGCAACCTATTTTTTTGTCAACAATCTCCCCACTTTTGATTAGCAAAGAATATAGGTACATCATGTATATAATTTTTAAATAGTGTAAGAAAATATAAACCATAAGAACTGTTAAATATATATCTCAATAAAAATAAATTATGTATGTAAAAACATGTCATACCAGTTTCAAAGATTCTGGGTTATCAAGAAACTTAACAAATGTAGTATACATCATAAAACCTGAATCAGTAAAGATGTTAAAAGATTGTAATTAAAAAGTTGGCTTCGAAAATGAACATTAACTTTTTGTACTAACAGAGTATGTAGTGAAATTAATCATAGAAACAGAGTATGAGTTAAAAATTTTCTGCAAATAATAACTATTTTAACATGTTCTCAACAAATGATTCAAACACATAAGTAAACCTTTCTTGAATGTATAACAATAAACATTTAAAATCGTATTAGTAGCAAGATAGGATTTGAATTAAGATCGGTTAAACAATATAAAGTTCATTACAATAGGAATGTACATACCAGTTGCTGAAGAAAAAATAATAAAACCTCAGGTGATTGAAGTGTAGAAGACGGAGGATAAGAAAATTGAAACCCTAGAAAATGACTGGGAAGAAGAGATTTTTGAAAGAAGAGATGATAGATGTTTGATGTGTAATGATGATGAAGAAATAATGACGGTTGTGTTTTTCTCTTTCCATATTTTCAACTGATGAAAAATATTTACACATAAACCCCTTATTGAATTTGTTATTTACATTTACATTTACATTGAGATACAAGAGTAAAGTAGATGATTAGTTGAATTGATTTGGTATTCAAATTAACAAAGAAAAATAATTTTTCTTATAGCAAAACCATTAACATATCATATACTTTCAATGCTTTAAATCATGTATTAATCATAATTAGGTTTTAACATAAGTAAGTTTCATGAGCTCGGGAAGCAATGCTTGGTGAAAATCTAGTTTTATCTATTATAAGTACCTTTTAACATAAGTAGTTTGACTTTGGTCAAACAACGTTTTAACATTGCTGAAACAGTGTTTTATCTATTATAAGTAGGTTTTAACAAAAGTAGTTTGACTTTGGTCAAACAGACTTTGGTCAAACAGACTTTGGTCAAACAGCGTTTTAACATTGCTCAAACAGTGTTTTATCTATTATAATTAGCTTTTAACATAAGTAGTTTGACTTTGGTCAAACAGCGTTTTAACATTGCTCACAATGATTACAAGCTAGTAAAAACTTCTTTGTAAACAACATTAGAAGTCTTATTTGTTGGTTTTCCATCAGCGTCGAATATTAGTATTTTAACGCCTTCTCTGGTCTTGACCCTTGATAATGCAACATACAACTGACCATGAGTGAAGACAGGATCTTTCAAATAAAGACCAACCTTTGATAACGATTGTCCTTGACTCTTGTTAATTGTCATAGCAAAACAAACTGATAACGGAAATTGTCTTCGTTGAAATTGAAAAGTTATTTTTTTGTCAGACGGGATCATATTAATCCTTGGAATAAAAACTCTCGTGCCAATGTTCCCACCAGATATAACTTCAGCTTCTATAACTCGTTTACCAAGAAAAGTAATTTGAAGCCTTGTACCGTTACATAACCCTTTCTGTTGATCAATGTTTCGAAGAAGCATCACAGGAACACCAACTTTAAGAACTAATCTGTGATTAGGCAAGCCAGAAATCTTAAGAGCATTCAAATTTTCTGTTGAGTATAAGCTTTCTTGAAAAGAATCAAGAATTTGTTCAGTTTGACATATACTATCAGAACTCAGATACTCTTTCGCATCACCAGGAAATAACGAAAGCAATCGATCATTAATTTCATGAACTACCTCATTTTTGGGTGCTAGAATTGCTCGCTCAGAAAAAAAATCCAGGAATCCTAAATTGTTCAATAATTGAAGGATATACAAAGTCAATTAAACTTTGTATCGGGTCATAAATATCGGTGATTAGTAAATCATCTGGTATCTCTATAATGGCGTCACCATCATTATCATCTCCAACGTTTCTTTCACCAATATCAATAAGCCATTTTGCAAATTCTCTGATAGACTCCATATTCGAACTTTCAGCTCCAATAGTTAGATGCATGTTTTTAGTCAGCCGTAAGAGTCTGCATTTTGACCATATGTATGAAGAGCTTAAAGATGCACTAACAATTTCTTGTCTACTACCATTAGGAATAACAGGTAGTATTTGTCTAAAGTCACCACCAAATACAATAACTTTACCTCCAAAAGGAATATCCGAACGAATACTCCTACCTTCCAAAAATACGTTGGTCATCATCCTATCTAAAGCTTCAAAGGCATGTTTGTGTACCATCGGTGCTTCGTCCCATATGATTAATTGGGTTTCCTTTAATAATCTCGCAATATCACTATTTGGCTTAATATTGCACATTGAATCTTCTATTAGATTAATGGGGATATGGAACCGAGAATGAGCTGTCCTTCCACGGGAAAGTAATAACGAAGCAATACCACTTGAAGCCACATTTAAAACTATTCCATTTCTACATAGAACAGCTGAAGCCAAAGTCTTCCATAAAAAGGTTTTTCCAGTTCCACCGTAACCATAGACAAAAAAAAGCCTCCTTTACGCCCTACAACTGCTTCCATTATTTCGTTAAAAACCGCTCGTTATTCATCTGTAAGAGATTGATGCAACCTGTTAATCTCAGCTTGTACTTCATCTACGTCATGTGACAGCTCTTCATTGATCAGACGATTAGAAGCATCACATAAGGAATCGTCATCAGGGTACGGCATAGTGACAAACCTTCGTAATGATGAACCATTGGAAATTAAATAGTTTTCAATTTTCAACAAAGTAAGGTTCTTAATCTGATATTCAGGAAGCACTAAACCTAGCAAATCAAAAAATTAACATTATTAAATAAAAAATCAAAATGTAGTATGTGAAATAAAAAAAATAGATCAGAACCTGAAATATTTGTTTCTTTTTTACGTCTATAAATAATATAATCAGCTAAGTATTTCCACGTATTCTCCCAAACAAATTCTGGCCGAGATAGAGTATTTGACAAAAGCAGGGTAGCAAATAACGCTCGAAGATACCCAGCATGTCCTTCAAAACTTGCTTCTTTAATGGCCTCAACGTATTCATTGTCATCATCTAAGAGTCCCATCGCATAGCAAGCATCTCTAAAAGTCGGGAATAATTGACCGTTAACTGTACGTATCTCCTCGAATGATCTAGGCCCTTTAACTTTATTGAGTAGTATCCTCAAAAAATAAGGTTCGCCCAATGCAGGAGATACAGAATGAATCCGGCCAATACACTAGTACGACTTACGTATCTGCCAACATCTATCTTTAAGTATCCAAACAAATTTGGAAGGAAACTAAACATAAGTCAGCTTTCTAGCATCTTCATTTGTCTCGTTCAACTTCATCCATTGCACAAATATTGAAGAAGCAACAAAAGGCTTGCTTAAAACATTATCAATATCGTCATCCGCACTATACACAACATTCTGTTGGCCCGGAAAATGAAAGGGAAGCCTCATAACAGTAGGATACCTATAATGAACCTCATTAGAGAATATTCTCCAGGATGCCTCACAAGCTGAAATATATCTACAATCATAATACTCCTTGATCTCGTCTTTTGGCTTTTCTTTGATGGTTGAACTTGTATCACCAGAAACTACCGCAGTAGCCATATCAGGACCTTTGTTAATGTACTTGAACAAATATTTCACTGAACCGACTTGATTACACCATTCAACATTAATGTGTGCTTGATATCTTTTCAAAAGCCTTTTGTTATAAGGAACAACATTTCTGTTGTCTAATCTAACACCAGATTTTATAACCGTATGACCTGGATCTCTTCTTCTGTACACAGGAAAACCACTTGAATCAATAGTTGTATGTGGTGTGAATTTCTTCGGAAAGTTTTTTGAACATCTTTTATCAACCATGCAAGGACAATTCAAATTAGCATTCCCACACGGACTATGAATCATATAATCAGTCACAAGAGAATAAAGTTCAGGATCTTCTTTTTTATCAGGAATCTCAGCATAAATAAATGGATCTATGTGATATATGGTTGGAAGTTTGTGATCGACCTTCATGAATAAGCATATATGTGCATGAGGAAGACCACACTTTTGAAATTATACTGTATAAACAACTAAATAAAAAGGAAAAATAAATAGATTTATTAGTTAATAACCTTGATTACAAAATATACACCAGAGGATAAGATGTGAAAACAAAATAACATACCAGCATTAATCTCACCAAAATACTTGGAATCCTTCAAATCTTTGAGTAAGGAATCAAGCTTCATTTTAAACAATCGACACAATATGTCAGGCCTGTCTTCGGCTTTGATGGTTGAATCTTTTAGAAATCTTTTTACTTCAGGCCACTTAGGATTACACATTATAGTTATGAAGAAATCAGGGTACCCATACCACTTACATAAGGCCATTGCATCGAGGTAATTTTGTTGCATGAATCTTGCACCACCAGTAAATGAAGAAGGAAGTATAACAGGCTTTCCAGTATCTGTTAAAACTTCCTTACCTTTAGATTTATACTTTTGAAGATTCTCAAATGTTTCAGAGCGAAGGTTCGCTTGTTGCCTATGGATGTACTTTAGTCTTTCGCTCTCAATCATTGTGTACGCATCAACCAAAAACTGTTGTAACAACCTTCGCCCATTTAAAATTAAGGAAAAGCCATAAGTTCTATCTTGGATCCTATATGAAAAAAATTCTCTCATTGTGCACTTTGGTTTTATTTTCTTTTGTGTGGACATAAAATCTCTATAAGGAATATCAACTCTATAACCATCATCACCATATGGGAAAAGTAACGGATATTGCAGAGCAAGATACGATGGGTGTAATTCGCTAATACGCTGCAGCATTCCCGACTGATTCTTGACAACAATATCACGATGGTCTATAGCTTTATCTATGTCTCCGACAACCAAAGCAGCAACTTCAGATGTGGTGGGTAAGTTATATGTCATGCCGTCTTTTTCTCTTCTATAAATTAGTCGCATACTAAGGTTGGCATTTGGAGATTGGTGAAAATGGTCTCTGACCATCCTATATGTCTTAACCAACATATTTTGTGAATCTAATAAAGCCCTCAAATACTCTATCATTTCAACATCAAGTTCTTTATCAGCACGCGATGAAGGTTTGGTTCTTTTGCTGTTAAAAGAAAAAAAAAAAAAACAAAACATTAACATAACATAACTATTGTAATATGCAGTGGATAAAGAATCAGTGATTAATAATTAAGTGTTAAGGAAAAACAGTTTAGTACTAAGTCAAACAGCTGATGAAAACCTTGTAAGCACTTATAGTGATTAAAACACTGATGGTACTTAACAACTGATAGTGAACTACATATGGTTAACAACTGCTATTGTAATGAGCAGTGGATAGAGAATCAGTGATTAATAATTAAGTTTTAAGGAAGAACAGTTGTAAACAACTGCTGATACCGGCTCAAAACTTTTAGAGTATGTTGAGAAAAAGTAACATTTCAGTGGTTTGGTCTTGAACAGTGGTTTGGTCTTCATCAGTGGTTTGGTCTTGAACATTGGATGGGGTTAATTAGACTTTGTGTACAACCGTCATTATATCCAACAGTTGTTAGGCAGATCAGTGTTTTGCCTTATTAACTTGTTATAACCAATGTCATTGTAGGAAACTTAGCTGGGCAGTGCTTATTGTAGGAAACTTCAGTTTACCTACAACAGCTGATGAATTTAGAATTAATAACGCAAACTACTGTTAAGCCAAACAGTTGATGGAAAACTTTTAAGCACTGCTACTAATTAAGAGAAAGGGAAAAGAGAAAGTTCGATAAAAGAAATGGTATTAGAATTATGTCGGTTCTTAAACAAATATATCACGAAGCATGATCGAACTTCCTCATTCAAATTGGTTTCTCTTCAGCCAGAGTTTGAAAAGATTATAAATCATAAATTCGTCAGTGACAAAGCTATGAACAACAAGTATGACGGTATGAGAAAAGAGTACAACTTTTGAAAGTCACTTAAACTGGTCTAGATTGGAATGAAAGTACCAACCAACTTAATTGTCCGGATGAATGGTGGAAAAGAAATATTCATGTGACATAATATATGTGTATTGTGTATGTGTGTGATTACGTTTAGTATTTTGTTTTTTTAGTTATGTCCATTTTGGTCATTTTATACATTTTATTAAAAGTTTCAGCTACTCTACCAAACACCTAAATATATCTAAAAAGCTACAACTACCAGCTACCAGCCACCAGCTACTTTTGTCAAACATACCCTAGGACAATATGACCACTTCGGTGTAGACCAGGAGGAAATGGCCACTCGGCAGAGCAAGTGAAAGTGAGAAAAACAAATACATAAGCAAGATCGGTTTAGTTTGTCATGGCACTGGTAGGAACATCAATAAAACCATAAAAACGAATATCAATACCAATATTTATTTGGCTGCGTCGGTTCGATTCGTTATGATAAAGAAAAAAAATCAATTATATTTAACTAGTTCGCTTTTGGCTAGAAGTTTTAGCAAAATGTTGATAAAAATAAAAAGTTGATAATTCAACTGAAAGAAGCAGCCCACGAAAGGAGATGACGGCAACTTAACAGGGGTTCGCAATTAGGAACATATAAAATAATTAAAAATCTCTCCATATAATTTTTTTTAAACGGTAAATTTGGATCACTAAAGTATCACAGGCAAAACCCTCTTATGGAAATCAAACACAGGACCTAATGATTTCTAAGCCTTATCCCACACTTAAGATGCCACCAGGCTATAATATCATGGGCAAAAATATCTTCATATTAAAATCCAAATCTTATTTAACTTTTTAACATTATATGCCAAATAGTTATCGTTGTATATGTATAGATTAGTAATAGTAATTTTCAACTAAATCAAACCATAATTCAGGTGAGTATTTCTCGTTCTTAATCAAAGCTTGGAGCCTCAATCCCAGAACAAGCATTTAATGCCATGAACCTTATGAGCTCCGAGTCTAGAAATTAAACCCCAAGAAAACATACTTCAAGAAGCCAACAACAACAACAAATAAGTTTGTAGTACCAGAAACTAGAAACTACACACACATACACCATGTTATGTTACACATGTACCTAGATTATAAACATTGGATCAATCTCATCATTCCCATTCATCTCAAACTCATCATCATCGACCCATTCATATTGCACGTCATCATAGCCGTGTGCTTGTTGTGTTGAAAGTATATAACTAAATTTAAAAGTTAAAACCCAGCATTATTTTAAACTCATTAACTTATCCTATTTAGTTTAGGCCCATATAAACATGTGCTGAAAGTCTGAAAATTAAAGGGGCGGCGAATTGGCGAATGAGCGATAATCGCCTGAGGGCCCGTCTTTTCTACTAGCCCAGCACCCCTGAATTCTTAGCGATTCTTAGGGACGGCTTTGCTCGACTGACCCTACCACACGTGGAAAGAAGAGATCCAAATTCCTTGGCATCATACTTGAGATATACATCGTTGGGTGGTTCAGAAAACTCGACACTAAATGCAGGTGATAATTTTCGCCCTATCGCTTGAACATGAGCCACACTGTAAAAACGAGCAACTTTACTAACTGCCGTACACGAATTTACGCTTTTAATTATTGGGAATATATTACTCACCATATATAATATTTGTCATCTCTTGCTTTCTGAACCCGGCCCAACAACTCAATTTGCAGATAACCACCAATACAGACTACAGGCTCGGGCAACTCGAACCTTTGTAAGAGATTTAACTGTTGCCATTAAGTTTTTGATGAGATATATTACCAAAAGAGATCATGTCGTCTTTTTTAGTTTTTTTAATTTGATCCACTTAAGCACGTATAGCAACATACATGTAGCTCATTCGCTAAAAGTTGCATCCAGAACTAGTTTTTTACGTATACAAGTTCGTTTCTCAGTAGTGGACATAAATGAAACATGAGCTTACCTGTGCCACGGGGTACACTGGTGACGTATATGTCCAAATAAACTTGTCATCTGCACATTCTTGTGCCTCAATGAAATCATAATTTAACTCTCTCCAAGATTTTGGATGACCCATTCGGACTCGCACAAATCCAGATGAGTATACCGGGAAACCCCCGCCAAAATCTGTATGTATGTGTGTGTGTGTATATATATATAAATGTCAGTTAGATGGCGTGGACGTAATGTAAAATAGATGGCAAGCATAAAAAAACAAACCTTGGAATGGAAGCAAGCTAATTCCCATTATAACACAAAAACTAGCAGTCAAATTATATACCAATGTCTCGGGTGTTTCTGGATCATCACTTCCTCTACTTGACCAATAAGAATCCCGTTGTATGAATGAGTTCATCGGGGCCATAGTATTAATGATGCTTTCTGCTGGGTAGCGATCGGTGCTTGAGGCACTCACGGGATTAGCAATGCAATTAGCCAGAGGAAATGTTGTGAAGGCCCGGGAAAGAGAAGCATAGACTCGGTGATCTCTCTCAGTCTCACCAGAGTTGTCATGACTCGGTTCAACTACACGAGTAATGGTAGCAAGCTCAGGAAATGTTCTCATACAGAGCTTCTTGCTAAGTCCATTAGAGACCACTGCAGCCAACAAATACTTTTCATATATCGAAGTTAACTGATTTATACATCACTAATTGCATAAATATAATATAAAGTGTAATGCACACCAATATTCTGCCAGTATCGAGAAACAGCAGTTGCACGAACGAGGTCAGCCGCATCATCCAGACACGTAAGTATTTTGAGTGCCACGTCAGGTTCTAGCCATTCAAAGAAATCGATCTGACTCTCCATGTTCTGTGAGCTGAAAATAAAAATACACCAGCTTTATCAGGATTTCAACTTACTTTTCTGCCCCTTGAGATCCCTATCTTGAATGCACCAACATTGTCCTGTGCTGGTCCTAAACAGATCTAACATAATTTTACATGTAATGAAATCAGCAGTATAGTACTATAGCTTGACAAAACATAGTTTTAACAGTGCCTTGACTACATTTCAGTAGGGGTGCTAAACGGGTCATGTTCGCGGGTTGGCAGGTCCAACCGAACCTAAACCAAAAAAAATTACATGAACCCTAACCCAAAAACTGTGTCTGACATATGAACCCGAACACGACACGAATATTCGCCGGTTGACCTGAACACGACACGTTTAACTCTATTTTTTTTTCGTATATTAATATTTTGAAAATAAAAAATTTACAACCAAAACTACAAAGATATATAATCTAATGTCAATTTGTCTAAAAGTTATAATCATGGCATAAAATACCCAACCAATTTAATTTATGACACAAAACACATTCTGAAAAAACCAAAACATAATATAAATGTGTTAAACAGGTCAACCCGTCGGGTTGATACGAACCTGACCCGTTTAACTAAACGGGTTCGCGGGTTCAACCTGAAACCGAGCCGAACCCGTTTAGACTAAACCCAAACCCGTGAATTTCGTGTTAGGTACATCTTGTGTCAGAAATTCACACCCCGACATTTCAGTTCTTATCAGGCCCATGCATAGCGTGCACCGCAGTAAACCTTATCAAGATACACCTTGTGTGGCCAACAATCTAAAATAACAGTTATCCGAGTAGAAACTGTTAGTGCTAGACAAACCGGTATCAAAAGGAGAAAAAATTGTATTTGTATTAAAAGGGATCAAAACACCATGCATACAAAGGATCCTACAGCCCCTGTATTTACTATACAAAACTTAATTGCTAAGTTTACTTAATCACCAAGTAAACTTAGTCTACCCAACTTAAACATAAACAAGGACTTCAAAACCAATTTGACTTCTACAGTATTAATCAAGATTAACTTCAATAACCCATACATGAACTAGCCTGTGAACATAACGATTAAGTCTAACAGAAACGGCGAGTAGAGACCGATGAAGCAAGTAAAATATACACAAGCAATTATGATCAACTAACACAGTATGGCACCATATGTATGTGGGAAACATCATTAACTTAATTATCTTTAGTGTTTGTAAACTTCAATTAGTCATATTCATAAACCGCCCGAATATAGTTATCAATAGCGTCCATAGCGGACGCTATCGCGAATAGCGTAGCGACGCGGCCACATGCCGCTACAAGCTACTATGCGACCACATATCGACCAAATAGCGACGTCTGATGGCAAATTCCGGCGACGGTGCTGCAACTCCTGCCGGAAACGAGGAAGAGGGAGCCAGAGGCTCAAATTGATGGAAAGAAAGAAGCAAGTACCTTGTTTTGATGGCAGTCGTAGAAGTTTTCCCACAGATTTTCTGTAATTTCATGGTGGTGGTAAACTGGTAGCGTATATGGATCTGGACGGGAAACGGCGGAAGTAAATGGGGGTGACAATTAGGTTTAACTTTATGTGTGTACTTTTACAATTTAACCCCTCTGTCTTTCTGTATTTTACAATCATTCTCAAAAGTTGTAAATTTTAACATAAAAAGAGTGAAATTAGTTGGTGTATTTTAACATTTAACCCCCTATATCTTCACTAGTTTACATTTAGTTCTTAAACTTACAAATCTAGACATATAAAGTATAAAATTAGCATTATAATATATGTATATGATTATAAATAGCTATATTTTTATTTTTAAAATTTTCTACTGCCTTATCGCTAAACACGAAATAGCGAGCGCTATTTCGTCGCTATCGCTACGTAGCATATAGGTAGGCTGTCGCTATTGACCGCTATTCGTTATCGATAACTCGCGGCGGCCTGATTACTCGACCATCTGTAAAATGTTAGGGTTCAGTCGCCTAGAGATGGATTCCTCTAAACAGACATCGAATCAAACACTTAGGGGGATAAGTATAGGGTTCATTATCAAATTTTTTAACATCTCAAGATAAACATATACTAATAAAAAAACAATTAATCATATAAATGTTGCATCCAACCCTAAAAGGCTCCCGAACAAATTTGCAATTTTGCATACTAATGAACTCTGCTGATTCAACATCGAAAGGATTGACGACGACATTAGCGTGACTACAGAAAATGGATTGAAGAAATTAAATGAAAAAAAGAGATGTAAACATATACCTTTTGCGTTGTTGAAGGTAAGAACAAATAGCTTGAAAGAGAACGAACTGTAGAGAAAGGATTCAACTGATGAGCTGCAGTGGAATGGCGTTTGGGAGGGGGACTAAGGGGCTGTTTGGTAGCCTCTTAATGACCATTCAGATGCTACCTCTTAATGGTTTAAAACCTCTGAATGAATAAGAGGTAACCTCAAGTCTGAATGGTTAAGAGGTAACCTCTGAATGGTAAATCATCACATGTCACATTTTTCTACCTTCTCATTGGTAAAATCCTTAATGGTTCCATTAAGAGGTAGTCTCTTAATGACTATTCAGAGGCTACCAAACAGCCCCTAAGAAAGTCAAGGCCGTTGGAAATTCCAACACGTTTTTATATTAAAAACAAAGAGTTAATTGTCCAGATGGTCCATGAGTTTTGTTATTTTTTCACGTTTAGTCCTTAACTTTCGAAAGTAGCATGTATGCTTTATGTGGTTTGCCTATTTGTTACACAGATAGACCCCTGAGTGGATGTTTGTTAGTTTGCTTAGTTAAGTTTAGGGTTGCAAATGAACCAAGCATTCGGTGAACATTAGTTAGCAAACCACAAGGACGATCTGGGAAATTAACTCAAAAACAAATATACAAGTTTTAACTCAATATAAAAAAAGTATCACTATCTACTTACGTATATATTGTATGTGTATCTATATCTAGTTAATAAATAACAATAGATACGGGCAAGCTTACTTGGTAGAAGCTTTTGCCTTTTAGGCTATGGTTTACGGGGGTGGTGGATGGTTCTTGATGACGGGGGTAGCTCAAACCTTAATAACCTGATTAGAAACACAACAGCTTAAAAGGTTGAAAGGTTAAAAGGTTCGGAAATAGTCCAACGGTCATGAACAGTAAAAAGACAAGTCAGAGCCTTGTCACATCACCCTCTGCGTGTCCAACACTCTCACAGCCATAAAAGAGAGTATGTGCACAGAGAACCCCCTTTTACCCGCAGGTCTAAACCCTTCAACCCTCAAATGGGCAAGTCCCTCACTGTAGCCAAGGATCACTGGTCAAAGGCTTCCTCTTATAGAAGATTCTTTCCCTATAAATAACAGCCTCTTGCCATTCATTCCAGCCATTCCAGATCAACTCAGATCACCCTTGATCTCTGATCTTACTTCTCCTCTCTAGAACTTGCTCCATGCTTGTTCTATTCTCGGCTCACTACAATATTATCTCACTTAACATAGACATTCTGGGTTGAACCCTTCAATCCAGAATTCAAAGTGAATAATAACAAAGTGATCCGCCTCCACGTGCTACAAACGTGGGGGGACCCCACGACCTGCGTTAGGCTAATCGAAACCTTGAACCCTTTTACCCCGGAGATATCGCTACAGGCCTTGGTCTTGTATTTGTTGCATCAACAAGTTGGCGCCCACCGTGGGGCTACGCCGCTTACTTTATCTTAAAGACCAGTTGTGTAGCTCCATTTTCTCTTTACATCATGTCTGAAAGCGAGTCTCTCGGTCAGGTAAATCAAGTGCCTAACAACACCGATTTAACACCAAATTCGGGTCGGATCTCACCGGTCTTATCTACACCTCTTTCTACTCCCGGAAGTACTCCACCGGGATATGTTCCCGGAGTTCACTTCTTTTCAAACACAAACCCATCTCGGTCAGGGGTTGCACCTACTCAAATCGATGTAATGCATACACCGGAACGCATAGATCTAACACCCGAGTGACTAGCTAGAAATTTCTTACAACTGAGATTTCTTCTCAACTAGCATGTGAGCTTAGAAAGGGAAAAAAGGGTGAGAATAAGACTAAATTATGAGGAGTCTGAACCCTCATTATCACATGGCCCTCCATCTCTTCCTTTTAGCAGCTCACGTTCAGCCACATCTTACCTTGAAGATGGTCCTAGTGTGACAGACCAACCACTCAAGCCCTTTAGCTTTTGGGGAGGCCAAGTCCAACCGTTTTTCCCTTATTTACCTCCCAACCCGTTACAACCGGTGCACCTATGGGGCATAAAATCACTCTTGATCAATTATGGCAGTCACCAGCTTCAAGTGTTCTCCCTCCCATTGCTACTTCGTGAAAACAAGCCATGGTCACCCCGCCTTTGGCTCGAGGTGCGGTCATGAGCACATCCATGGGAATGCCTTATACAGTAAGCCTTTAAGGCTTTAACCCTATGACACAGATAATGGCATCTTTTATGAGTACCATCAGAAAGCCTTTAAGGCTTTAACCTTATGCCCTAGCTGATGACACAGATGATGGCATAATTTCCTTTGCAGCACGTGAAAGCTGGATGATGACACAGAAAGCCTTCAAGGCTTTAACCTTAACTTCATCAACCGAGTGCCAACCACTCACCAGGGTACCTCAAACGGTAATCCAGCTTCAAGGGTAATAAAATACCTCTCAAAACCTTACAAGCCCAATACCTTGCTTCAACAAATTATTGAGTACGTGTTTCAAACCCAGATAAAGATGCCATCACGGTACTGAAGACTACTTCCAAATCTTCGCCGGGACTACAAGAATAAAAAAATGACCCAACTCCGAATGTTGTCTCATGTTCAGGCAAACCCTTGAAGGGTCTTCACGCATATGGTTCAATGACCTTCCTGGACGAAGCGTTCAGACCTTTGACGATCTTAGCGAAAGTTCCATATAAAAACATAGGTATGTCAAGGACACCATGATAATCTTCCAGATCAAACAACATGATGATGAAAGTCTCAGAGACTTCATCGAAAGTTACAAGAAGGAAGGTTTAACTTACGCCGATGAAAAGGTTAGGGTTGCAGGGTTCATGAATGCTATAAATTCCAAATATCTCACAAGAGACTTCAATAAATGCCTGCCCAAAACCCTTGAAGAAACACTCGAAAGGGCTGAAGCCCACATTCGAGGAGAATAAGCTGAAGACATCAAAGAAAAAAGTGAGAGAACTCTTAACTGGAGCTTCCAGTATGGCTCTCATGACAAATGGTTCAAAGGTTCGGATTCCTGAAGGCTTGAATGCCGGAACCCTCCAAGCCGAGAAAAAACCATAAACTTTACAGCCTTAACCAAGACTCCGCAAGAGATCTTGGCAACCGAAGAGGTAAAACACAGCTTCCACCCTCCTCAACCTTTGCCAAAAAACAAAAGATCGAAAAAATCAAGCCAATATGGTAAGTTTCAAGAATAGAAAGGTCACCATACCAATGATTTCTTCCAACCAAAAAAAACACAAAGGATCGAAGAAGCCGTCAAGTCCGAACAGGCCCACTTGGTTAAAGGGGTCAAGGACAAGATGGTTGAAAAAAAAAATAATAATAATAAAAGTGAACATGGTCGACCTTGAAAACGAAGCTTCCCACAAACGCCATCATTCCAAGGCATGGGAACGTCAATATGTTTGCTTCCCACCACCAGAAGGAGAGTTGCTTTCAAACCCTCTGGTGATGGAATCCAACATAGGAACCATCAAGACACAAAAGGCTTACATTAACACCGGTGTAACCACTAAAATCATGTTTGAGAAAGGCTTTAACCCTCTCAGCGACGATAAACGTTCAAAGCTTCAACAGTCTGAACCCTCCATCGAAGGTATCGCAGACATACCCATCAAGCCTTTAGGCCAAATAACCCTTAATGTTTGTTCAGCGAGAGAACATAGGGACGAACCGAACAACTCACTTTTGCGGTGATCAACATCCCTTCCAATTATGATATCATCATAGGAAGGCCAGGGCAAAGTGTGTTCGGAATGGAAATTTCAGTTGGTCAAGGCACTGTGAAGTTTCCCGCTGAAAAAGGGATAGCAACCCTTCAACCTACCCAAGAAGCTTTTGTGGTTGAAGGGGAAAGCTCAAGAAAGGACGAATACGATGAACAAGGGTTGGACATAAACCCAAAATACCCTCAACAGGGGATAAGGGTAAACACTAACCTTTCCAATGAAACCCTCTCATACCTTGAAAAGTTGCTCTTGCACTACGTCTTTGCTTAGTGCCCGGAAGATATGACCGGCATCCCCCGTAGCATTATTGAAACATGAGTCATGGATCCCATCTGATAATAAGCCCATTATACAAAAGATAAAAAAAGCTTGTTCTAACCAGAATCCTTCGAGAGGTTAAGTATCAATCATGGGTGGCCAATCCCGTAATGGTTCGAAAACTCGAAAAGTTTTGAAGAATGTATATCGATTTTAAAGACTTGAACAAAGCATGCCCAAAGGATTGCTACTCGCTGCCCCAGATAGACCTCAAGGTTAACTCGCTCACAGGCTTCCCGTCCAAGTGTCTTCTTGACACCTAAAAGGGTTACCATCAGATCCTAATAAAAAAAATAATAAAAAACTACATTCCACACTGATAAAGATATATCTTGCTATCAAAAAATGCCTTTTGGTTTAAGAAATGCAGGTGCCACTTATCAACGTCTGGTTGACAAAGCGTTTGCCGGACAAATCGACAAGAACATTAAAGCTTATGTTGGCGATTTGGTGATCAAGAGCAAAACGGAATACCAAATGCTCGATGACATACAAGAAACCTTCCAAAACTCAAGAAAGATCAACATGAAGCTTAACCCAGTCAAGTGCTCGTTTCTAGGGCACATCATGGGGAAACAAAGCATAAAATCCAACCCCCAACGGATATGCTAACAAGAAAGACTTTCGATGGAAAGCTTACAGCTTTGAAGCATTTTACCTCAAAAGGAAGCCTTCAACCAAATGAAGCAACACTTGGCTTCACTCCCAGCCATTTTGGCTCCGGAAACCGGAGGAACGACCTCCACCTACCTATCGATTGCTGAAAAGACCATAAGTACGGCTCTGATTATTGAACTAAACAAAGTTCAGATACCCAAAACTTCAAAATTAGCAGGAATCAAATATTCTTCTTTGGAAAAACTTGCTCTAGCCCTAGTCCAAACGGCTAGAAGGCTTCGAAGGTACTTTCAGTCACACCCGATACAAGTGGTCACTGACTAACCTATTAAGAATGTGCTTGAAAAATCACCTATGTCCCGAGAAAAGCTGTCAAAGCCCAAGTCTCAGCTGACTTCATCATAGAAGTCCCTAAAGAAGTCACAACGGAAGTCAATACAGTCTCCACTGAACCCTTCGACCCCCATACTTGGAAGCTCTTTACCGACGAAGCTTCCAGCATTGAAGGGTTAGGAGCAGGGCTTGTTCTAATTGATCCTAACGAATTGGAATTCACGTATGCCTTTCGTCTTGAATTGCAGACTACAAACAACAAAGCTGAGTATGAAGCATTGATTGCCGGGCTCAAGCTTGCAAAAAATATGGGTGTCAAAAGGCTTCAAGTCTTCACAGACTCGTTGCTTGTTTCAAACCAAGTAAGTGACAACTACATAGCCAAAGAAATGGGGTTCAAAAGCTTTAAGTCCTCACAAACTTTCTCAAGCCAAGACAATTACACCTACATAGCAAAAGAACCCAACATGTATTAGTACCGAGAGAAATCAAAGGAATTGATGAACACATTTCAAATATGTTCTATCAAAAAAGTTCCAAGATCTCAAAACAAGAGAACTGATACACTAAGCAAGCTTGTATCTCTTACGTTTGCCCACCTTACCAAGAAGGTACTAATTGAGGTATTAAAAACCCCATCCATCCAAAAAACTTGAGGTTCAAGATGTGATCACTAAAGAAGGGCCAAATTGGATGACTCCCATTGAAAAGTTCCTCAAAAATGGTGAATTACCTAATGACCAGACTGAGGCTAAAAGGGTTCGTATCAAGTCAAGGCAATATGTGTTACAAGGAGATATCCTTTACAAAAAGGATACCTTGCACCACTACTACGATGCGTTGACCCAGAACAAAGCCAATATCTGATTAAAGAGGTTCACGAAAGGATATGTGGGGCTCATTGTGGCCCAAGATCGGTAGTGTCAAAGTTGATGAACCTTGGATACTTTTGGCCTTCCATGCATCGAGATACCTTCGAACAACTGCGAAAATGTGAAGCTTGACAGTTACATGCTCCGGTACCCAAAAGAACCAAACATGGCCCCGTTCCCACCTCCTCGACTTGGCCATTTCGTAAGTGGAGAATGGACATTGTTGGACCATTCCCACCAGCCAAAGGAGGAGTCAAGTTCTTATTGTTAGCCGTGGGCTACTTCACCAAGTGGCCAAAAGTAAAACTATTGGAAAAAATCTTAGGGAAACAGGTCATTGATTTCGTTTACGAAAACGTAATCTGTCGTTTTGGGCTCCAGGGGTACTAGTCACGGATAACGGGAAGTAGTTTGCCGAGAATCCTTCTAGCTCCTGGTGTAAGGAGTTCAGAATAACCCAAGTATTTAGCTCGGTAGCTCACCCACAATCCAATGGCCAGGTTGTTAGGATAAACCGCAACATTGTTGAAGGGATTAAATCTCGATTGGGAAGATACGACAACAACTGGCTCGAATAACTTCCCAATGTGCTATGGGAAATTCGAACAATCAAGAAAACGAGCCACAAGAAAACACGCTACAGCCTAGTGTTTGGATCAGAGGTTGTATTCCTAGCCGAAATCGGAGTAACAATACAAAGAACATTCGATATCGACCTCGAATCAAATAAGAAAGAGACAATGTTGAATTTGGAACTCCTCGAAGAGGCTCGTGATCAAGCAGCCATACAAAAAGCGAGGTACAAGCAAAACATGGAATTGTATTACAATACACGGGTGAAGCATGAACGTTTCAAGCCTGAGAACCTTGTGCTTCGAAATAATGAGGCCTACAAGAAAGAAAGCCAAGAAAGCTTGGCCCTAAGTAGGAAGGGCCATACAATATCCTTAAAACCCAGAAAGGGGGATCATACAAGCTGGCAGGTCCGCAAGGCAAAAAGCTTCCCCGTCATTGGAATGGCAAAAACCTTAAAAGGTTCCACGTTTAACCAAAACGTGTTACAAATAGTTCCCAAAAGTTGTTCTATTCCCCTAGTAATCGAATTACTTTGAAATAAATGAACGACGAATCAAAATTTGTCTTTCTATCCTATAATCAGGTTGAGAACCTAGCAAGAAACTCCATGGCAAGGGCCATGTAAGGGGATGAGCTCCCAGGCCACATCGCTCAATAGGTTCAAGGGTTGAATGGACCTATATAAGGGGTGAGTTCCTAAATCAATACAACTCCATGAGACTCATAGAAATCTTAAAAAGCCTGTCTCATAGACGGGTTTGAACAACCTACACCAAATGTTCCTTAAGCCCTAACATTGGCTTACGAACCAAAAATACTCTAAGTGAATGTCATACATAGGATAGAGGTTGTATCTTCTTGTTAAAAATATCCTAAGGCTAAGTGACTGCAGCACTGAACCCTTTAAGGTATAAGTAACATAAGATGCACCGCCCAAAACAAAGACAACATACAAAACCAATGAAAACACAAGGGAGTAAACAGAACAACACAATAAACATAGCAAGATAAGTTAAAGATAGCAAAGGCCATACTGGCCATCAAACATAAAACATTGTCCACAAGCCTTCAAGGCTTTAACCACCAAGGGATCTAGGCGGTTCCTTTAAAATAAAAAGATGCTCAAACAAGCAAACCATAACATTGTTCGACATGCTAAGAAAGCTATGAATTGAGGTTTTTCTTCACTTAGCAACGTCAGGGATGGTAGACTTTGTTGCATCATCCTTCTTCGAACCTCCATCATCTTGGGTCTTTTTAGCCTTCCTCTTTTACCTCCCTGCTGCACCCGCTGCCTAGGAGGCTTCAAGGCTTGAACCCTTTGAGCCCTCACCACCTTCAGAACACGTTCCCTCGCTATCTCCGAAGCAAAGACGTTTATTCAAGAGGGACTTCAATGCTTCGTTACAAACAGCCTCATTAAGGCCCTTAGATTTTACCTCCTACAAGACAGGCAAAGGTTTACCAAAACACTTGGAGACTTAACCCACATAAGGGTAAATCATATGCTCAATCTTAAAAATTGTTCCCTTGAAGACTTTGAAGGCTTTGGGTTGAAAAAGAGAAGACTTTTCCTGAGGCTCCCCAGGTTCACAAAGCTTTGTAACCAGCAAACAAACCTTGGTGTCTCGCATGAGCAAGAAGCTCGGTGTACACATCACCCAAGACTTTGTTTGAACTCCGACGAATGGAGAAGATAGGTAACCACTTGCTGAAATCCATGCTCAATGAGCCATTTATTATCACCAATTGCATGAGAAAGTGAAGCCTTTAACCCTTCTTTCTCCTCCAAGAAGGCCTTTTTATGAACCTACAAGGCAACCTTATCGACCCAGACTTGAACCTTGTCAGCCTCCAAGCGTTTTTCCAACTCAACCATATCAGTCTTGTGTGGGAAGAAAACTCCTCAAATCTTCAAACATCAATGCTTTCTCCTTCTCAGTGTAGCCCTCGGTTTCTTTCAAAGCAACCATTGAAGTTTTCATCTTATCCTCTTCTTCGAAAAGACTTCATATTCTTGCATCCTTTTGCGAAATCTGGATACATCCTCTAGAAGCAAGGCAACAAGGTTGCAAGCACCCATCATCATTTTCGAAATCATTAGTTCGTTGTCCATAGACGAGCAAGAACCTCGAACAGTAGGAGGAGCAAAATGGGTAAAAACATCCTCATAAACGGATGAAGACATGAAGCTGTCACCAACTATGACCTTCCAATCCGGCACATAAACCTCTTCTGGATCAACATTGGTGGAGCCTTCACCACCCTTCCTTAAACCCTTCAAGCTCACAACCTTCTTACCCGCTGCTTTACTCTCCTTAACAATCGCCAAGGGCAACTCCTTGTCTTTTTCCCTGAACCCCAACTTCCGAGTCGTCCGAAGCCTCTATGTCATCACTTTGTTCCACTGGCACAGAGGCCGATGGTAGTTCAGCTCCCTTCAACATACGTCAGATAGAAGCTTTGGAAGCACCAAACCTAGTAAAGCGTTCGACATTTGGAACGTTCACATAACCTGAACCCTTGAACCTGTGTTCGGCACCTTTGGCAACAGCATCTTCGCCGGAGGTAGCCTCAGCATCCCCAAACACAACATCAGAGGTATCATCACTCTTTATAAAGCATAAGGAAAAACATCATACCCTGATCATCCCGCATGAGCACAGGGTCACGATCTGGCTTGTCCCACAAGATGCTCACACCCATCAACACTAAAAGGTGTTCAGGAAAGGGACGAAGCCTCGAAGGACATTTCCTAAATGGCTTTTAACAACAAACTATCTAGTTAGAACTCAAATGGCTCAAGCTTGTCTAACACAGCATCAGCTCGAAGGGAACAATGGACTTTGAAATCCAGAAAAATCGGTCCTTCCAAGAACCAAAGGTAGTAACCATTGAGGAAGTCAAACAAACATCAACTTGGGATATCTCAAACGTGACCCAATCGTCGTTCTTGGTCAAACGGAAGAAACATCGGAACAACAACGATGGGTCATACCCTATCATAAAACCTCAAAATGTAAAATCCCAGCAAGACCTTGAGGACGCAACTGAACAAACGACACACGATAATACTCTAAAATATTCAGAACAAAGACTGAAAATGGATGACACAAGTTGGGAAACTCGAAATGACAACAATAAAGAGCAATCGAACCAGCGGGACACTGATCGATCGATCTGTCTAAACCCAGAGCCACCGGATTAAACTTTAGATCGATCCCCCATTATTTACAAAAAGCCTCAATTTCCTCTAGTGAGACAAGAATAACTCACATACATATCTTTGCTAGCACCCAGGAGAGACGATCGAAAGAAAAAAGAAAGTGAAGTCTAGGCAATTATTATTACGCAAAAGGCAAAAAAACTGCCATCCATCACATTAACTATCATTTCAAAATTCAAATCCAAAAAACTTAGACGCCTGATAACCTTTCAAGCCTTGAAGCCTTTAAGCAATAAAAATCGTGTACAAAAGTCAGAAGCATTTGAGCTTACACCCCAAATACCTCTGACTTGGGGGGCTGATGACGGGGGTAGCTCAGACCTTAATAACCTGATTAGAAACACAACAACTTAAAAGGTTGAAAGGTTAAAAGGTTCGGAAATAGTCCAACGGTCATGAACAGTAAAAAGACAAGTCAGAGCCTTGTCACATCACCCTCTGCGTGTCCAACACTCTCACAGCCGTAAAAGAGAGTATGTGCACAGAGAACCCCCTTTTACCCGCAGGTCTAAACCCTTCAACCCTCAAAAGGGCAAGTCCCTCACTGTAGCCAAGGATCACTGGTCAAAGGCTTCCTCTTATAGAAGATTCTTTCCCTATAAATAACAGCCTCTTGCCATTCATTCCAGCCATTCCAGATCAACTCAGATCACCCTTGATCTCTGATCTTACTTCTCCTCTCTAGAACTTGCTCCATGCTTGTTCTATTCTCGGCTCACTACAATCTTATCTCACTTAACATAGACATTCTGGGTTGAACCCTTCAATCCAGAATTCAATGTGAATAATAACAAAGTGATCCGCCTCCACGTGCTACAAACGTGGGGGGACCCCACAACCTGCGTTAGGCTAATCGAAACCTTGAACCCTTTTACCCCGGAGATATCGCTACAGGCATTGGTCTTGTATTTGTTGCATCAACAGTTCTCATGGTACAACACCCCCTTCCTAAGCCATGGTGGTTCGTATAGTTTAATCCATGACAACCATGTGTAAGATTAAATATATATTATTTTGTATTTAATCTGGTAGCCATTATAATCATTTACATTATATAGATCAAAATATATAACAACCTATTAAATAATTAGTTGGTAATTGTTGATGGGCCAAATTACCCTAATTAACTAATTAGGGTTTCCTCTTGGGTGCATATAAGGAGACTAATGTTGAGGTTTCAAGGCTAGACAACTTGATTAAAACACATAACATCAAATCACCTCCTCTCCTAACCGATTCCCCTTTATCGGTTTCTTCATCACCATCATTAGATTGCACCCTAAGGAGGAACTCGACAAATCTGACATAATATTACATGTAATGAAATCGGCAGTATATCACTATAGCTTGACATACCATAGTTTTAACAGTGCCTTGACTACATTTCAGTAGGGGTGCTAAACGGGTCGTGTTGGCGGGTCCAACCGGACCAAAACCAAAAAAATTACATCAACCCTAACCCAAAAATTGTGTCAGACATATGAACCCGAACACGACACGAATATTCGCCGGTTGACCTGAACACAACACGTTAACTCTATTTTTTTCGCATATTAATATTTTGAAAATAAAAAATTTACAACCAAAACTACAAAGGTATATAATCTAATGTCAATTTGTCTAGAAGTTATAATCATGGCATAAAATACCCAACCAATTTAATTTATGACACAAAACACATTCTGAAAAAACCAAAACATAATATAAATGTGTTAAACAGGTCAATCCGTCGGTTGATACGAACCTGACCCGTTTAACTAAACGGGTTCGCGGGTTCAACCTGAAACCAAGCCGAACCCGTTTAGACTAAACCCAAACCCGCAAATTTCGTGTTAGGTACATGTTGTGTGAGAAATTCACACCCCTACATTTCAGTTCTTATCAGGCCCATGCATAGCGTGCACCGCAGTAAACCTTATCAAGTTGCACCTTGTGTGGCCAACAATCTAAAATAAGAGTTATCTGAGTAGAAACTGTTAGTGTTAGACAAATCAGTATCAAAAGGAGAAAAAATTGTATTTGTATTAAAAGGGATCAAAACAGCATGCATACAAAGGATCCTACAGCCCCTGTATTTACTAGACAAAACTTAATTGCTAAGTTTACTTAATCACCAACTAAACTTAGTCTACCCAACTTAAAGACTTCAAAACCAATTTGACTTCTATAAACTTAATCAAGATTAACTTCAATAACCCATACGTGAACTAACCCATGAACATAACGATTAACAGACACGACGAGTAGAGACCGATGAAGCAAGTAAAATATACACAAGCAATTATGATCAACTAACACAGTATATGTGTTTACTCTATATGCATATGGTAAACATCATTAACTTAATTCTCTTTAGTGTTTGTAAACTTCAGTTAGTCATATTCATAAACCGACCGATTACTCGACCGTCTGTAAAATGTTAGGGTTCAATCGGATTCCTCTAGAAAGACATGGGATCAAACACTTAGGGGGATAACTATAGGGTTCATTATCAAATTTTTTAACATCTCAATTCTCAAGATAAATTTAATCATATAAATGTTGCATCCAACCCTAAAAGGCTCCAGAACAAGACAACTACGAGGTTCACACAAATTTGCATACTAATGAACTCTGCTGATTCAACATCGAAAGGATCGACGACATTAGCGTGACTACAGAAAATGGATTGAAGAAATTATATGAAAAAAAGAGATGTAAACATATACCTTTTGCGTTGTTGAAGGTAAGAACAAATCGCTTGAAAGAGAACGAACTGTAGAGAAAGGATTCAACTGATGAGTTGCAGTGGAATGGCGTTCGTGAGGGGGACTAAGGTGGTGTTTGTTTTTTTGAAAAAGTACTTCTAAACCACTTTTGTCTTCCCCACGCAGATCATGCGCAGATGTAGGGCCTTGCAGCTTGTTTGTTTTTTAGAAGACTTTTCATAATAAAACCTCTGCGTCACCTCTGTTTCGCGCAGATATGGACTTAAGTCTTCTGGGCACTTCAAAAGTCTTCTCCAAACCCTAAACAGAACAAGAGCAGACACAACCCCTCATCTCATCCTTCTCCACGTTCGCCATCGCCTCTGCCACCATCTCAACCTCCGGCGCCGCCCCCACCACGTCCGACATCAGCCTCTCTCCACCCTCTCCGCCCCCACCACGTCCGACAAGAGCCCTCTCCACCCTCTCCACCGCTCGTCGTCGCACCCCAGCCCCTAAACGACCACCCCAGCCCCTCCACGACCACCCCAGCACCTCGACGTCTCACCCCTAGCCCTCGACGACCACCTCAGAAACCCCCAAATCGGAGACCATCAAAAACCCCCAAATCGGAGATCATCAAAAAACCCCAAATCGAACCCCAAATCGGAGATCGAGGGAGCGGTGGGTGGTTGTGGTTGTGGTGGTAGATGGAGGCAGAGGAGAGAGAGACGGTGGTGGCGGTGGTTGTGGTTGTTCTTGGCGGTAGACGAGGCCGAGGAGAGAGAGACGGTGGTGGCGGACTGGCGGTGGTGTAGTGGTGACGGTGGTGGTGGTGGGTTTGCGGTGGTGCTTGGTGGTGGTGATGAAGGCAGAGAGAGGGATCGAGGGAGGAGAGAGATCTGTGGAGGAGGGTGTGTGTGAGAAGTGGTTTATGTATAATAAAAAAACAAACCCTTCTCCGACTGCAGACCTTTGGTCCACCTCTTCTCCTGCAGATGCCTGCAGATGTGGTCCGCAGACTGCAGACCTTTTGCATCTGAAAAAACAAACACCACCGAAAGTCAAGGTCGTTGGAAATTCCAACACGTTTTTATATTAAAAAAAACAAAGAGTTAATTGTCCGGATGTCCATGAGGTTTTTCATTTTTTTCACGTTTAGTCTCTAACTTTCTAAAATAGCATGTATGCTTCATGCGGTTTGCTCGTTTGTTACGCAAATAGACCCCTGAGTGGCTGTTTGTTAGTTTGCTTAGTTAAGTTTAGGGTTGCAAACAAACCAAGCATTCGGTGAACATTAGTTAGCAAACCATAAGGACGATCTGGGCAATTAACTCAAAAACAAATATACAAGTTTTAACTCAATATAAGAAAAAGTATCACTATCTACCTATGTATATTTTGTATGTTTATCTATATCTAGTGAATAAATAAATGTTGATACGGGCTTGCTTACTTGGTAGAAGCTTTTGCCTTTTAGGCTATGGTTTACGGGGGTGGTGAATGATTCTCATGCTACACCAGCCCCTTCCTAAACTATGGTGGTTCGTATAGTTTAATCCATGGCGACCATGACCCTCTTTCAATTTTTGATCGATGGGGGAGGATAATGAGATATGGTGGTGGATTAGGTTGGTAGATGAGAGTGGGGTGACATGGCGCTGACGTGGAGTGCGGTGGTAGTCATTTGGGTCATGACCACACCACACAACCTTGGTGGGAGGTCTTGGGTTTAATCTTAAATAAGGTGATAATTTGGTGTAATTTAGTAGTGTGATTAAAAGTTGTATACCATTAGCCTTAAAAAAGTTAATAAATAACAATAACTTTAGTGTCACTTGTTCCCTATCTTTTTTTTTTCTCTGGATGGTAAATCTTACATCCTATCAAGTTACACCAAATAAATCCTAATATAGTCCTTACTTGGGATTTAACCCCAAGACTTCCCACTAAAAATCAAGAGCCTCTACCAAGCGTACGAGATGTCCCAGCACGCGGCCAGAATGATGGATTGAATTAGTCTCTTTCTTTTATCATTGTCGTCGACATGTTTGTGCACCTCAAAAAGATCATGAACCGAGAAAACGTAATTTGGTGGGATTTTGCACCACCCACTATTATTTTGCCAAATGATAGAAGCTACGAAACAGGAAGTGAAAAGATGTTCTACAGTCTCATTTTCCGTGTTGCGAAGATAACATGTATTGGAGTCCATTTGTATGTTTTTTTTTGGCTAAGTTATCCATGGTTGATACATGATTTTGAAGAAGTCTCCATCCAAAAACGATAAGTTTCGCTGTAGGGGTGCAAATGAGCCTCGCCGAGCTCGAGCTCGATTAACTTATGAGAGCTCGGGCTCGAGCTCGACTCGATTCGAGTTTTGTTTTCAGAGCTCGTGCTCGGCTCGTTGGTATTTTCTCAAGCTCGAGTTCGGCTCGGGATTGGCTCGTTTATTATCTATTAATTAATATACTAAATAAAAATAATATAAATAATAGACTTTTTAGGCTCGCGAGCTCGATAAGTGAAGCTCGGGCTCGTTTACTAAATAAGCTTATTTTTAGGTTCGAGGTCGGCTTGTAAACAAGTTTAAATAAGCTCAGCTCGACTCGGCTCGTTTACACTAAGGCTCGATAAGGCTCGACGAGCCTAACGAGCTTCACATGTAAGGCTCGAGCTCAGGCTCGATAAACAAATGAGCTTTATTTTAGGCTCAAGCTTGGCTCGGACTCGATAAGGCTCGGCTCGTTTCGACCTTTCTCTCGAGTCGATCTCGAGTAGCTCACGAGCCGCTCGGCTCGTTTGCACCCCTAAGTTTCAGTATCCGAATATGTACCAAAATTCGGATATCGGATATCTGAAATTTCGGATATCCGATCGGATATCCAAATATCCATTTTTGTATTTAATTTTTATTTTTAAATATTCAGAACCGGATATTTCGGATAGTTTCGGATATCCAAATATAAATTTTTGGTTTTTTTTTTTGATATTTTTGGATATCTGAAAAAAATTAAAATTAAATTTTCGGTTATCCGGAATATCTGAAAATTTTTAAAATAATTATCTGAATTTTCAGATAGTTTAAATTTGAATATCGGATAATTCAGATTGGATATTTGGATACGGATAATTTTGAACACCTCTAACGACCAACCTCATTGATCAAGTGTATGGTCCATACCATATTCAACAAGAGCTTTTAATAAAACATCTCTTACAAGTGGGAATCCATATACTTTCTAAAAAATTGTATCAACATTAAAATTGCATTTTCTATAGTCTATACTACCAAATCAACTGTTTTAGATGTATCTTCACCTTCAACTGGATAGTAGAATGATAAAAATGTTTCATTATAGAGACTGTATTATGCATTTTATTATAGTTCATGCATTTTTATAAAGACTCGGTATAAGGCTATACCGTGAAATCAAATCAAAACCAAACTGTTGGTAAATGTTCGGTTTTATTTTCTAATGGTTTGTTTATCAAAAACCGTTTCTAACGCTTTGGCTCACGGTTTGACCTAATAACCGTAAAAACCGGACCGTGAACACCCTAGATTAGGAGACATTAGAAACCAAGGACTAAAATTGAGAAAGTTCATATAAAGAAGGGGCCTTTTGAGCATACCTTCTAAAGTTGGAACACATACCGGGCTCACTCAATACTTTATGGGCCTTCAACATGTACAAAACAAGCCCAATAATACGACACCGTTTTGCAACATCTCAGTCTACACTCAACACAGAGTCCTGAATCAACAGGCAACTGAAACCCTCAACTCGAAACCCTACAAACCCTACATTAATGGAGACCGAAGAAGTAGCATCCGGAACGATGACAGACGAGATCTACACGAACGGTGGCGACGACGAACCGTTATCACAGCAGCAGCAACGCCGGCCGATCATCAGCGGCGAACAACTCGACATCGAGGCGTACGCCGCCTTATACACCGGCCGTACGAAAATCTCGCGGTTAATGTTCATCGCCGATAAATGTGATAACGCTTCGATGCAGTTAGAGGCGCTTCGAATGGCGTATGAGGAGATTAAGAAGGGAGAGAACACGCAGTTGTTTAGAGAAGTTGTTCAGAAGATTGACGGGCGGTTAGGTCCGAATTATGGTCCGGATTCGGGTTGGATGGATGCGGTGGATCGTAGAGCGGATCAGAGGAAGGAGAAGCTTGAGAATGAGCTTAATGCTTACAGAGTATGATGTTATTTACTTTTAGGTTTATGTTTTTAGCTTTAGGTGTTATGTGTTAGGATTGAATACAAATAGATTTTACTTGCTAAGGATACAAATAACTAGAGTAATTGTGCTAACAGCAGAGTAATTAATAATTTATTATTACTTCATTTTTTATAGTGGAATTACTCTAGTAATAAAAACTACTTTAGTTATTTGTACATGATCCCATTCATCAACAGTTTAATATTGGTTAAGTTAATTTTTTGAGCTTGTTTGAGAATTCTATGATATAGGAGTTTTGGTTTTGAAGGAAAAAAGTAGGAATAGCAGCCTAGAGATTTTGAAGTTCCTAGTTTTAAAAACTTTGTTTAGGTTTATAGGGTTTTAGTACATTGTATATTGAAAGGGGAAATTGTTGAAAGTTGTTGTTCCTGTTGATTGTGATTGTAGTTGTTATGGAGCCTAAATATGGGTGAAGTTGTAATAATGTACAAGTTTTATAGGGAAATATGCTAAATGAGTGCAAGATACATGAGTCATGTCAGGGTGTTTGGTACCCGTTATTGTTTGTGTGGTTTCGAAGTTGGATGCATTTGTGTTATACTAAGAAAAAGAAGGCTATTTGCTTTAGGGGAACCCGACTTTTGATGATTGCAGAAGATAGGAGATAAGCTATAACATAGCTGTCAAAGGCGATCACCTAGTGTTCCTAGGCGACCAAAGAGTACTTTTTATATCCTAGGTACAAAAGCCACTATCTTGGAATTTGAAACCATAATATACCATAGTTATCAAAGGCGCTTAGGCTCCCCCTTGGGGCCTAGGTGAGAGGCGCAAAAAAAAAAAAACGCAAGCCTGATAAAAAAAAGTGCAAGTAAATAAAAACATAAAAAACAATATTATGTATTGAAAAATAACTCTTTCTTCAAATACCGAAAATATTCTAATATCATATCAAAGTACCACAATCATTTTAAATTACCAAAATATCTCAATGACAAATTGTTCATATTTGAAAAAGGATAGAAGTTCAAGAAATAGTAAAACTTTAATGCCAAAAGTTCATCAGTTATCAAAATCATCGAAGTTGTCATCGACGCCAATTTCATGATCTTTTAAAGCTACATCCACTTGGTCTTCCTCGGAGTCTTCATCAATTAATGTCCTTGAAGTCAAGGTTTAAAAAAACGGAAACGAGTTTTGAGGCGTTTTCACTTCGCCTTACGCCTTGTGAGGCGAACTGAGGCGTAAGCCCGAGGCGGAATTAAAAAATAAATATAAATATTATATATCTTATAAAAATAGTAATACTAACTAAATTCATCAAAATAATAAAAAACACATATAAAAAAGACATAAATTGCTTGAAATTGACACAAAAACGCAAAAACATCAAAAATAAATATCTAAAACCCCTGAGGCGCAGCCTTTTTAGCGCCTCAGCCCCTCTGAGGCGCACAAACAGTAGAAACCCCCTGAGGCGCGCCTCAGAATCGTTTTTTGGCCGTTTCGCCCTGAGGCGCGCCTCGAGGCGCACGCCTCAACCGTTTTTTAAAACCATGTTTGAAGTAGAAGGCCATGATGTAGACGACTTTGAAGATCTTCTTTGTCTACACTCTCCTGCTTCACTTGCTGCACCTACATCCCAGGTCAAATTTCCATCATTATCAAAGACTTTGTCTTCATTCATCTTTCCTATCAACCACTCATTGCTATCATCAATTTCATTCAACTATATGGGATCATAGGCTACATCAGCATCGTGTATATCCTTAAGCATCTTGTTGTATTTAACATGCACAAGATCATGCAATTTCTTGTGTTCTAAGCATCTTGTTGTATTTAACATGCATAAGATCATGCAAGGTTTAAAAGAATGGAAATGAATTTCGAGGCGTTTTCCCTTTGCCTCACGAGGCGTAATGCCGAGGCGAAACGAGGCGTAAGGCCGAGGTGGTATTAATAAATATTAAATAAATATAAAAATTATATATATTATAAAAATAATAATACTAACTAATTTCATCATCAGATTCATAAAAAACATACATAAAAAAGACATGAAATGCTTGAAATTGACACAAAAAGTCAAAAACATCAAAAAACAACTATGAACATCCCATGAGACGCAGCCTTTCTTAGCACCTCAGCCCCTCTGAGGCGCATATGTCGTAAAAACCCCTTGAGGCGCGCCTCAGACTCGTTTTTTGGCCGTTTTGCCCCGAGGCGAACGCCTCAAGCGTTTTTTAAAATCATGAGATCATGCAATATCTTGTGTTCTAAACGATTCTGCTACGTGCAAGGGATGGTGAAGTTGGCAGTTCCATCTTTTTAATAATTCCGGACACGACAATGTAATCCATGTTATCTTCTCCTGAAGCTGATGCCATTGCAGTGTTAGCTCTTTCCATGCCTTTATAGACATAACCCATCGCGGGTTTTTTCTCGTTGTTGACGAGTCTAAGCACTCGAACAAGAGGACCCGTGATTTTCAGAGTGAAAAGAACATCGTTTCAGAAACTAGGAGTGAAAACAATGTCATTCGCTCTTGCTCCTTTACGTTTTTGAGCTCACTTGTTGTCCATTGTTCACGTGCAAACATATTTCTTAGTGTAGACTTGTGTTTTTGCAAGCTTTGCAATGTAAGAAACGTGGTTGCAAACCTTGCTACTCCACACCTTGTTAAATCATTATTTTTTTTTGTAAATTCCCTCATCATGTTTAACACATTAGTACGGTTATAAATATAACCAACAAGGAAAATAGCCTTTTCAATTGTTTTTTCACCTATGCAATCTTACCGATATCTTCTAACATTTTACCAAGCATTGAATGAAATCGATGATAGCACTGAGTGGTTGACAAGGAAGATGGGTGAAGACGGAGTTTTTGATGATGATGGAAGTTTTACATGGGATGTTTTAGAGCAACAAACGAGGCGGGGAGGGTAGACAAACAAGATCTTCACAACCATCTACTTCAAGGCCGTCTACTTCAAGTACATTAATTGATGAAGACTCCGAGGAAGACCAAGTGGATGCAATTGTAAAAGATCATGCAATTGACGACTCCGATGATTCTGATAATTGATGAACTTTTGGCTTTAGTGTTTTACTATTTTGATCTTGTTTTGTTTTCAAGTATGAACAATTTGCTATTGGTATATTTTGGTAATTTAAAATGATCGTTGTACTTTATTATTATAAAGATTATGGTATTGGAATATTTTGGGTATTTGAAGAAAGTGTTACTTTCAATACATAATATCAATTTTTATGTTTTTATTTATTTGCGTTTTTTTCCTCATGCCCGTTTTTTTTTTTTTTGCGCCTCTCGCCTAGGCAGAGCCTAAGCGTCTTGAGTGCGCTTCACGCCTTTGATAACTATGAAGCATAATCATCATCATCATACTCAGTAAATCCCACCAATAGCAAAGCTAAGGTAGGGTCTGAGGAGGGTAAGATGTAGACAACCTTACCTCTACCCCGTAGGAATAGAGAGACTGCTTCCAATGAGACCCCTGACTCGATTATAACTATGAAGCATAATGAGGAAGGTATATTCAATCAACACTAAGCAATAAAAGTTATATAACCACATACCTGTCTTTCTTTCCTTCTCCCACTATGATACATGTTTGGGTAATGAGGAAACTGCAACTCCTTAGCAGAAAAGTGGTGATCGAACAAAGGGAGAATGATGAGGAAGACATAATACGAGGTGACATCTTTGTAGCTTCATCACAGAAAAATAAGTCGAAGATTCTTTTGAAATGGCTTACATCTCTTATTGTTCAGTGTTACCATCTCATTTTCCCTTATTAACAAAAGCATGTTTTCTTTTCAGTGCAATCTTAACTATTTGTTCGACCAGTGGTTCTTCATTCCACTGCAAGTAAGCGGGGTGATTTAGAGTTTGCTTCGCAAATATGGATGATCAAACTGGTTAGATTGCATTGAAAAGGATATGTGCTTTTGTTAAGAAGCGGAAAAAGAATGAGATGGACACAATCGCAATAAGAGAACCTAGCCATTTCAATAGAATCTTTTAACTTACTTTTTCATCATGTTTGTATGATGAAGTTACTATGATGTCACCTAGTATTATGTCTATTCTTCTACAATCATTGGTATAGGGAATTTCTTTTAAATGCTTTATCTTCTACCTTCTTCCTTCTTCAATCATCAATCACCACTTGTTCAAGCAAAGACATAATTAACAGGACCCATTTCTATATGACGGTTTGCGTCTATGAAGTCTTGCTTGGTAGAAATTGTAACCCTTTAGCAGAGATTGTGTTAGCTTGTAGCCTGATAAAGTATCATCCTTTAAATGGAAATCACGATCCCTGAACAAATATGTATTTATGTCTATGATAGAATAGAAGGTCGTAGTGCTTAATAACTTCAGTGGAATTAGATATATCTAACTGTATGGTAGATTTTAGTAATCTATTGACTACTTAATTCACGATCTATGATGTTTACATGCTTGAAGATGTCTGGGAAACCGGTATTTTCTGTAAATGTATTTATCTATCACTGCATGCCATTGGCTAACTTTTTCCTATTGTTACAGACAAATTTGATTAAAGAGAGCATAAGAATGGGGTACAATGACTTTGGAGACTTCTATTATGCCCATGGTGCACTTGGGGATGCATTCAAGAATTACGTTCGAACCCGTGACTATTGCACAACTTCCAAGCACATCATACATATGTGTTTGAATGCAATTTTGGTAAGCATTGAGATGGGTCAGTTTGCGCATGTTACAAGCTACGTCAGTAAAGCCGAGCAAAACAAAACCGATCTTGATGCCATCACAGTTGCTAAACTACAGTGTGCTGCTGGACTTGCTCACCTGGAGGCTAAGAAGTACAAGCTTGCTGCCCGCAAGGTTTTTCTTATCTATTACATTTGATTATTAATCTTACCAATTTGTCGCACAATCTCATCGGTGTTTTGACAGTTCTTGGAAACAGCTCCAGAATTGGGAAACAACTACTCAGAAGTTATTGCAGCTCAAGATGTTGCAACATATGGTGGACTTTGTGCTCTTGCAAGTTTTGACCGTGCAGAGCTGAAGGCAAGTCTTTTATAGTTCATCACTTTACCGTCTGACTGTTTGATAATATTATATACTTGATGTATATACATAGGTGTGTGTTTAAATGAGAATTAATAGGAGGCATTTTTTCACCGACTGTTTGTTGAATCATTTTACATGTAGTGTATTCGCTAGTGAACAAAATGTTTTCCGACGGTTCTCAAATATTTAGTGATTCTTATTTGAGCCCAACAATATATGTATAGAGGGTCGTTCAATACATGGCCGTTTTTAAGTAGAGAACTGTGAGAATCGCGTAAGGCATGTTCGTGTTCGTTCATTTAACATTAACCGAACACGAACATATAATCGAACACATTTTTTTGTTCATGATCGTTTATTAAGAAAGTATGTTCGTGTTCGTTTAAAACCTAAACGAACAATTCATGAACATGAACAAACAAACTTAAACAAACATAATTTAACAAACAAAAACAACACATGAACATAATTGAAGAAACATAAATGAACACAATTTACTAAACATAAACAAACATAAAGTATTTTTTTATGTCAGTTAGTGATTAATTACGATAAATTCCATTGAAAAAACCCATTTTTATTACTAGAAAGCCCTATTACCAATTAGTTATATTTATATAGGTAGATAGAAAGTTCCTTTTATGTATTATATTTATATAAATATAGCTACTTATGTATTTAAAATGAAACGAACCTAAACGAACGGACATAAACAAACATAAATGGATGTTCCTGAACATAAATGAGCGAATAAAACGTGTGTTCATGTTTGTTCGTTTAATTAAATGAACAAAAAGTTGTGTTCATGTTCGTTCGTTTTTTAAATAAACGAACATAAACGAACTTCCTGCCGAACAAGTTCACGAACAGTTCATGAACGTTCGGTTTGTTTATACCTGACAAGCAGTACCTGCCACCTGCAAGTGTTTATATGGTTCCCTACTAAAAATCTGTTTTTGTATTAGTCGTGCCTGTATACAAACAAACATACATATATAGGTCTAATTTAATACTCTCATTTGGCAGGCAAAAGTAATAGACAATATTAACTTTCGTAACTTCCTAGAGTTGGTGCCCGAAGTGAGGGAGCTTATCCATGACTTCTATTCAAGGTATGTTTACATACCGCTCTATAGCGTATAAGCGCTGTCTATTTTACATATTAAGGTATCATATACCCACATTGCTGCAGTCACTATGCCTCGTGTTTAGACTACCTCGGGAACCTTAAAGCAAACCTGCTGCTGGACATCCATTTGCATGACCATGTTGAGATGCTTTATACTCAAATCCGTAACAAAGCCTTAATTCAGTATACTCATCCGTTTGTATCGGTTGATCTGAACATGATGGCCAATGCTTTCAAAACGACTGTAGCGGGGCTACAAAAAGAACTCGAGGCTTTAATTACCGACAATCAAATTCAGGTAAGCATTTTAAATCTTGCTTATTCACATATAAGATAGCAGATAAAATACAAAACGTACATGCTAATTCATTGAAACTGTGTTACAGGCAAGAATCGACTCGCACAACAAAATTCTGTATGCTCGTCATGCAGATCAAAGGAAAGCCACTTTCCAACGAGTTTTACAGACGGGGGTTGAGTTTGATCGAGATGTTAGGGCCATGTTGCTAAGGGCAAATCTCATCAAACATGATTATAACCTCAAGGCATCAAGGAAGATTTGAAACCCTTATATTGCATACGTTCACAGTGTTTATCGTTTTAGAAAAAATCTTGAAATGAAATGCAATCACATGGTGTCGGTTCTTTTAGGGTTCTTGTTTTGATCATGTTAATGTTGTAAAAACCCAAGAGAGGTGTTTGGGGTTCTTGGATAAGACTTGTATGTTGCATGATCTCAGGTTAAGATTGGTGTTTATAAGTTTAGATTGGATTGGATTTGCAGCGTTATGAAGTTTATTATACTGCTGATGAATGCTTGTTGTTTGTCTATCAAACTTTGTAATTTTGTATCTGGTACATTCAACTCATGTGCTCAAACTCCCAAATTATGTTCAAACAACGAATGCATCTGATTCTGACCCATCTCTACAAGCTGTTTATGAAATTTGCAACCTGCCAAGAAGCTATTAGGTATGATCATGTCGGTAGCGGTGGACCCAAGAATTTTTTCCTACGGAAATAAGATTTTCGGCCTCTAGCTATATATAATTTTTTTGTTAATAGCGGGTCAGATCGGGCTGGTCATGTAAAACAAGTAAACCTAAACAAAGTTTCATAGCGGGTCGGATCAGATCGGCTTGGGTCAATTTCAATTTTCAAACCATCAAACCCTAGTTCCTGACTTTCTATCACATTAACAAAAAAAGTTTCAAGTAAAACAAGTAAATAACATAAAAAACCATCATAAGTAAAGTAACAACAAAAAACTATCAAAGTTCAAACCCCCCAAAACAACAAAAAAGACTTATCGAAATAATTCCTTGGTCTTTAATTAGAAGAATCCAACGAAAAAAAAAATGGTTCAACCCCTTTCCTCTTGAAAAATCGCGTGATAACTTCCCTACTCATGGTTCCTAACTTCCTATCAAATATAAAACAACACAATTAAAAACAACACTAAACACTTAAAGTCTTAAACAATCATCACCAAACTTCATAATTTTCAATTTTAATTTCAAGCCATAGTTGATGGTTCCTTGTAACTAACCATTTAAACAAACTAAAACAACAAAATCACCATACTAAAGTTTCAAATAACATCAAAACAACTAAAAATTTCAAACCTTTTACAACTCTATTTCTCCTAAAAATGCACATAAAACAAGAATAACAACTTAAATAATCGAACCATACCCGAATGCGTGATGTTCCTGCTGTTTGCGTGGGAAGGGTGGCCATATTTCACTTTTCTCCTGCGAAAAACAAGAGAAATCGATCGCTTGTGGATTGTGGTTTGCGATATGCGCGTGGGTCATGGGATTGCAAAGAGTGGGAGTCGAGAGAGAAGGGGAAAAGGCAGTAGGTTGGGTTATTTTATTTTTGTTCATATTAGAATGGTTGGGCTTGGGTAATTGGGTTATGTATTCTTTATTGGGTTAAAGGAGTAAAAGTTAAGTGATTGTTAATTGGGTTAATTTAGAGTGGTTAATAATTATATAAATTAGGAATTTAGGTCGTCAAGAGTTTACTTATTTTTTTTTGTAAATTCATAAGATTTTTTACTAAGTGGTGAGGTCGGGATTTTTGCCGGAAATTAACACTGATTTTTTTTATCAAGGGGTGTGTCCGCCCACCTTGGTCAAGGGGTTGATCCGCCCCTTGTTCATTGGCAAGTCAAGAGTGTTCGGCAGATAAGAGTTACACAAAGCTATAAATGTGATGGACTGAACACACAAGTTATATTTTCTATAAAGTTGTAAACACGATGGCTTGAACGCACAAGTGATATTTTCTTTCTTTCTAAATTCTATAATCAAAAAGTTGACTCGTATTACCTATAACTAGGGGTGTCCAAAAAACCGAATTAACCGACCCATAACCAAATTAACCGACAAAACCGAACCACAATAAAAAACTGGTGGGTCGGTTAATGGCTTTTCTAAAAACCAAAAGTAGCGGGTCGGTTATGGTTATCAAGATTTCTATACCCACCATAACCGAACCTAACCGAACCGACATGTAGTTAAATCTTAGTTAGATTTAGGACTTTTCACAATTTTTTCAATATTTGATATTTTTGATTGAACATGTTTAGTATTTAGGGGTTATTTCATATCGTGTTGGTTAAGATGTTTATTTGAATTTATATGAAGATATCATATCACTTTGTTTGAATATTCGGTATCGATATTATAGATTATGTATTTTTAATAGTATTCAATATAATAATGCACAGTAATATGTAATAAAAATTATTTCCATGTTAAAAAAAGTTAAGTTATTTTTAGGTAGGCCTAAATTCATGGTTAATCACCCATAACCGACCCCTCACGGGCACATTGATTAAAAACGGAAATGACGTGTTTGATGCCGCCACACACCGTTGGGAAAGAAGGATTTTTCACTATAAGAATTCATTAAAGTTAATCCTGGGGACTCTTGCAGCAAGAAATGTGATGGATATGAATGCGTTTTTGGTTGTTTTGCTGCTGCTTTAGCATCCGATCCGTTGTGGGTGATGAATGTTGTTGCAGACCGCAAGCCTTCAACTTTGGGTGTCATTGTGCTTATTGGTGTTTATCATGATTGGTAATTTTCTTATAGTTTGATTTTGCTTTAAAACTATTATATTTGTTTTTCTATATTTTCACAACTTTATATTATTATTTTGTGATGTCTCTAGGTGTGAACCTTTCTCAAGTTATCCTCGAACTTATGATTTCATTCATGTGGTTGCAATTGAATCCCTCATAAAGGATCCAGTTACCGGCAAAAACAGGTAATTTATTATTGTTTGCTACAATTTATGATCATATAACTAAAACGGTAGCATATCATATTGCTTTTTTTTTAAATTTCTTTTATGTGTCCATAGTGTAAGTAATGTTGGAGAAGTCTATACCTTTTTTGAATGATTAAATCCCTCAACACATGAAATAGAACCTAAAACGTATTATTTGTATGATAAATTCTCACTTGTTATGTACATATATAGAGAGAGGGGCCCATTACAGAACCAATTTTAAGTTGATGATCACATAAACACTTGTAAAGTGCATTGAAGATATAGTGGAAAAGAGGTGGTTATGCGTATGGCCGTAAACGAACGAACATTCAGTGAACGGTTCGGCTTGAAGTTCGTTCGTTTAATAAATAAACGGAATACGAACAAGAAATTACGTTCATTAAGTTAAGTGAACGAACATGAACAGAGGTTCCGTTCATCTGTTTATGTTTGTGAACGCTATGTAATGTGTTCATTTATGTTCGTTTGTTTATGTTTATTTGTGTTCCTTTAGTTAAAAGTTTTTATATGTTGTATTTTTGTTTTCATTTAATTTTATAAAAGTTAAGGGATTTATTCAGTTTAGGGACTTATTCGCACAATAATGACCAGGCTTTTCAAATCCTTACTACTATATTAAAATCCCTTTTTATAGAGTTATATGTAGAGTTATGTGTCCATAGTGTAGTAATGTTTGGTGAAGTCGATATACTATTTAAACTTAAATTAGTCTCCAACAAAACAAAGTTCTTTCTTGTGAATTTGATCATTGCAACACTGCTTCTTCTCTTTATGTTGCATATGTAATCTTGTGGATGTGATGGTGGAAATGGACCCGATTGTTGCGACCTGAAGGAACCGTTGTGGTTCGTGATTCTCCTGAATCTGTTGCAAAAATCGACCAAATTTCTAGTTCCTTAAAGATGGAAGTCTACCGTACACGACAAGGAACCAGAATCCCAAGGGACGGACCGAATCTTGGTTGCCAAGAAAACTCACCAACACATTTTCTTTAGATGTAGTATATTTATGTTATTTATTGGAAAGCTTTTGTATGCATCAATGCACAGGCTTTCATGATTCTGTATTTTTTTTATATCTTTTATTTTATGTTGAAGCAATAGTTATGTTAGAGTGAGAAGGAAATGTACGAAAGGGACGATGATATAAACTTAGTATACTCGTGGTCGAACATTGTGTATATATTTATAAGTTTCAGTTCTTGGATTTGCTTATAATATTATATTATTTGTAAGATGAACAAGATAGTTCAGCAAGAAATAAGCAGAAATTTGTCCATATTGTTTGAATTATATGTAGTTTTTTGTTTTAGTATGTGAGTGCAGGGATATAAGCCTTGTGGGCCCATACAGGGCTGACATTTGGGTTGTCAACTTGCCATGTTCAATTGCTTATTATGCAGGCTGTGTTCAGACTTGGGCTGATTTGTTAAATCCGTTTAAAAAAGATATATTTTGTAAGGTCGGCACTAGAGATGGGCAAAAAACCCGGTTCCTACCCGATTCCAGTGGACCCGACCCGGACCTGGTTCCGGTTCGTACCCGATGCTCAGAGGAACCGGTCCCAGGTTTAAAAAACCCGACGGGTATTACCCGGTTCTCATATTCTGTAAAAAAAATCAACCGTGCCCGGTTCCTATCTGTACCCGGTTCCTACCCGTACCCGGTTCCTGTCTGTACCCGGTGCCTATCTGTACCCGGTATATTACCGTTGTAACCGATTCCTTATGACCGTTGGAACCGAATCTTGAGTATCTCAACACATTAAATGCAAAATATGACCGTTAGAACCGGTTCCTATATGACCGTTGGAACCGGTTACAGTATATATATCACATTTTTCTCATTTTTTATTACATATCTTCTTCTATCTATTTCTTCTCCTTCTTTACATATTTTTAATGGCTTCAAAGAACTCTAAAACCACAAACTCCCATCCGTCAATAATGTTCCACAAGGTTCAAATGCTCAATTTGTAGTGGGAACATTATCGCATAGCCGCAATATGGATGTTTGGTGCAGTTGGGATTTAGTCGAGATGAGTGATGGTTCGCAAAAGGCCCAATGCAAGCATTGTGGCTCCTTGTTAAGCAAGGACTCTAATTCCACTTTAACAAAGCATGCCAAAAAGTATTGCAAAGCTCTAAAAGATTTGACACCCGGTCAAGTTCAACTTTCAAAAGATGGTAAGATTTTCCGCTACGAACAAAAGATAACTCGTGATAGGATGGCGAAGTTGGTCATAAAAAAAGCGTTGCCTTTTGGACACTTTGACGACCCCGATCTCACTAAGCTAATTAGGGAGACGCTTCAACCTAGCTACAAACATGTAAGTCGTCGAACTTTAAAACGTCATTGTTTAAATATATGGGAAAATGCAAGAAAAGATTTAATAGCATGTTTTCAAAATTTAAAGACTTGTGTAAATTTAACTAGTGATGTGTGGTCGGCTCCACACGGTTTACCCGAATCATACATTTGTGTCACCGCTCATTGGGTTGATCCCAATACATGGCAAATGATGAAGCGGACGATCGCATTTGAAGAGTTTCCTTCTCCTCATACGGGAGAAAATATTTATAAAATTATGAATGCCACAATTATAAAATATTGTTTAGAGGATAAAATATTTTCAATATCTTTCGATAACGTCTCAAACAACTCAAATGCGATCCAAAAACTAAAGTTGAAGTACAAACCAATTTGTGATGGTGTTTTTTTCCACACAATATGTGTTGCTCATATTATTAATTTAGTTGTGCAAGACGGTTTAAAAAATAATTTTGTAGCGGATTTTATTATAGCTTTTAGAACTATGCTTCAAGATGTTTTTAAAAGTGGTAAAGAAAGATATCAAGATTATAAAAAACTTTGTAAAGAAGTTAACCAAAAATTAATTGGTCCTAATTGGGATATCCCAACTCGTTGGAATTCAACTTGTCATATGTTTGAAATGGCTTTAAAACAAATGGGCGCTTTAAAAGCATTTCATACAACTTTAAGTGATAACTACCAAGTCGACCCTTTTCCCGACACGGCTTGGAATAACATTCAAACACTAAGTAATTTTTTAAAAGTTTTCAAAAAATCAATAACTTTAATTTCCGGTGTTTATTATCCCACTAGTTCTCGAGTTATTTCCGAATTGTATTTGATAATAATTAATTTTAAAAAGTTTGAAAACTCAAGTGACATGTTGAGGAACATGTTGAAACCAATGATTAATAAATTTAAAAAATATTTTTTGGATTTACCACCCGTATTTTTATGTGCCGCCGCTTTAAACCCAATTTTAAACGTAGCGGGTGTTAACGCGTTAGTTGATGAAATTTACGACAAGTTGGATATGCACGAGGAGGATCCAACATTGAAAGCCAAAACTAAAAAACTATTCGAAGAATCTTTGAATAAACTTTATGATCATTATTTAAAAAAGTATGGGGAAAAAAATCATACCATTTTTAATGGGGCTTCATCGTCGGCCACTAACGATGAAACAATTGCCGACCCCATCATAACCATGTTGAACGTCGTTAGAGACGAAACGGCGAAACAACAAAGGGGTAACGAACCATCTAGTGAACTCGACCGATATAAACTAAGGGATGATGCACTTACTATGACGGCCGAGGAGTATAATAATTTTGACATTTTGGCATGGTGGAAGTCTAAAGAATCGGAATTCCCGATTCTAGCCACCTTGGCTCGTGATTTACTAACGGTCCAAGCTTCCACGGTAGCTTCGGAAAGTGTTTTTTCTCTTAGTGGTAGGGTATTGTCGATTAGAAGAACAAGATTAACCCCGGAGTCGCTAGAGATGGCAATTTGCCTAAAAGATCATTTGGACGGCGTTGATCGTGTTCAACATAAGTCGAGTCTTGAAGACGAGGTGGAGTTGGAGCACAAGATTATTGAAGAAGAGGAGGAAGAGGAAGACGAGGTAGAGACCAATGATTCCGAAGACGATTGTACCGAAGTGCCCGCACTAAAGCGTAGCGCAAGTGAAAGTGCCGCACCGTCCTCAAGCAAACGAGCAAAGAAATAAATTTGAGGAACCAATTATGATCAGTCCCGAGGAACCGATTATGATCAGTCCCGAAGCCCGAAGGAACTGATTTTGTTGTATTTATTTCTACTACTTAAACGATTATAAATGCGGATTTTTTTTTTGAACTTGTTACTAAAACAAAACAAACTTTTATTTCACAAACGAAACGGTTACATTGATCATAAAGTTAAACCAACAAACATCACACATAAAACATAACACATCAAACATAAGTAAACAAACGAATCCACCAAACTACACATTAGAAGAACCAGATCCTTCGCCCTTTTCTTCCTTTTTTGCCTTTGTCACCAGGCAATGTTTGTCGGTATGCTTCTTGAGGGTGGAGTTGGCGGCCGCCTTCATGAACTTCCCACAATTCTTGCGCCTAGCCATTTCATGGCTATCCGACATCAAACACAAATCAAAATTTTTCCAAATTGCGGGGTTACGTTTGGTTTCTAAAACCATAACAACTCCTTCTTCCGATGCCATAGGTTCTTGTTCTTTCAATGAGTTTAGAGGAGAAGATGGATTGAATGAGAAATGAGCCGAAATCGATTTTTATATTTAATAATCGGTTCCAACGGTATAAAAGTTAAAAAAAGTCAGCTTTTATCGAGGGTATATAGAGGAATCGATTCCAAACAGTATGAAGGCAGTTTTTTATTGAAAAATTCAAAATAACCGGTTCCTAACAGTACCCGTACCCGGTTCCAAACAGTACCCGTACCCGGTTCCAAACAGTACCCATACCCGGTTCCATTGAACCCGTAACCGGTTACGCCGGTTCTATATTTATTCACGTGTACCCGGGTTGTACCCGGACCCGGTTCCACCGAGACCCGGTTCCACTCACTTGTATCCATACCCGGTTCCGGGTTTTAAGAATACCCGATTTTGCCCATCTCTGGTCGGCACACTAACTCATGTGTGACGACTATCTCTAAAATCCTTGCTAATCGCTTAAAATGAGTTATGGGTTTGGTTATCTCCGACACCCAATCAACATTTCTAAAAAATAGAAATATTCTTGACTGGCCTTTAATTGTGAACGAGATGATTTCATGGATCAAAAATCCAAGAAATAACCTTTCATTAAAGTTGACTTTGATTTTTTTTGAGCTTATGACAATGTTCATTGGAAGTTCGGTGTGAGACATTTTGGATCAAATGGGTTTTCCTCCAAGGTGGATTAAATGGGTCTTTGGGGTGTTGGAGTTGGCTAGATCCTTGGTTCTAGTTAACGGGGCGCCTACTTTCGATTTCCAATGCTTCAAAGGAATGAGACAAGGTGATCCTCTATCACCTTTCTTGTTCCTTGTTGTTATGGAGACTCTTGTGTGTATGATGAAGAAAGCTTGCTCTTTGGGAGCTTTTGATGGTTTTCGGATGCCAAATAATGGTCCTTTGATATCGCACCTTCTCTACGCGGACGATGCCATCTTTATAGGTGATTTTTCGCTTTTCAATATTAAGAATGTGGCTCGGTTGTTTAGATGTTTTCATGCATGCTCTGGGGTAAAAATCAATATGTTAAAGTCAAGGTGTTGAGGATTCGAAGATCGATTATATGGCCTCGGTCTTGGGATGTCAAACCAGTAAAATTTCGTTTGTATTATTCCGGCCTTTTGGTGGGAGCGAATACGAACCTGGTAACAAATTGGAGATCCATATATGACGACGTAAAAAATCGGCTATCGAAATTGAAGGCATGCACTTTGTCTATAGGTGGAAGGGTTACTCTAATCAAGTCGGTTTTGGAAGTTTACCAGCATACTATTTCTCTTTATACAAAGCCCCGGTTGCGGCAACAATGGGATTGGAAGCTATCATAAAGAATTTTCTTTGGGGTGGACATCAAAGTGGGAACAAGGTCCATTGGGTTTCTTGGGATCGGGTGGCGAGTCCTATAGATAAAGGCTTACAAAAACTCAAAGATATAAATGATGCTCTTTTGCTTAAATGGGTGTGGAGGTTTAAAATGTAATCTCTAGGGCTGGAATGGAGTCGAGTGGCGTCGATGGATCCCGAAAATGTAATCTCTAGGGTTGAGATGGATAGAATTCCTACTGTGAAGGCGCTAAAAAGTAGGAACATTAATGTCAACTCGGCACTGGAATGAACCGAAAACATCTCCCTTAACTACTGGAGCGACGGAGGGTTTGCACTGTTGCATGTTGTAACGTGTAAGGACACGATCTATGTAAGTCTTTTGAGACAATCCTAAGATCCCTTTGTGTCTATCTCGGTGAATTTCGATGCCAATGACGTAAGAAGCATCTCCGAGATCCTTCATGTCGAAGTTATGCGAGAGTAACCGCTTCGACTCATGCAACATGTCTAAACTATTACTTGCCAATAGAATATCATCTACATAAAGGACAAGTATAGTAAAGTTACTCCCACTCATTTTGAGGTAGGTGCATTGATCCACTTGTTTCTTCATAAAACCTTGCCTCTTCATGACTTCATCAAACTTGAGGTACCATTGACGTGATGCTTGTTTTAACCCATAAATGGATTTCTTCAACTTACAGACTAGATGCTCCTGACCTTCAGGTTTAAAGCCTTCAGGTTGTTTCATGTAAACATCTTCGTCTAAGTCTCCGTTAAGGAAAGCAGTTTTGACGTCCATCTGATGCAGCTCTAAATCAAAATGAGCTACTAGGGCCATGACGATCCTTAATGAATCTTTACGAGAGACAGGTGAAAACGTCTCTTGATAATCAATTCCCTCTTTCTGAGTGTAGCCCTTTGCAACCAATCTCGCTTTGTAGCGTTCAACGTTCCCATTCGGATCCAGTTTTGTTTTGAACACCCATTTACAACCTACAGGTTTGGCACCATTGGGTAATTCGACTAAATCCCAAACGTCATTTTTCTTCATGGATTCAAGCTCATCAATCATTGCTTTGTTCCATTCAGAAGACTGATCACTGCTAATGGCTTCGTTATAAGAGATAGGATCATTGAGCTTTCCAGCATCCATTTCAGTCAGGTAGGTAACATAATCATCCCAATTAGTAGGCCTTCTTTGCCTAGATGACCTCCTGAGTTGATTATTGGGTTCAGCGTTGTCTTGGTTTTGAGCGTTTGATGTGCCTTCATTATGAGGTATAATGGGTTCTGATTGTGGAGATGGATTTTGTGCAGTGACTTCAGGTGCAGTTGCATGGGGTACAAGAGGAGTAAACGGAGTAATGATAAGCGACGAGTCTCTCCCCCCCGCGTCTTGTACTTCGTGCAATTCTTCGTAAGGGTTGGTATTGCTCCCACTGACCTTGAAATCCTCCAGGAACGCAGCACGCTTGGTTTCAACAATACGGGTGACATGGGAAGGACAATAGAAACGATAACCCTTCGAGTGATCAGGATACCCAATAAAGAAGCAGGTAACTGTTTTAGGGTCAAGTTTCCTTAGGAAAGGATTGTAAAGTTTTGCTTCAGCAATGCAGCCCCATACTTTCATATATTTAAGACTCGGTTTCCTTCCTGTCCAAAGTTCATAAGGAGTTTTAGGGACAGACTTAGAAGGAACTCTATTGAGTATATGAACAGCTGCTTTTAACGCTTCAGTCCAGAGGAATAATGGTAAATTAGTGTTGGCTAACATACTGCGCACCATGTTCATAAGGGTACGATTTCTTCGTTCAGCTACACCATTCTGCTGAGGTGTACCAGGCATGGTGTATTGGTTCACAATCCCCTGGCCCTTACAAAACTCATAAAATGGACCAGGAGCTTGACCCACATCAGTATGTCTTCCATAATATTCACCGCCTCTATCTGATCTCACAACTTTAATCTGACGATCTAATTGCTTTTCAACTTCAGCTTTATAATCTTTAAAAGTTGTTAGAGATTCAGATTTTTCCTTTATAAGATACAAGTACATGTAACGAGAATAATCATCAATGAAAGTGATAAATGAAGTATGTCCTGTTATACCAGCAATTTGATAAGGACCACTAATGTCAGTGTGAATGAGTTCTAATAAATTAGAGCTCCTAGTGGCTCCTTTCTTATTTGCTAATGTCATTTTGCCTTTAAGACATTTGACACATGTTCCAAAATCGGTGAAATCGAGAGGAGGTAAGACTTCATCCTTTACGAGACGATTTAATCGTTCTCTTGAGATGTGGCCTAAACGTTGATGCCACAACATAGATGAAGTCTCTAAGTCTCGAATTTGTTTCTTTTCCATCTTTGTGAGTGATTCATTAATATTATATGACAACAAAGATTTGGAAAAATTATCATCTAGTTCTAATCTATAGAGACCACCATCCAGAATGCCAGTACCATAAACAACGGAATCATAGAGAATAGAGAGTTTGCGATGACCATGAGAAACGACAAAACCGTCCATGTCTAACTTTGGTCCTGATACAAGGTTCCGAGTTACCTCAGGAACATATAAGGTATCATAAAGTTTAATACATAAACCAGTTTTCAAAAATAATTGTAATGTTCCTATGGCCTTCACTTCTAATTCCCGATCGTCCCCAACTTTAAGTGTTCTTTGGTTTCTTCCCAGCTTCTGGATTGTAAGGAATCCCTGTAGTGAATTGGTAACATGAACCATAGAACCAGAGTCAAACCACCAAGAATTAGCAGGAACATTTAAATTAAAGGACTCAAGTATCATGAAAAAATCGTTACCTTTCTTAGCCAGCCACTCCTTGAAGTCAGGGCATTCCTTTTGCTTATGTCCTGTTTTCTTACAGAACTTGCAATAGGGTTTGCCTAAGGAGTTCTTAGAGCTGGAAGGTGCACTTGTATTAGGAGTTGGATTTGGCTTGTGAACCTTAGAAGCATCCTTTCTTGGATAATTGTTCTTCCTCTTCTTTGAGCTGGAGGTGGTGAAGTTAGCAACATCAGTATGGCGATCCATCTTCATACGCTCTTCCTCCTGCACGCACATGGCGATCAGCTCACTCATCGTCCATTTGTCCTTCTGAGTGTTGTAATTGATCTTGAATGCTTCATAGGACGAAGGAAGCGAAGTGATGATGAAGTGAACAAGAAAACCATCACTGATCTCCATCTCTAGGCCCTTCAACTTATTGGCCATGTCATGCATCATCATGATGTGTTCGCGAATGCCGCTCCTCCCATCATACTTAGTCATCACCAGCTTGAGGATAAGAGTGCTAGCGTGTGCTTTTGATGTTCCCTTGAATTGATCCTCCACAGAAGCCAAATAGGTTTTAGCATCGTCAGAATCAGGAATAGCTCCTCTGATAGAGTGATGAATGGACTGCTTCATGAACATGAGAGACATGCGGTTACTTCTAGTCCACTTATCATGAAGTAACTGCTGAGGAGCAGTACTCTGTGGAGTAAGGTCCGCTGGCTTATCCTCTCTTAGAGCATAATCAAAGTCCAACACTCCAAGTGTAAGCATGAGGGCATCCTTCCATGCAGCAAAGTTATCACCAGTCAAAGGTGGAATCCCTTGATTGGGTGCTGATAGTGGAAATAAGATGAGCAAGTTATGATACTAAGAAAGAAGTCTTAATGTGATCTAAGGGCATGTTATACTAAGGCAGGCATAAATAATGACCATTATAATTATGAAGCTGTGATAATGTCTATTACTAACATCAAAATAATAGACTTAGGAAAATTCTATTTAAATGAAGACAAATCAGCTTTGGCCAGAAGTGTAATCATTTAAATATGTGTGCAAAGTAATTGTGACAAATCAGCTTTGGCCAGAAATGAGACAATCACTTTAGTTATGCACTTGTCAAGTCATGCTAAACATAAATGAATTAAATCAGCTTTGGCCAGAATTAAGACATTTCACGTTTGTAATGCATACTTAACATAGCTTTTTATAAGACTTGAACAATAAATAGATGTATTAAATCAGCTTTGGCCAGAATTAATACATCAGAAGCTCATTCAAGTTAAGCTATATTTTGGTTTTGCAAAAATTATCTGATTCTGATTAATTAAGTAAGTAAGTGTTAACAAAACCAAGTATTTAATAGCAAACCACCTGTTAGTGCGGGGGGCAGCGCGCCCCCGCCCGGGGTTCGGGGCGGGAGCCCCGAAAAAAAATTTTAGGTCACATTAAACAGCTTAAGGTCTCGAGTCGCAACCTTAGTTTCGAGTCGCAATGGTTATGGTTGCGAGTCGCAATCTTAGTCTCGAGTTGTGATGGTTATGGTTGCGAGTCACAATCTCAGTCTCGAGTTGTGATGGTTATGGTTGCGAGTCGCAATCTCAGTCTCGAGTTGTGATGGTTATGGTTGCGAGTCGCAATCTCAGTCTCGAGTTGTGATGGTTATGGTTGCGAGTCGCAACCTTAGTCTCGAGTTGTAATGTTATGGTTGCGAGTCGCAACCTCCTGATCTCGAGTTGTAATGTTATGGTTGCGAGTCGCAACCTCCTGATCTCGAGTTGTAATGTTAACAGCTGTTATTGTGATGGTTAACTAAAAACTCGAACTTTTAGGGATTGTGGAGATAATGTTTCTTGTTTTATTTCTTATCTAAACTTATCACAATATTTCGAAAATAATAACTGAATATCTTTAACAGTTTTCGAAAATTTAATAGATAAAATTTAGATCAAACATTAGAAAAACATCCACTAATCCAAATTAGATTCCAAAATAAGGGAATTTTTCGAGTTTTCTTAGAACATAATGATGAACCCTAAAAAAATAAAAATATAATCTGGAAATCCGAAACCTGATTTTAATGGTTTTGTAATGGATTTCGTGACAATAAGTTTAATCCTTTATAGTTTCGAGTCGATTTATCTATTAATAGTTTCCGAAAACAGGGATTTCGGCCACAATGAAACCCGAAAACAGTTTTGGTTTTTAAGGCTTTTCAACTTCCGTTTTCCAGATTATGATCCGAGAATGATGGATACGAAAAACAGAACTGATTTATCAACATATGCTCTAATACCACATGTTGATCAGTTCTGTTTAGACTAAATGGAAAACATGAAACACATACCTGTTATTGCATTCAAAGCAGTACCGAATCCAGTCAGAGATCCAGCCATTGAGTTCGACATCTTTTGTCAGGATGATTCGGTTCCTCCTTAGGGTGTAAAGTTATGATGGTGATGAAAACCGAATATAGGGATGAATTCGGTTATGGGGAGAGAGTTCGAATTATGATGTTAATGAGGGTTGTATGATTGTGTAAAGTGTCTAACCGTCTAACCCTTTAACTCTCTAATAAGCCCCTTATTTATACACCCAAGAGGAAACCCAATTAGTTAATAAGGGTAATATGGTCCATCAACAATTACCAACTAATTATAATAGGTTATTAATATATTTTGATCTAATATAATATAAATGATTATATAGGCTACAAGATTAAATACTAAATAAATAATATTTAATCTAACATGTCAAACCAGTAAAATTTCGTTTGTATTATTCCGGCCTTTTGGTGGGAGCGAATACGAACCTGGTAACAAATTGGAGATCCATATATGACGACGTAAAAAATCGGCTATCGAAATTGAAGGCATGCACTTTGTCTATAGGCGGAAGGGTTACTCTAATCAAGTCGGTTTTGGAAGTTTACCAGCATACTATTTCTCTTTATACAAAGCCCCGGTTGCGGCAACAATGGGATTGGAAGCTATCATAAAGAATTTTCTTTGGGGTGGACATCAAAGTGGGAACAAGGTCCATTGGGTTTCTTGGGATCGGGTGGCGAGTCCTATAGATAAAGGCTTACAAAAACTCAAAGATATAAATGATGCTCTTTTGCTTAAATGGGTGTGGAGGTTTAAAATGTAATCTCTAGGGCTGGAATGGAGTCGAGTGGCGTCGATGGATCCCGAAAATGTAATCTCTAGGGTTGAGATGGATAGAATTCCTACTGTGAAGGCGCTAAAAAGTAGGAACATTAATGTCAACTCGGCAGAGTGCGTTTTCTGCGGCAACACGGTGGAGAACTCGGACCACATTTTCACTGGTTGTGTGGTGGCAGCCGAAGTCTGGTGTTGGGTGAGTAGATGATGCAAGACCCCTAACGTTATTGCTTTCTCAGTCAAGGATCTTTGGGAGCATCATAACTTCATTGGCGCGGGAGAGAACAAGAGGAATGTTGTGCATGGTATTGTTAAAATAGGTTGTTGGTGCATTTGGAAGGCGATGTGTGACAAGGTTTTCTTGAACAAAGATTCGAAAAAAATAGTATCAAAGCATATCGTTTTCTTTGGTTTAAAAATAAACTTAGGTTCAGTCCATCTCATGGACGAATAAGATTTCTTGTAGTCGATGTAATTGGTTTTTTTGCAGCCTAGGCCCGTTGGCCAGGTGGTGTTTGCGGATGAAATTGATCTTTCAAAAAAAAAAAAAAAAAACCCTCATGTATGACTAATTTAACTCATATATTATAACCTGACAACCCATTCAAGATGTTTACAATCCGCCAACTTGTTTGACTCTTTTAAATAAATGGTGTTTGCATTACACAATATGATATAAGTGTGTCCGTAAAGCTAACGACTTTAACACAAATAAATATATGGATTATGTTCGGGTTCATCAGTCAGTTTAACCTTCTAACATGATTTGTGTGTTTGTCACCCTTCGCCTGTTAGTTACAAAGTCTCATTGTATTTATTCTTTTGATTTATGGGTTATGATAGATGACATGACACAACAACTGCTCTATGATTCCCTTTTCTCCTCCAATAATTTTCTTTTCCAAATGTAACAAAACATGCGCAAGTTATTGCACCATGAATGTGCATAATGGCTGTTCCATGGTCCAAATGTGAACATGGGTTTGCTTTCAAAATCACATCTGGTTACATGTCATGTTTTTTTTTTTTTTGAACGGCAAATTTGGATCACTGACGGACCACTGGAGCATCATCGTGCCACCAGCAGAACCACCCGATCATATCCATCTCCACTAGGCAATAATGCCTATACACCAATTCAGGAGGAAACCCAATAAATCTGGGAAAAACCCCCTTTGTGGGAATTGAACCCATGACCTAATGGTCATAAGCCTTATCCCACCACCAAGATACCACTAGGCTATAATGCCATGGGTACATGTCATGTTTTAATAGGTTATGCTTAGTCGGACATGAACATAAATTACAAAAATATCGGAACGGAACCATATATTAAAGTATAAGTGCAATATAATTTAGTATAAAACTGTATTTGTAATTTGATTTGTTGACATGGATACGCCAGGTGTTCAGAATTCGATTTGGATTCGAAAAATTCGAAATTCAACTTGATTCGAATTCGATTAATAAGGTTTGAATTCGAGTTGATTTGTATTCGAGTCCAGTAATCGAATTCGAATAGAATACGAATTTATGATTATATGTATATACACACCCAAACATATATATACACACACATATAACACTTCTAAACTTGGCAAAGTATGAACAACATCCATAAGTGATAAGTTTATTATTCATAACATTACCAAACCTACATACAATAGCCCATACTACTAATTTCTAAATTTTTACATAACTTAAATCGCTACCAGTAACCAACCTATCTTCTAAATTTTGGTGTTTTGACATATTGATACTTAATTAATTTTGTAGATTATTATATTTAACTAGGATTAAGCACCCTCGCGTTGCGACGGGGGCGAACACCAATGCCACATTCCTGCCAATGACCATCAACACTAAAGTTGCAGCGTGTTAATGCGAAGAAATTAAACCAAAACGTAAAACATCTAAAAGAATAACTAAGTCGATCTAGGACCCGCGCGTTACGATGAACCTGTCAAACGGAAAAAAATAAAAAACGGAAAAATATTTAATCACACACGCACGTTGCGCCGTGTTAACTCGCAAAATTTAGAACGGAACGAATATGTATCTCTGTCTCGCATGTATCTCTCTTCAATTCATATGAAATATAAAGCTTCCAAAGGAAGCTTTAGTGTACAATGAACCTAAGCAAATGTACACCTTATCTATGCACATAAACCAATAAAGCTAGAGTTACAACTACCTATAGCACAAAATTGTTGCAAATTAGAAGTAGAGTTGATTACTGTTTTCGTCCCTGTGGTTTGTCAAAAATCACTATTTCAGTCCATTAGTTTAAAATTTGCTATTCCAGTCCATGTGATTTCACTTTCGTAACCATTTCAGTCCAATCTCCTAACACCGTCTATTTTACCGTTAAGTTTTTAATAAAATACATAAATTACCCTTGTGTTAATTAAATATGAACTTGTATGATTTTATTATTGGATTTATATGATTTTATTGTTGTATGACATATGGACTTAAATTGGATTGTAGGGTTCGACCCACCATGGCTTCGGTAGAAGTAGAAGTCTGGCACTATTTTTACATATATGGTTCCAAAATTTTAATTTTGGATTTTAGAATGAGAAAATATCCAGGTAAGCATTATTTTTCAAAGTTATTATGTTAACTGATGCTGCAAGGAAGATATTAATTGGGGTGGGGTAATGGGTCGCCGGACATAAGAGGGTGGGGTTGTGATGCCGGAGAAGATGACCAGAAACTTTTGCCGGAAATGAGAGCAACGATGGAGTGGGGTGGGGTAGGGTAGCGTGGGGTTGTGTTTTAACAAGTGGGTCATAGAATACAATCTTTTAAATTTCCATGGGTTTTTATTTAATTAACACAAGGGTAATTTAGGTATTTCATTAATAACTTAACGGTAAAATAGATGGTGTTAGGAGACTGGACTGAAATGGTTACAAAAGTGAAACCACAGGGACTGAAATAGTGATTTTTGACAAACCATAGGGACGAAAACAGTAATTAACTCATTTAGATATCTTTTTGTTTTTTATTAATTAGGGCATTATGGTCAATTCACGTGTACTTAACAGAATAAATGGATGGGGTTAACAGAGGTGGACTGAAATGGTTACGAAAGTGAAACCACATGGACTGAAATCGCAATTTTTAAACTAATGGACTGAAATAGTGATTTTTGACAAACCACATGGACGAAAATAGTAATTAACTCTTAGAAGTATATATAATGTTGAATATAATTAATTTGTAAATGAAAGTAAAATAATTTATTGTTTAGGATGAATTTGAATTAAATCGAATTCGAGTTTCAAATACTAATTGAATAGAATACGATTTCAGATAAAAAACTAAAAATTCGATTCGAATAATTCAAAAATTCATTATTCGATTCGATGAACACCCCTGTATACGCGGCATTTTAAGAAAGTAAATATATTTGATCGGATCTTACAAATGATCCTTAACAAAGTACCTTTCTAAAGTTCTCATTAAACCCCAATTATATTAATGACATTCAACTATTAAAATATTCCAAGAGACTATATTCGTTCTTTTGGTTCTTGACATTTTTAATATTTTCATATGAATCTTTGATTCTTTCTACATGTGTGTATATATATAATATGAAATTATTTGAGAAATATAAAGTTTGAAAACGCTAAGCTTGTGTAGATAACCAATATGTTTTTGTCCATTTTGCCTTTGCCTTTGACATATTTGGCTCCCTAGCGCCAGAAGCCATCCAATTCCTGACCATGATCAAACGGGTCATCCACAACAATTGTTCAGCACGGGGCATAGTTTTATCTTTGGTAAATTAGAGTTGGCAATTTAGAAAAAAGGGTGACGGCGCAACTTGTTGCCCGTCTACCTTATGTTTTGATGTAACTTGGCAAGTATGAATTCTTGGATTAAAAATCAAAACGAAAATTTACATGTCACATTGTAACTTGTATGTAGGAAGATACTTAGGGCTGCAAACGAACCGAACGTTCAGCAAACAGTTCGTGAACCGTTTGGCGGGAAGTTCGTTTATGTTCGTTCGATTAGCTTAACAAACGAGCACAAACAAAAAATTTCGTTCGGTTAGCTTAGCGAACGAACACGAACACAGGTCTCGTTCGTTCGACTGCGTTCGTGAACGTTCGGTAATATGTTCAGTTACTTTCGTTTACGTTCGTTCGAGTTCGTTTGATTATATTAAAAAATAATAAACCTTTTATCTGAACATATTGAAAACTTGAAACCCTATTTTTTTTCTAAGTTAGCTAAAATTTGAACATTCTAAGACATTTTTGGGGATAATTATGTCTAAGTTAGTTAAACTTGATTAATCGTTTGGTGGTGTAGTAGACTTCTTATATTTTGAATTATCATTTGATGGTTATATTTAACTACTTATATAAGGATAACAATATTTTTTTTCAAGTTAAGGTTTGCGTTCGTTTTTATTTGCTTACTTGCGTTCGTTTGTGTTCGAGACCAGTGTTCACGAACTGTTCGTAAACAACTGAATTTCCTTAATGAACGAACACGAACATAAACTTATGTTCGGTATGCGTTCGTGAACAGTTCGCGAACGTGTTAATTTCCTTAACGAACAAACACGAACATGGCCTTGTTCGTGTTCGTTCGGTTCGTTTACAACCCTAAATACCTATCAAAATAAATCATTTGAGAAATATAAGGTCTAATGTTTTTCACAAGTTTGATGAGTTTCATTCCACATGTTCCATATGTTTGATGAAATGAGTCAATTAATAGTTTCTAATCATTTAGTGTTGTGCTACTTTTTGAAATGTATTATTTGACAACACGGCAATGCAAATGGATCCCGATTCAAATATCTCTCGGTTCGAGAAAAGAAAAGTTGATCAAACCATCTCTTGTGGCTCGTTTTTCAAATACGATAGGTTGATCATATATTTTTACTAGAGTTGTATGATTTAAAGTATCCTTTCTTATTTGATCCCTTTGAATTACATATATGAAGTTGCGACCGGATCTATTTATTACAAAGATAATTCAATACATTTCTTATGAAGTTGTCATCATGGGACAACTATTCACTAGGAACTTCAACACTCAACTCACAAAGATCAATATAACGGTAAACATAAGTAGAGAACTCGATGTTGAACCGCATTTCACTACCATAGATGGTGACCCAACCAAAGGCTGCTAAAAATATCGTACAAATTGCACTAAACTTGCAACCCATCAACATCCGGTCAAGTTTTTCATGATATTGTTATGATTCAATTAGTTGATACTCTTGTAATGGTGACTCTATAATATGATATGGTATCTAATATAAAAAATCATGATGTTGTCGATTTAATTAATTTTAGAGTAAATTTACATGAAATGTTTGTTAAATCGCCTTATGTTGCCATGTTTAACCCGTTTCATTTAAGTTGCAATATTTTGACCTGTCTAATATTAGTTCACCACATGTTGACACGTTTGACCAGTTTCATTTTAAGTTACAATATTTTCAACCTGAGTCTAGTCAAACACGTTCGACAACATCAGTATTTTGACCTGTCTAATAGCAATTCACTACATATTGACACGTTTGACCAGTTTCATTTTAAGTTACAGTATTTCAACTTGAGTCGAGTCAAACAACGTCAAAATATAGTGCCACAAAATAAACTGGTCAAACGGTTAAAAAATACGCCATCATCATACTCAGTAAATCCTACCAATAGCAAAGCTAAAATAAGGTCTAAGGAGGGTAAGATGTAGACAGTTTTACCTCTACCCCGTAGGAATAGAGAGTCTGCTTCCAGTGAGACCCCCGGCTCGATGGTAGTTTTGCATTACGCCTTGGACATAAGACACATAAAACTCAGCAATTGAGATAAAGACCGACTAGTGCATGTACCCCCTTGTCTTTCGGCTTTCAACGCCGCTACATGATGCATGATTAACCATCCTCCTCTTTTAACGTTATTTTCACGAAATTAGTAAAATAACGTTAAAATTTGTGCACTTTCACTTTTGCCCCCGAGCGCCCACACATATATACATTACATGCGTATGCCGCAAGCGGGGCGAAACAGGTAAAAAAACTTTGAATTAAGATGAAACACATTAAACACGTCAAAATTAGGTAACTGAAATAAAACAAGTCAAACATGTAATAGTTAGCTAACTAAAAATGTTGAAACATACATGAAAATATTTACAAAAGAATCTGTCATTTGATGGGTAGTTGTACAAACAATGCACTAAAATATGTAGGTACATAAACTTTCTTTATAGAGAACCAGATTCTAATATAACATCTTCACAATTCTAACAAGTGCAGCCAAAACTGCTGATATAGTGAACATTTATTGTTTAACATCATACCTGAGCTTCACAATTCACCAAAATTCATTTAAATGGGGGAGGATGTGATCTTTTCTTTCATGGTAAACTTCCTGATATTCAGTTACAACAAAGTTAGGTGTATAAAGTTTTAGTGTTTATTATTGCTATGGTTATATGAACTCATACGGGGATGGAATATAAACTGTAATATGAGGCCAATAATTAGGACACTCCAACTTAAAACATGATGATGTTACCATGGTTATGTTAAGTAGAAAGATAAGAAGAACCCGGCCCCAACATTGAAACTTGAAAGAGAAGGTTAAAATCAAGTAATGGTGTAAATCAATTGGGGAGATTTTCCTAATAAAAACTTCCTAAAATATAAATTCTAAAATCCATGTGCACGGTTCGGTTTTTGGTTTTTAAAAACTGTTTGATTTCGGTTTTTTCAGTTTCGGTTATTTCGGTTTTAGCAACGGTTCGGTTCGGTTTTTCGGTTTTTGAAACAAATTATGTAAGATTCGAAACTTAAAAGTATAATTCAAAGTTTAAGAATCTTTCTTAAATGTTTACATTTAAGTTAATATATTTAATCATTTAAATTAATATTATTCACATAAACCTAATCTTCTAATCTATTTTAATGTTTCTCCAAAAATTTTGTTAAGACATTTTCTTTTATAATACTTTGAAAACCATTTAATTTTTATATTAAACTTTGTTAGTTCTTATAAATAATGGATAATTTTAATGATAAATAAACATGATAATGTTCTTATTGTAAATATTTAACAAACAAGAATAAAATTAATAACTCTTAGTAGCATGAGTAAACACTTAAACATAAAAATATATAGATTTGGTATACTTTTAAAACTTATCGGTTTGATTCGGTTATTTTGGTTTTCAGCTCACCCCTACACTTCATATAAGCTAAAAAGCTGATGTCAAAAATCAGTAAAAACTGTAACCGATGATTTACAAAAAAATGTGCACAACTATGAAAATGTAACACAAATCTTTCTTCTCTCCACTGTTACGAAAAGTGTGTCAGTGGCAGAAAATGTTGCAGGTGTTAGTATAATTGTTGCAGTGAAAAAGTGTAACATGTGGCAAGATGATGTCCATACATTCAGTTTTCAGAGTTTTTGTAACTCACATGAGATTTCTCCCTATAATTCATATATATATATATATATATATATATATATATATATATATATATATATATATATATATATAGGGCAAGGATAAATCGAAAACCCACTCCAGTTGACTAAACCCAAGAAACTTTATAAAAACCATTGATTATCATGGATGGATGGCTAGGATGAGAGATGTGATCTATGTTACTTTTTTAGATTATTAAACACATATAGTACATCCAAAGGGTATAATGGGAACAATTGTTGTAGTTGTAAACACGTGACCTGCAACAAACCCATCAAATCTATTCTCTTTCTTCATTTTCTCTTCTCTTTCTTCATTTTCTCTCTTATCTTTCATCATTTTGGATATTAAAAAATACATTGACTGTATGTTACATCTTTTTGGCTATTAAAAAAATTGTAAGAGTCTTTTTCTTGCAATTCCATCAAAAAACGTAAACATAAAATCATGAAAATGTAACATAGAAATGTTATACAAAAAAATATAACATGTAAAACGTTACATAAATATGAAAACATACCATGTGTGACAATAACAAAAACCACTTTATGTAACACATTGTTTCTGTAAACATCTGTAACAAATAACACTATGTTTCTATACAACAAAAAAACCCACTTTTTACATGATCAAAAAATGTAACATGCACAATGTGTAACAACAACAAAACCCACTTTTTACATGATCAAAAAATGTAACATGCACCTTCACCACTATCTTCAACCACCTACAAAAACCCTTTTCTCCTTCACTATGGCGGCAGCGGTTCTGTCAAGAAAAAAAACTTCAAATAATAACAATAAAATGTAACAATAAAAACAGAGTATAAAACTTTCATGGATCTGAACCCAGCAAACATGAACTATCAACATGGATGTTACACAAAAATTGTAACACAACCGTGACCAATTTACTTTCTGTTACATAAAAATGTTAAGACCCAGTTGTTACACTCTATGAATTCCCTTGATTTTTGTAAACTAGCATTAGCCGTGACCAATTTACTTTCTGTTACATAAAAATGTAAAGACCCAATTGTTACACTCTATGAATCCCCATCACTTTTGCAAATTAGTATATTTATTTCATGTAACAAAAATTCACTTTATTTTTATTATACACAACCCACCTTGCAAAAAAAAAAAAAAAAAAAAAAAATTAAATCCCCAAGAGCTACACATCACAGGTATTTTATCACATTTTTGAACATAAATTACCAAAGATCTATCCAATCAATGGATTTTGAAATAGCAATAGCAGTTCAAACATTTCATTTCCAAAAAAACATTTCATTCCGTAAACTAAATGAAAAATGATGAGAATTATGAGTCATGTCATCTGTACCTTGAGGCGAAGTGCAGTGAAGAGAATCTGAACTCGAACTTCACCGGTTTGAGGCGGCACAACCTTCACATCTTCAATGACTAGCGGCTTGTTAGGCTCATACGCCACCGCAGCTGCATCGGAAATTACAATCGGATTAAACTTCATGGGGTTTGAAAAGAAACATGATGGATCCAGATCCAGATGACGGGTCCAGATCTAGATCTTGACGGGTTTAAAAGAAACATGATGCATCCAGATCTAGATTTAGATGGCGTCTATATGGATCTGATGCTCATCTGTTCCTCCGATTTCATTTGTGATTTTGTTTTATCTATATTGGAACAAGAGAGAGAGATTGGGAAAAGTGTGGTAGAGAGGAGAGATGAATGAGGAAGATGAGATCTGGTGAGTTTTTTTTTATAAATTTGAGAGAGAGAAAATGTATTCAGTCAATAGGGTAAATGACGAAATTACCCTTGGCTTCATCTTTATAATAAAGTGATGTGGCTAAATCCTAGCCACATATGTGGGTTTCTTGGTTTTAGTCAACTGGAGTGAGTTTTCTCCTTATAATTAGCCTATATATATATATATATATATATATATATATAATTATTCATATTACATATGACCAATTGTCATATGTGTAATAGGAACAATTACATACATATTTATTACATATATATAATAACATATGCTTATTCTTTTATAATATAACAAGACTATACTTTAATTAAGGATAAAATAAATGGTCTTTTTGTTGTGTATTATTTTTTTATAAAAAATAATAATGTATAAAAAAGTTACAAAACTTCAAAACATAAGAGAAATTAATTTAAAGAACTTAATTATAAAAAAAGATAATTTTACCATCTTGCAAAAGTCAAAAGACTAGACATACAACATTTTTAAGGGAGTTAATATTCACACACTCTTTACATCTATCTCTCCCTATACATACATAGATATATATAGAGAGAGATATAGTGAAAAGAAATGTGAAAATAAGATTTTGAGGTGTGAAAATTGTGGAAGCCTTTTTTTTAATGGCAAGAAAAGATTCTCATTCAACCAATAAAACCGCCCCTTAGCAAGTTGCTAAGGCGGCACAGATTACATCAAACATAATATGAAGAGAAAACTTAACAATTTACTCTCCGTTTACATGTTATACGTAAAGCTACACCAATCGCTTCAAGATATTGCTGTAAACTTTGTTCTTTGCCTCATCCGGTTATGTGAAGTTTCCTTTATCTCATCCAGTGTCTTTCGCATTGCTCCAATCCCTTTGCTAAATGTTTTGCCACTCCGAGTTAACCATAGATTCCATATCGTGAGTAGGCATACCGCATGAGCCATTTTCTTGTGGTCTAGCCTCCATGTTAGAGCATTCACCCGATGCAACATTTCCTTTATTGATCCAGTGCTCCTTCCAAATGGCACATGTATCGACAAAATTGCGGCATTTCCCTATTGGTATAGACTAAGGGTGGCAAAATGGGTGGGTTGGGCATGTTTGGGTAATGAGTTCGGATGGGTTTGAATTAGGAAGTGTTTATTAAAAAATGGATTAGGATGGGTTTAGGTCAAGATGAGTTTTTGTTAAGATGGATTTGGGCATGATAAGCTAAAAATATAAATAAATAAATAAATAAAAATAAAAAAAAATTAAAAAATAAAAAAATATTAGAAAATAAAAAAAAATCTGAAAAATTTAAAAAAATCAAAAAGATTTAAAAAATAAAAAAAACAAAAAATATCAAAAAAATAAAATAAAAAAAAGGTTCAGTGCTTTTTGAGGATTGTAGGTCATGATGAACTTCATTTGGTACCGGGTACCGTACTGGTACCGAACCGTACCGGTACCATCAAATCAGCCGGTCCAACATAACTGTAACCCTTAGTTGTGCAAAAAGACATAATAGCCTTAACTAGGTGGGTCAAGCTCGACTGACTGGGCTTTATGCAGCTATAAATGCCAAATCTTTCGACTATTGTCTCATTAAATTACCATAAATTGACAAATTGTTACAAAAAAACATATTTTTAACTTCTGTAAGCTTAGAAGATTCAGATTTAGATCATGCAAATACAGTATAGCTGGTCTAACGAAATGACTAATAAATACCAAGTAGTCTTACAGAGGACCTTTGGTAAGATAACATTAAGGAAGAAAATTAAAAATCTTGACATTTTGAGTAATGTCAACAACTCTGAGGTTTAGTTTACCCAGAAAACACATCTTTAATTTTCATCTTCAACTTCTTCGGATGAATTATAAACGATCAAAGGATATATCCTTGACCAAGTTCACGAGTTCTTCTCTTGCTTTCCAAAATCAAGGAAATGAACATCGAAATTTTGAAACAAACTGTGTACCTATATGGTTATCTTAAGTTCTCTTCATTACGGTCCTAAGTTGCTACATATGGTGTATTTACTGATAATATAAATTTTCACGTTGATTAGAGAAACATCACTGCATCAGTTTTTTTCTAACCTTTCTAATTCTTCTAATAGTTTATAAATATCTGATAATCTCATTTTAATCCGTCATTGTACCACCGATATGCCATATAAAACTTGTGGACGATAATTGAACAAAACATCGACAAAACGACAACATAGCAAAAAAGTGTGAATACGACATGAGTATCACCAATGTCTTAGCCATACTACGATTATTAATTTACAGCATTCCTATCTCAAATAATGAATGAGAATTTGTATTTTCCTTTCCAAAAACAAATTTGGTGAGCAATTAGAAATCCTAAGTTTCCATACACACACCATGCCAATGAAAATAAACACACAACCTTACATAATATTCATTTTTCATGACTGGCGGTGATGGTAGGAGCAGAAGCGGTGGAATGGAGGTTGTAGGATGGTGGTGATTTGGGTGTGGGAGATGAGAAAAAGAAGAATGCGCAGCTTTAGACTTTTAGGGTTTAGTTTACCCAGAAAACCCATCCTGACCCACATGTTATTTTGTTATTTTTTAAAGTTACCCATCTTGAGCCTTTTAACAATTCTTATTAACTCAACTTAACCCATCAACTACAAAAATAATACCCATCCTAACCCAAAGTTGAATGTATGGATTGATTTTGCCACCCCAAATATAGACTTTATTGGTTTTTACATAGGAAATCGGTTTTTATTTGATATCTTCCTTGTATACACACAATAGTGGTTAAATCAGAACCAATAAATATATTAAAAACTGCAAAAACAAAATAAATACATTTGTACATGGTGCCACATTTGATCTCACCTACTACCTTGATGATCTCCAATGTATTATGTATAAATGAATTATGCGGTTATCACAATCTTTAACATATTTTTTTGTGTGCAAAGAACATGTCAATATGTATTGATGAATCCATATATGTAAATGAATACATAACATCTATATAATATTATTTTCATGGATAAAACACATCTTCTATTCTATTTTAATTCACTGTATTTCTTTACCAAAGGTGGAACATAAACTTGTAACATACTATTTTGCTTTTAATTTCTATATTTTCATGAGTAAATAAAGAATAAACTTTTAAAAAGAACAAGTTTTTTTTTCACTTGACATCAAATTTAGTATTTGCCTAATTATATACTAAATAATGACCATTTACTTATCTTGTTTCAACAATATTGATTAAAATTTCAAATTAAATAAAACAATGAGAACTTATTTATATTTTTTATTCTTATTAAATAAATAGCACATTAATATTTCAACCTATTAATGTTAAGTTTTCTTGATGTTGGCCATTGATCATAATTATTTCCATGACCACTCTATTCTATAGAGCGGATGATCCCAGCCCCTACCATATCTTTGTATTTATATGTCCTTTTCAAATTGTTGGACAAATATAAAATTCAACATCATAAAAGTGAAAAAAATAACGATCGTACACAAAGGTCATGTTGTCATAATTGTTCCTTGTTTTTTTTGAAAAGTGAATTTCATTAGACGCCACCAGCTGCGCTAACTAAAAAAAAGGCCAGGCAACCAAAAAACAAACAACTTACATCACATTAAACGTGCACCAGTCAGGCCAAGAAACCGACTTACGTTTGGACCTATGTTTAATTCTACAGTTTTACTTTTGTGAAAGAGAAAAAACGACTAGAATGTTATTAACATCCTAAAGGTTATCGTTATCTTATGTTAGTTGAATGCTATAAGTTCTTAACTAGCATCCTTACTTTATGTTAAGGTTTTGTAAGAAACTATTTGTAGTAGGTAGTACAAGTAGAAATGCAAGAAAATCAATAAATATGGCTAAACAATTCATTGAAAAAAAAAAAAAAAACTAATGAAATAAGATATACATGTATCCATGGCATCATAGCGTAGTAGCATTTTAGAGGTGGGATAAAGCTTAGAGATCATGAGTTCCTAGGTTCGATTCTCACAAGAAGGTTTTTTCCCAGATTTTTGCCTAGTGGAGATAGATATGATCAGGTGATTTCACTGGTGACATGATGATACTCCAGTGATACGTTAATGATTCAAAATTACCGTTAAAATAATAATAAAGATGTACATGTAAATGAACGTTGATAAAGATTCCCATGGTGTGTTAACACGCAACGTCATTTGAATTAGAGTTGTGCTTTGCGGGACCATTGATCCTATCAACTTCACGACTTAATGAAATGCATATAGACATCTCAAGTGATAGTCATTCACGCATAATTGAATATATGACACCTACGTCCTATATCATCCACCTTGTTACTTACACATATATCTTCATCTTAATACAATGACGTTGAAGTCCCTAGAGCCACAATAAGTTATCATGGCTCGTCGCAACCCTAATACGTTTGAATAATGGGTATATATATACTTTTTTAACGGTAAATTTAGATCACTGACGGTCTATTGGAGTATAATAGGTCTGGGAAAAAGCCACTTATGGGAATCGAACTCATGACCAAATGGTCATAAGCCTTATCCCACCCCAGAATGCCACTAAACTATAATGCCACATGCAGATATATATATACTTGGTGTGTCTATATATGGCATAATATTCTTGCTATGTATATATATAAATACATGTTTTTATAGCTTGCAGGCTTTATGAGAGCGTCAATAACGTATGCTATGGGGGCCATTATAGCTATAATCGTTTGAATCCAAAATCCTGCAACTTTTAGGTTTCTAAAAGCAACAACTATGCAACAAGATTGTCAATGTTAATTCTTCTATAATTAGATAACAATGTTACAAATTTCTAATATCGAAAAGAAATTGTATTGTACAATTAACTGCAACAATAGTATATTATATACTCTCATTAAGTAGATCTTTTGATTAGACAAACGAATATGAACAAGAAATTTCATGCGTTTAGTTAAATGAACAAACATAAATAGAGACCGTGTTCGTTCATTTATGTTTATGAACATTCGATAACGTGATCGTTTGTGTTCGATAGTTCGTTAGTCTTTTTAGTTTTTTTATTTTAATTAAATGCTACAAAACTCCAACAAATAAAATATTTAATAAATGTCAGTGTATTAAATATTATGATCTTGAATGCTTGTTTGTGTTCAATTGCTTCCATTTGTGTTCATGAACATTTGTTTTCATCCAATGCCTAAAGTTAACAAACAAACACGTACAAGTACATTTCCTTAACAAATGAACACAAAAATAAAATCTCGTTCGATAAGCGATATGAACAGTTCGTGAACACATATATATTTCTTAACAAATAAACACGAACAAGGTCTTGTTCGTGTTCGTTCGGTTCGTTTGCAGCCCTACTTTTGATGCATTTGAGATTGTCTTGTAGAACTCTAGAGACCTTAAACTCAAAATATTCAATTGGATATTTCTTAACGAACTGTAATGAATGCATCAACAATAGTTGCATCACTTGATTTTGTTTTAAAACAATATATAGTTTCTTCAAAATATCAAATAAACATTCTTTTGAAAGGCATCTTGTCATAACTCTTCTGTGGAATGGTTAAATCTTACATAATTGTCAATAATAAAAGATGTATAGAACTCTAGATAGATGTTGATGATGTTGTAGTTGTGTTAATAATAGTTGTACTAATGGTGTGGTTAATGTTTATAGTTTGTAAGTTGCTCTCATGTATTAAAGAGTTCCACATGCTTAAAAGTAGAATCCTTACTCTATTGGGTAGGGAGATCACATTTAGCGTTAAACTTTAGTGAATTTAGAGTATGGGGTGTGGGGGCTTGGGTTGGGGGCATTGCCACGTGGCGAGTGTGAGCTTCACTAGACCACCCCAAAAAAAGTGGGGGTGTGGAAGCGGCGTGGCCAGGCGGCGTTGAGGTGCCATGTTGATTTTTTTTATATTTTTTATATAGTTGTCATTTATACAATAAAACACAAACTTATATTAATTTAAAAAAAAGTTACATAACATGAAGTTTGGGATAAAAATTTGATTTTTTACTTCAAAATCGCCATCCCAACGGCTAGAGCAAATGCCTACCCCAAACGGTCATATGCCACCAGCCAATCCAAGTCAGCCACCTCAGACCTCCCCCCGTCCAATGCCAGGTTTCAAAGCCACGTCAGCGGGGCAACACCGTGACCAACGCTGTCACGGTGTGGGTTAGCCAACGTTGTCACGCAAAGACTTCATGATCTTAAAATCAAGTACCAATTCCCTTTTAGCCCCTCCACATTTCAAATAATAAGCAATGTAACATAAGAAGGGCTTCCTAAAATAGTAAAATTCCCTACTATGGATGAGCATGGTTCGGTTTGTTTGGGTTAAAATCGAACATAGATTTTCATAAATGATCAATTTGGGACCAATTCAATTAGTTAGGTTATTGAAAAATATGGCTTGATTAATCGCTCGTGATGGACTCAAGCTAATTCGAATCAATAAAGCCAGTTCATCTTTGCCAAATAAATTATCAACATTATTTTTTATATGGAAGAACAAGCGACGATTACTATGATATTTAAAAAAAATTACAAAATGTTAACTTATAACATATTATTCACAAAAATTAAAGATGATATAAATGTTTGTTGTGTAATAACCAGAACCTATTAGCAATGTATAGAAGAGAATGAGAGAATGGGAGATGAATTTCTTATTGATATCTCTCATACAAAATACATGAGCCACTATATATAGGCTATAACATTAATACAAACATAAATGTGACATGGGAGTTAGAAATGTGGATAGTCACTAATAATGGATGCATTCATAACACTCCCCCTTGACTATCCACATGATGATATACTATTCTTTAATACGCTTGGTGATGCTGCATCGTTAAAAATCTTGCTAGGAAAACCCAATGGGACAAAACCGTAGCTAAGGGAAAAGAGTGCACTACGCATTATACATAATTAACAACATGATTTATGATGATGTTAAATTAGTACTTCGGGACCTATAAGATAAACTGATACTACTGGATGAGTTATGTGGTCTCGTTAAAAACCTTACCAAGAAAAACCCAATGGGAAAAACTTAGTGAAGGGAAAAAGAGTGCAACATTTGAGATTAGAACTGTAATCTTACCAATACAACGTAATATCAGATGTCGTCTTGTTTGCAAGGTACGTCAATGCTCTGATTGCAATTAAGTATGGTACTTCTTGACTAAGTAGTTCAACATCCTTTTCTTGAGGTTGATAAGAATATTTTTTCTATGTCAAGCGATCAGACAATCGTTCATGTACTCAACGAATGAGCTTTTTCTATATAACATCTTCTAGATGTAGTCAGATTGATGAGCAAGAATAGTACATATATACTCGAAACTACAGGTCGAGGATAACTACACTTTGTAAAGGTCATTCAAAATTTTCCTCTTTAGTTTGAGAGTTCCCTCTTAATGATGTTTACATTATCACTGTAAGAGTGAAATCTTGTTAAATAGATGTAGCTCATTTTATCAAAATTATACCTCTCTTTTCAGAGTATAGTCGACTGTACCACATACGAGTAGTTTCTTTTAAGATTCATATATATAACACATATGGGGTTATTGTTTCATAATGCTTTGAGCATTTTTAATCCTTCAGGGGTTCTCATACAGATGTCATTTGCAATTGTCTTGTACATGTATACAGTGATGACATCCATAAGTTGTTTTATCTGAAGTCATTCTGAGATTGCGAGGCCGCTTAAACATCTAAAGATTATCGCATCCACTACAGGGGTATACGTTTCCTCGTAATCAACTGCTGGGATTTGGGAAAAATCTTTATGATAAAATGCGTGCCTTACATCGCAAAAACTCATTATTTACGTTTCCTTTTATTTAAAGACACCCATTTATAACCTATTGGTTTGACGTCTATAGGTGTTCGAACTGCTGGTTCGAAAACATTTAGTTTGTCGAGCAAATTTAGTTCAACCTTAAGTCATGTAGCCATTTTGGCTATTTGTGTGCGTACACTCTTGCACACTTTCTATATATGTAATCTTTTTTTTTTTCATCGATTACATCTATTGCTATAGCATAATCAAATATAACATTTTACACGTGTTTCATTACGGTTCCATATTGTACTTATTTTGTACATAATTCATCGCGATCTCATATTTGTTTGGTACTAGAGTTTCTTTTAGAACTCCATTAGCCTCTTTTGGGGTTTTGACAACAACCTTCTTTAAGGTTTAGTATGCAACCACTTCTGGGGTTTTGTATGCAACCACTTATGGTGTTTTGTTTGCCACCGCTTTTGGGGTTACACCAACTGCATTACTCTGCTCTTTTTGTGTTTATGGGGTTTATCTTTTTGGAACCGATTTATCTCTCACAATTTATTAATATGATAATCATTTTGTGAGTACTTCCATTCGAGCATATAAGTTTAAGCTGGTATATGTGACTTTGTCACCTTATTTGTGTTAGTGAATGCATCTTGCATTTCATTTGTTATTATTTGCAAATACACGCTCTTTCTTTTGGACTTCAGATTTGCATTGACCACTTCAGGGGTCGATATATAATATGATGCATTTTTTTATGTTACCAGTCTTTCATTTTCTTGTCTCCCCCTAATACTGGGAATACGATGTACATATCCCATTTTATATGTTATGGTGGTGCTATTGGTACATAGGCTGCACAACAAAATATATATAAAAAAAGGAAACTTGGTTCTCTTCAGGAGACCAGTTGTAATGGGGAGTATTTGTGTATGAATGCCACAATCCACACAACTGTACATTTCAATGGTCCCATATAAGAGGGATTGTTTGTAGGAGTCTATTGTTTGGAAGGGCATAAAAATTTATTTGCCACAAAAAAAAAAAAAACTAACTAGACATATGATAAGGCATTTTGGGAGCAATGTTTTTAGATTACTTAGAGGTGCTAAGGTACCGGTTAGCATGTTTGATTTTTTAGCATATCATGATGCTATCTTGATGACCTATTTGGTCATGCCATGTGGTGAACGTATAAATATTCTAGTAACTTCTGGTTACTCACCATATTTGATTTAATGGAATATTGTGGAAAATTAGTATCATTTCTAGTAACTTCTAATATAGTCTTCTGACCATACTTGCTATATGATATATTTTAGATATTTAGTACATTTTCTTTTACACCATTCCAAGGTGATGACTTTTCATTCAAACATAGTGGAAACTTAATAAATTTCTTCGGTATACATTAGAATATGATACATTATGAATTACAAAATTCGATATCAGCGGGTAAACTATCGATGCTCTTCTGGAGCATTTAATATGCTATTAACACATGAAATAGTATCAATAGCGTCTCTACCACGTGAAATATTATAGTTTTAGGCTTTGTTTAGAGGGAAAACATGTACTATTCATAAGGTTTTCCATCACTAGGCTATATGTTAGCCAAAAACGCCAAGTGCGATGAACTAAAGTTTGGGTTGAACTTGAAAAATCATTATTAAAAACAAACGGGACTTTGTATACATTTGGGAGAACTTCGGGTTCTCATCATTGATTTAGGATTCATGTGAGCATCAACACTAACTCAAATGAATTATTATCTATCAATTTAAGTAACTAACATCAGAGTAGTTTACTTAAGCTAAAGTCCACTAATTATTTTCATAGCTATTTTTCATCATTTTCTTGTGAGGGCACATTTCTAATGACTATATCAATGTCTATTAATATTTGTTTAGCAACAACAAGCAATTAGAAGAATAACCATCCAATTAATTATGTTGACTATGCATAGCATTGTAACAAGCTGAAATATCAAATCACTAAAGCATAACAATGTTTATCTCAGCGTTGTTGTTTTGGTAACCAGCTACCAATGAAATTTGTATTAATTTATTTAGCACATTTAACTTGTCAAAAGGCAATACATATAACATATATGCTATCTAAAACAATGAGACCAACAGAAGTATTGTTAAACAAATGAAATCCGTAATATCTACCCATAAGCAAGTTATATGCATGTTAATTATTCACAATTTATATGCATATCAATTACATATATAAATCACACACAATCCTAGGACATTATACGTATACATATATGTGTGTGAGTGTGTTAAAGAGATTAAGCTCATATTAATTTGCTTGTCATGTCTAGAAAAAAAAAATATTAAAGATCATTTAAAGTAATAAGAATTAATCAAATTTCTAATTAAAAGATATTAATAAGAATGAATTAAAATTAATAAAGAATGAATTAAATGAGAAAAATGATATTTAATTTCTAAGCATTAACCAACATCATATATATTAATATCCATGTTCATAACTCCATATAATTTAAGATTGTAATTAAATGGATATTAAAGATCATTTAAAGTAACGTAGCCATTTGTTTATGACGTGTTGTGTAATTTATGCATAAATGTAACATGATATAGCCAATCACAAGTATATCATATATACACATATTTGTCACTATAGTTTAAAACATAAACAAATGTCACTATCAACTTTCTCGATCATATAATAACATATGAATCTTTATTACTCGTAAATGAGCTTTCTTATACTAATAAATTTTGTTGCTCAAGAAAATATAATAGGCATCTTGAGAATTTTTGTGTCATGTTAATTTGCAAATAATATCTTTTACCACACAAATATTTCATAGAATCAAATCACATATTTAAATATCAAATAACAACTAAAAGGCTTATACAATTGCAATAACAATGATATACAACAAAATTAACTAAGTAGTTGTCATATTATAACATATTATCATATAAACATGTGCATTATTGTAAATTCATTTACAGAATTGCACTAATGATTTTCTTCAAATATAACTATTAGACATCACCTTTTAATACAAATTGTATTTTGGTAGTCATCATAAATTGTATAAATACTAATAACAGAAACTAATTAATGGACCAATCAAAACTCATAACCATAATAATAAAAGCACATAATGATATCAAAACTCATAACCATAATAATAAAAGCACATAATGATATCAAAACTCATAACCATAATAATAAAAGCACATAATGATTTAGAATTTGTAATGTCTCTTTGAAACGTAATTTGTTGTATAAAATTTAGAACAACAATAAAAGGCTATTTAATTACTATTTACTCATTTCGTAAATTGAAAAAAAAAGGTAAATATACATCAACATGAATTAATGATGAGGAAATCGGAATTAATTTTATAATTAATAATATTCAATTCACACTCATAAGTTATATATTAGAAATTTAATTGAATTTATGCTATATTAACTAAAACTAAATAATATATATAACTTTAAAATGTATATAAATAATATAATCAACAAGTAAATGCAAGATCATGGATATCATAATACAACTTTTCTTTTCAAGGTTTATCTATTAAACATGCATAAAAAGAATTTATCAAACTATATATCAATTTCTAAACCAAGGAATAAGCTTGCAATATAACTAGCAAATAGATAAGATTAGACTTAATAAATTAATAACAAGTATTTTCTCATCGGGTTTCTGTAACAAGTGTCCATGTATATATTAAACTTATATTTCCTATTTTTTTTCAATACCGTGATGATCATTTATTCTAGAAAAGGTCTTTGAAAATGAAAATGAAAATTATGAGTAGGATTTAAACATCCCCTGTTCAACCGACTTTCAAAAATCTCATTCTGGTTAACGATTATTCTTATCATGGTAAAATTAAGTTGAAAAGATAAGGCATATTCAACAAGAAACAATATAGGTATAAGAGTAGTACCTTATGTAGATAAACATGTATGGTGGAAAAAAAAAAACTTACCTTGAAATAACTAAAGGAAATAGTATCTCCATCACTTTTCAATCGCCATGTCTACGAAATCCAATCTTCGTTGGAAACACCTCGGGCCACCAAAACTTTTATCAACAAAACATCATCAACGACATGAGTTAACCGAGACTTTAATCAACGATTAAAACCAATGATGATTCGAGCACTTTCGTGCTGATAACGTGTTGTGTAATAACCAGAACCTATTAGCAATGTATAGAAGAGAATGAGAGAATGGGAGATGAATTTCTTATTGATATCTCTCATACAAAATACATGAGCCACTATATATAGGCTATAACATTAATACAAACATAAATGTGACATGGGAGTTAGAAATGTGGATAGTCACTAATAATGGATGCATTCATAACAATGTTGGTTTTATTGTCACGTCAGTTTATTTTTTTTAATTTATACACATATAATCAGGGGCGGACCAACACTATGTGAGTCGGGGTCCCCGGACCCCAATGTTTTTTAAAAGTGTAGCAACGACGGTGTGTTAGATTTTGTATGGACCCATAAAAATATTTAGATGGAACCCATTAAAACAAGATTAAACTTGGTGTGGTTGTAAATTTCTTGACTTATATATGAAAGGTCATAGTTTCGAGTCACGCTTTCTACTTTTTTATCATCTTGTTTTTAATTCCAAATATAAACAGAACATCAGCTGCCTTCACCCTTGTTGTAACACCCTGTGTTTTCACAAGTCAAGTCAAAGTCAAGGTCAAAGTCAACGACCGATTTCGCGCAACTTGACTTGTAGTAGATTTCTTTTATTGTAACTATTATGTGGAGTAAGTGTCTATGAATGCAATAAATCGACATATGTTAATCGCTATTCGATCGACCTACGACTGTGAACTATAGGAAGTAACAATGCGATAAAGTTAATTAATCGATAATCATGCTATGCTAATCAAATCGACATCAAATCGCAACTCGAGCTACGTATTTTACTTGTTGTTATACGTGTGTGTGTGCCTTATGTGTTATATGTGCATGTTTAATTATGTTGTGTTGTGGTAATCAATCGAAACGCAATCGAAAATCGAAACTCGAACTCGAATCACAATCGAACTATGATATTTAGTAGTTGGGACTGAAAGTAATTTGACTAGGAAACCCTATCGTATCGAACCGCTCGCAATCGTAATCGAAACGCCAAAGATCGTCGCGTCAAACATCCGAACCAGGCGCCATTCGGCCGGATAGCCATCCGACCGGATAGCCACAACATCACAGACCAGGTCATCCGACCGGAATGTCATCCGACCGGATAAGCCATCCGAGCGGTGTGTCATCCGATCGGATAACCCTTTCCTCTTTTGGAACCCTATAAATACCTCTGTCATTGTCATTCTTTCCACTTTTGGAAACCCACTGTCCGAACAACTCGTGCTCCTCGCCTTTTCTTCGATTTCTCTCAATCCAGGTAAGATCTCGTCCTAAATCTTGTATTTTCTTGATCTACACGCACTCCTACACCTTTCTATCTTTTAAATCTTAACTTTTAACCGTGAAATCACTAGATTTCGGGTGTTCTAGGATGACGTCATCATGTGTTCTTCAAGAACTTCATGCTTTGACTTCAATCCACCAAGAACAACTGAGATCTAACCGATTTTCACCCGATTACACAAAGATCTTGCAAAGATCTCGACACAAGAGTGGTGAAAAAGGATTGAAAGATGGTTTCTAACTTTCTTTCAACTCTTTTACACTCAAAGCACCCAAAACCGGTAGAATCGGGTTTTGATCTAGTCTCCTACTCACCCTTAGTGTTGTGCTGGTTCAGATCTGGATTCCGCCCACGAGACCACCGACTTCGGGTTAAACAAGAACAACCGTCTAGAGCCGGTAACTGACCGAGCTAGGGTGATTCCTGGTCGGTTTAGTCATCTGGGTCGAAATGGGGGTTCTATTGGTTAACACGTTGCCAAGACGTCTCGAAATAACGACAAACCATCAAAACGACCAAGTGTAAGACGAACGGAACAACCGGAACAGATTGCTGTCCGATCGGATAGTTCATCCGAACGGATTGTCATCCGAACGGATCACACTTGGGTCCCACCTGTAAACAACCTCAGCTAGAGTTTGAGTATCGAACGAATTGCAATCTGATTGGACGACCATCTGATTGGATTACTCTTCGGATCATGAGATACTAAGACTTTAAAGACTTAAACAATTTTCAACATGTTCATTAACAGGGTTGCCACCCGATCGGATGGGCATCCGATCGAGTGACACTTCTGTTTAGAGCTTGTCTTCACTAAGTAATCTCACCACTAAGTTACCGTCCGACCGGACCACCGTCCGACCGGATGACCATCCGAACGGATTGTCATCCGTACAACCCATCATCCGATTGAACGACTTGATGGATAGAGATACTCCAATGCTTTCAAAATACTACAACGAAAACTTCAAAAGTCAAGCCATCATACACAAACACATCCTTCTCATAGGAAGAAAAAATCCACTCGAATCATCACCCGATCGGATAAGCTATCCGACCGGATGACCATCCGAACGGATTATTATCCACATGGATTGCTGTCCGCTCGGATTACCATCCGAACGAACTACCATCCGATCCATTCACACTTTGTGATGTTTTACGTGTCACTTATCGTTATGCTATCGAATCTATTCAGGCTAACCTTACTCGCTAAGCGCTCCCTTCAATCCATCAATCGCTGTGAGTATACTCGATCCCTTTTTGCTTTATGCACTTTTGGGTGTTACATACGTTACGAATATTCAAACTACAACAATCACACTACTCAATACTATTTGAACGCTAACCGTTAATGCATGTTATATGTGGCTCATGAATGCTTGTTTTTTATGTTTACACAGTCAACCCGCAGTCATTGGTATCGATGGATCTATGTCGATAACTAACGTGCTTCATTTCACTATGTGTACGTGCTGGTTATGCGTAAACGAATTCGAACTCTATATGCTATTATCAAACTTGTATGCTCACCTTTACATTTTATGTATTGACTTTATTTTAACGTATGTGACAGGTGCTTAGGACGCACACTTGGTAGGAATTTGAAGCTAGAATAAAGCTTTAGAGCCCAACAAATAGTTTTCTGTAGTGGTCAAACTAAGGGTCTCTAGATGCAGATAAACAGCTGCTGTCTATTTAAATCGGAGTTGTCGGAACGGAATATTTGCCTGGATTTTTGTCTGTAATAATTATTTTGCTGTTTGAGATACGGTATGGGATGTATTATTTAAATTGAATAGTACTGATAATTGTTATGGAAACTTCTGAACAATCTGTTTCGCTCAGTGCCATGCCCAGATGTTTCCGCCATCGGTTGGGGTGTGACAGATTGGTATCAGAGCCATAACTATAGGGAATTAGGCGAGACTCGACCTAGTCCGGGTCGAAGTCTTAGATACCTAGACTATAGTTAAGAACAAACAGACCGACTCGAGTACATCCAGTAGGGGTTATGTACGAGCATTATTTTTCACTATTCTCGCTTATGCTACACCTTCACTACACTCAAATTTTCAGCTATAAATGGGCGATAAAGTCGAGATTAGGTGTGAAAACCGCAAACTCCCGACTAAATTGCTTAATCAATGCTGTTTTGCCAACTTATCAATGATATCTTCATTCCTTTTCAATAACAAACGCTTGTTCAGCGGGGGAATTATACCAAATCAGGGGTGAAACCCATATTTTGATGAATAATCTCCTCCATTTTATCAAAAAAAAAAAAAAAAAAAAAAAAACAGGGACGAAGTTGTTAAGCCAGGGGTGAAACCCTAACCTTGACGACTTATTCCGCACATTTTACAAAACTCTCACCAAGGTCTCGACGGACTCCAATGACCTGAAGTTTGATATAACTAACGGGATATGTGCCAAACGCCCCAAGAATCGAGGCAAAAACACAGTTCTGAAAGTCAGATCATAAATGACAAGTCCTCGCGAATAGTTGAACCACCTTGGTTAGTCAAAGTCTACTAGCCACAGACAATCTATCTCTCGATTTTTTTATGAGTTTCGAAGCTGAGTCGCTACTGCTGACTCTGATAATTCGTCAATTTTATGTGTTTTATGTGTTTTTGCCTGTTTATGTGCTAAATTTTGGAAGAATTAATCGATTTATACCTTCGCTTCGATCGACACACACAACTCGCGAACGTGTGACGTGTGGAATCCGTACACGAACGTGACCGAACACACGAGAACGTAATATAATCAGTGATTCTATTGACAGATCTGAAATCGTACAAGGCACCTGAATCACGTGGAGCACTTTCTCTCTTTAGCTTATCTCTCTAGATTTAGAGCTCTTTAATTCTCCAAAATACCAAAAGTGTCAAAAGTTCTAAACCTAACACCTTAGGTTCCTATTTATAGGCCAAGGGGTCTAGAGCTCTGTTTTCTGACTGCCTCTAGTGATTAAATGCGTATGTGTTTCCTTGTTTCTTTGCTTTACGTGCTTAGGTGTTATGTGATTGTGTGCTCTACATGCTTATGTGATTTTATGCACTATGTGTTATGTGTTTACGTGAATCTGCGTGTTCCTGAGCTTTAGTAAGTGGTAGACATGTGAGGTGAGATTCGAATACAATATGTTGAGTCCTGCGACGATGTCTGTTGCAGACAATGTCATCTGGATCCCGTCACGCACTTTCCTGTCAAGAAAAGAGGGACAAACGCCTTGCTGCCATCATCGCAAAAAGTGTGGCAAAGGCCGTGAGTGATGTTTACGAGAATGCCAGCAAGTCATCTGAGGAGTTGAGGACCAAAGCTCCTAAAGCTACCACCAAGCCTTTCAATTTCAAGCAATTCAAGTCGTGTGGGCCAAAGGAATTCACTGGCGAAGGAGGTCCGACTGCACTATTCCAATGGTTTGATTCCATTGAGGTCACTCTGCGACAGAGTGGTTGCCCTGATGACCTTCGAACTCTGAATGCTACCAATGTTTTCCAGTCCCGTGCACTAGACTGGTGGACGGCCGAGAGGAACAAGCGAGGGAACGATGCAGCCTACGGTCTGTCGTGGGACGAGCTCAAGGAAGTCATGGTAGAGGAATTCTGCCTTCCTCACGAACGTCAAAAGCTAGAGGATGAATTTTGGCACATACACCAGCATGAGGGTGACAATGCTGCTCTCACTGCTCGTTTCAAACAGCTCTGCATCATCTGTCCCGATCAAGTCAAGACTCCGGAGATCACAATCAAGAAGTACATCCGAGCTTTGCCCGACTGCGTCGCAGATTTCGTGCAAGCGGGTAAGACTAAGACGATCGAAGAAACTTACCTACTGGCCGCCGAAATCAACGACAAGAGGGTCAAGGCAGGTGTCTGGGATAAAACTCCGAAGCACCTGCATCAAGCTACTACCACCGCATCAACTGCTGAACCCACCACATCGAACAACAAGAGGAAGAACAAGAGAAAGAACAACTCCGGCAACAAGAACTGTGCGATCACTGCTGCACCAATTCAAGCTGTACCAGCCCAACAGCGTCAAGTAGCGGCGCCTGTGGCTAATGCACCGCCTGCAAAGCGTGCATACACAGGCCACACCCGCTCTGCCCTACTTGTACCTACCACCACCCGACTACCATTGCTTGCCGTTTCTGTTCTCATTGCAATGTATACGGCCATTTTACTGCCAACTGCGGTATTCGACAAGCTCCTGCTCATCAAGCTCTACTCACTGCCCCACAGGGTCAACAAGCTCCTCCGGCACCCGCGGTCAAGGCCAGAGCCTGCTTCGCATGTGGCGACCCGAACCACTTCGCCAACATGTGCCCGAATAGGGTCATGAAGCAAGAGCCCCAACAACAGCAGCCACAGCAGCAACAACAGCAGCAGCAGCAACAACAGGCCGCACGCGCCAGAACTTTCAACCTCAACGTGCGTCAAGCCCAGGCCGACAACAACGTGGTCAATGGTACGTTCCTTGTGAATGGTATTTATGCTTCATGTTTGTTTGATACTGGAGCCGATAATTGCTTTGTGTCGTTCGAATTCGAGAAGCTCCTTAGTCGTAAATGCTCCCACCTCTCCTCGACGTTCGATGTAGAAGTCGCTACCGGAAGAACCATCGCTGTCAATTCTGTTCTCCGTGATTGTACTCTTGAGCTCAACAATCACATTTTCCCAATCGACCTTATTCCGATGCAACTCGGAAGTTTCGACGTCATAGTAGGCATGGACTTTCTTCGCGAAAACCATGCTGAAGTTGTGTGCTTCGACAAGATGATTCGATTCTCGCTCGTGAATGGTGATTTATTGTGTGTATACGGTGAAACTACTTCGAAAGGTCTCAAGCTTATGTCATGTGTGCAAGCTAGCAAGTATCTCTGCAGGGAATACAGGGCTTTCCTGGCTAACATTGTAGTAGCGGAGAAGGAAAAGAAAGAGAAGAAGGAAGTGAAAGACGTTCCCGTGGTTTGAGAATTTCCTAATGTTTTTCCAGAGGATCTTCCCGGACTACCGCTAAGTCGTGATATCGACTTTCGTATCGACCTCATTCCTGGAGCCAGTCCTGTTGCCAAAGCTCCTTATCGACTTGCGCCGTCTGAAATGCGTGAACTCTCAAACCAGCTCCAGGAATTACTTGAGAAAGGATTCATTCGCCCGAGCACCTCTCCATGGGGCGCGCCAGTCCTTTTCGTCAAAAAGAAGGATGGGTCGTTCAGGATGTGCATCGACTATCGGGAACTGAATAAGTTAACTATCAAGAACCGCTATCCCCTGCCCCGTATCGACAATTTGTTTGACCAACTACAAGGTGCTACGTGTTTCTCGAAGATTGATCTACGTTCAGGATATCACCAGCTACGTATTCAAGAGGAGGATATACCCAAAACCGCGTTTCGCACTCGTTACGGCCATTACGAATTCGTTGTCATGCCTTTTGGTCTAACCAACGCACCCGCGGTTTTCATGGACCTTATGAATCGCGTGTGTAAACCATATCTCGACCGTTTCGTCATCGTATTCATCGACGATGTCTTGATCTACTCCAAATCAAAAACCTAACACGCGCAACATCTACGTTTGGTTCTCGAGTTACTCCAGGGGAACCAACTCTATGCCAAGTTCTCAAAGTGTGAATTCTGGTTGGAGGAAGTTCAGTTTCTGGGTCACATTGTTAATAGTCAGGGTATTCACGTCGATCCTGCGAAGATTGAAGCAGTTAAGAGTTGGATTACGCCTAAGAACCCGTCTGAGGTCCGTTATTTTCTCGGACTAGCGGGCTATTACCGACGATTTATCGAAGGATTCTCGAAGATTGCTGTGCCGCTACGCATAAAGATCAGCTTTTTGTTTGGGGAAATAAACAAGAGTCTGCCTTTCAAACCCTCAAGCACATGCTTTGCAACGCTCCTATTCTCACATTGCCCGACGGGAACAATGATTTCATTGTCTATTGTGATGCTTCCAACCTTGGTCTTGGTTGTGTTCTCATGCAACGGGACAATGTCATAGCTTACGCATCTCGTCAGCTCAAAGTTCACGAGAAGAACTATACAACCCATGATCTCGAGCTAGGCGCAATTGTTTTTGCATTAAAGATTTGGCGACACTACCTATATGGTACCAAGTGTACGATCTTCACTGATCATAGGAGCCTACAACATATCTTTAACCAGAAAGAACTTAATATGCGCCAACGCCGATGGGTAGAACTTCTCAACGATTACGACTGTGAGATTCGTTATCACCCAGGCAAGGCAAATGTTGTTGCCGACGCACTCAGCAGACGGAGCTATCTGCTTAGCACTCGTAACGTTCAAGCCCAACACAACCTCTAAGCCCTTATTCGCGAAGCTCAGCATGCATGTTTTAACGAACGCACTTTGAAGAAAGAAAGAATCTACCACGATGGAGCCCAACTTGTGAGCAAATCTAATGGGATATTCCACTTCCTGGACCGAATTTGGATTCCCAAACGAACCAATTTGCGGCAGATCTTGATGGACGAAGCCCACAAATCCCGGTATTCTATTCATCTCGGAGCCGACAAAATGTACCAGGACCTTCGTTATAAGTACTGGTGGCCGGGCATGAAGAGGGATATCGCTCTCAACGTTGGAAAATGCCTAACTTGTGCAAGTGTCAAGGCTGAACATCAACGACCCTCTGGTTTACTCGAACAACCACCGATTCCCATGTGGAAGTGGGAGAGTATAGCTATGGACTTTATAACAAAGCTACCACACACATCATCAGGTCACGACATCATTTGGGTTGTGGTCGACCGTTTGACTAAATCAGCTCACTTTTTGCCAATACGAGAAGACTACAAGGTAGAACGATTAGCCCGAATCTACACCGACGAGATCATTTGTAATCATGGGATGCCTCGTGACGTCATCTCTGATCGTGATGCTCGGTTTACTTCGCGACTGTGGGAAACGTTTCAAATGGCACTCGGTACATCGCTTAATCTAAGTACCGCATTCCACCCACAAACCGACGGTCAGACTGAAAGAACGATTCGTACTCTTGAAGACATGCTCCGTTCGTGTGTCATAGACTTCGGTGGTAATTAGGATAAATACCTGCCATTGGTCGAATTCTCGTATAACAACAGCTATCATTCTAGCATCCAAATGGCACCTTTCGAGGCATTATACAGAAGAAGATGTCGATCGCCTATTGTGTGGCACGAGATCGGTCATTCACAATTAACCGGTCCTGAGCTATTACAAGAAACGACAGACAAAATTTTCCAAATTCGAGACAACCTGGTGAAAGCTCGGGATCGACAGAAAAGTTATGCCGATAGCAAACGCAAGCCCCGTGAATTTGACGTTGGTGACTACGTACTCCTAAAGGTATCACCTTGGAAAGGTGTGGTCCGATTCGGCAAGAAGGGAAAGCTCGCGCCTCGATATGTTGGACCTTTTAAGATTCTGGAAAGGATCGAAAAAGTCGCCTACAAACTCGAACTACCGGAGGAACTTAGTAATGTCCACCCGACTTTCCACGTGTCAAACCTCCGAAAGTGCCTAGCTGACCACGACTTACACGTTTCTCTAGATGATCTGCAAGTGAACGAAACATTACACTTCGTGGAAAATCCTGTCGAAATCATGGATCGCCAAACCAAGCAACTCAGGCGCTCTCGCATTCCTATCGTGAAAGTCCGATGGGAAGGCAAACGAGGCGCAGAGTTCACTTGGGAACTCGAAAGCGACATGAAGGCAAAGTACCCGTAGTTGTTCGAAGAGAAAGTCTAGGAAGAGAAAGTTCTCAAACGTGGATCACGGCGTTGTACAGCTTCCAGCCTAATTTCGGGACGAAATTCCCTAAACAAGGGGAGGCTGTAACACCCCATGTTTTCACAAGTCAAGTCAAAGTCAAGGTCAAAGTCAACGACCGATTTCGCGCAACTTGACTTGTAGTAGATTTCTTTTATTGTAACTATTATGTGGAGTAAGTGTCTATGAATGCAATAAATCGACATATGTTAATCGCTATTCGATCGACCTACGACTGTGAACTATAGGAAGTAACAATGCGATAAAGTTAATTAATCGATAATCAAGCTATGCTAATCAAATCGACATCGAATCGCAACTCGAGCTACGTATTTTACTTGTTGTTATACGTGTGTGTGTGCCTTATGTGTTATATGTGCATGTTTAATTATGTTGTGTTGTGGTAATCAATCGAAACGCAATCGAAAATCGAAACTCGAACTCGAATCACAATCGAACTATGATATTTAGTAGTTGGGACTGAAAGTAATTTGACTAGGAAACCCTATAGTATCGAACCGCTCGCAATCGTAATCGAAACGCCAAAGATCATCGCGTCAAACATCCGAACCAGGTGCCATTCGGCCGGATAGCCATCCGACCGGATAGCCACAATATCACAGACCAGGTCATCCGACCGGAATGTCATCCGACCGGATAAGCCATCCGAGCGGTGTGTCATCCGATCGGATAACCCTTTCCTCTTTTGGAACCCTATAAATACCCATGTCATTGTCATTCTTTCCACTTTTGGAAACCCACTGCCCGAACAACTCGTGCTCCTCGCCTTTTCTTCGATTTCTCTCAATCCAGGTAAGATCTTGTCCTAAATCTTGTACTTTCTTGATCTACACGCACTCCTACACCTTTCTATATTTTAAATCTTAACTTTTAACCATGAAATCACTAGATTTCGGGTGTTTTAGGATGACGTCATCATGTATTTTTCAAGAACTTCATGCTTTGACTTCAATCCACCAAGAACAACTGAGATCTAACCGATTTTCACCCGATTACACAAGGATCTCGACACAAGAGTGGTGAAAAAGGATTGAAAGATGGTTTCTAACTTTCTTTCAACTCTTTTACACTCAAAGCACCCAAAACCGGTAGAATCGGGTTCTGATCTAGTCTCCTACTCACCCTTAGTGTTGTACTGGTTCAGATCTGGGTTCCGCCCACGAGACCACCGACTTCGGGTTAAACAAGAACAACCGTCTAGAGCCGGTAACTGACCGAGCTAGGGTGATTCCTGGTCGGTTTAGTCATCTGGGTCGAAATGGGGGTTCTATTGATTAACACGTTGCCAAGACGTCTCGAAATAACGACAAACCATCAAAATGACCAAGTGTAAGACGAACGGAACAACCGGAATGGATTGCTGTCCGATCGGATAGTTCATCCGAACGGATCACACTTGGGTCCCACCTGTAAACAACCTCGGCTAGAGTTTGAGTATCGAACGAATTGCAATCCGATCGGACGACCATCTGATTGGACTACTCTTCGGATCATGAGATACTAAGACTTTAAAGGCTTAAACAATTTTCAACATGTTCATTAACAGTGTTGCCACCCGATCAGATGGGCATCCGATCAAGTGACACTTCTGTTTAGAGCTTGTCTTCACTAAGTAATCTCACCACTAAGTTACCATCCGACCAGACCACCGTCCGACCGGATGACCATCCGAACGGATTGTCATCCGCACGACCCATCATCCGATCGAACGACTTGATGGATAGAGATACTCTAATGCTTTCAAAATGCTACAACGAAAACTTCAAAAGTCAAGCCATCATACACAAACACATCCTTCTCATAGGAAGAAAAAAATCCACTCGAATCGTCACCCGATCGGATAAGCTATCCGATAGGATGACCATCCGAACGGATTATCATCTACACGGATTGCTGTCCGCTCGGATTACCATCCGAACGAACTACCATCTGATCCATTCACACTTTGTGACGTTTTACGTGTCACTTATCGTTATGCTATCGAATCTATTCAGGCTAACCTTACTCGCTAAGCGCTCCATTAAATCCATAAATCGCTGTGAGTATACTCGATCCCTTTTTGCTTTATGCACTTTTGGGTGTTACATACGTTACGAATATTCAAACTACAACAATCACACTACTCAATACTATTTGTACGCTAACCGTTAATGCATGTTATACGTGGCTCATGAATGCTTGTTTGTTATGTTTACACATGGAATGATGTCTACCTGCCTTAGCAACGATAGTACTATAGTTTGGACTCAGCACCCGTTCACACGGGGGTTGTTAAGGATAATTACTTGCATGGATTACGGTGGTAATCATGTATTGCGAACTGCTTCGGGCAGTCAACCCGCAGTCATTGGTATCGATGGATCTATGTCGATAACTAACGTGCTTCATTTCACTATGTGTACGTGCTGGTTATGCGTAAACGAATTCGAACTCTATATGCTATTATCAAACTTGTATGCTCACCTTTACATTTTATGTATTGACTTTATTTTAACGTATGTGACAGGTGCTTAGGACGCACACTTGGTAGGAATTTGAAGCTAGAATAAAACTTTAGAGCCCAACAAATAGTTGTCTGTAGTGGTCAAACTAAGGGTCTCTAGAAGCAGATAAACAATTGCTGTCTATTTAAATCTGAGTTGTCGGAACGGAATATTTGCCTGGATTTTTGTCTGTAATAATTATTTTGCTGTTTGAGATACGGTATGGGACGTATTATTTAAATTGAATAGTACTGATAATTGTTATGGAAACTTCTGGACAATCTGTTTCGCTCAGTGCCATGCCCTGATGTTTCCGCCATCGGTTGGGGTGTGACACTTGTTTCCTTCATCAGGTTCAAAACACAACACCCTCGTTGCCTTCCTCTCTTCATTACTTGTATCTGATTTATTAGAAGTTTCTGATACGCATACCATTAATGTTGTTATGGTGAATATATTAATCTATTAGATTTAATGATTTTGTTGATTTTCGTCTTGGAGATAATGAGAGCATAGCTGCAGAGAACTATGACATCGTATTTTTAGATTTAATTTGATTTTGTGCTGTTTTTCTTTTCATTTCAAAGACATGGTATTCTTATATCATATAGTTATAGAGTTAATTACATGGTTAGTCCCTGTGGTTTGCACAAAATAACATACTTAGGTACTAATAGTTTAAAATCACCTTCTAAGGTATTAATTTTTCATTTTGTAACGTTTGGAGTTATTAATTTATAGGGTATTAACATAGTTAGTTCTTGTGGTTTGCACAAAATAACATACTTAGGTATTAATAGAATGTGATTTTAAACCTACAAATAACATTAATACCTCCAAACGTTACAAAATGAAAAGTTAATGCCCTAGAATGTGATTTTAAACTATTAGTACCTAAGTATGTTACTTTATGCAAACCACAAGGACTAACTATGTAATTAACTCTATAGTTATATTATGATATTGTATATTGTATTGTATTGTTATGTTTCTCGCCTCGACTCGACCCGAGTGATGTCCGACCCAACAATTCTAACATGAAAAATCTTAACATCGAAAAATTGGACCCCATTGGATAAAAATCCTGGGTCCGTCACTGCATATAATCATAAGTTATTATAACAATATATATAAGCAAACCATCAGTGGCTTAGTTGGTTTGTTATTGTGGTTTTTTTTCAGTTATTACACACAACTTGAACTTATTTTTATTATCTAACTACTATAATAAAAGAAATCAACTTTTAGACACGTGTCATTCATTGAAGGTATCCTCAAATCTATATTTATCTAAATACATAAATAATAAATTAATATTAAATCTTATCATACTTTAATAAAATATTATCCTCAAATCTAAATTGTTAATTTAATATATTTTTAAAACAAATACTTCTTTTATCTACTTATCTTATATTAAATATATAAATAATAAATTAATATTAAATGTTATCCTAATTTATTAAAAATATAATTTTTTTTTTATTATTTGGTATACAAAATTATGTTTATTCAACTCGTGTAAAACGCGGGGTTTTTAAGGATATATTTTTTTAATTATTTGGTAGATTTTTCAACCCAACTATACACATGTTTTTTTAAAGATATGACGTTTTTAGTATTTAATATACAAAATTACATTTGTTTAGGATATAATTCTTTTATTGTTTGGTAGATTTTTCAACCAGACTATACATGGGTTTTTTTAAAGATACGACATTTTTAGTATTTAATATACAAAATTACATTTATTTAATCTGTGTAATACATATGGTTTTTAAAAAGATATAACACTTTTTTAGATCTATTCAACACGTGTAATATACGTGGTTTTTAAGGATGTAATTTTTTATTATTTGGTAGATTTATTCAACCTGATTATACACGGGTTTTTTAAAGATCGACGTTTTTTTTTGTATTTAGTATACAAAATTATATTTATTTAATCTGTGTAATACACATGGTTTTTAAAAATATAACTTTTTATTATTTGATATATAAAATTACATTTATTAACCTGTACAATATACATGGTTCATAAAGATATAACTTTTTATTATTTAATATATAAAATTACATTTATTCAACCCGTGTAATACACGGGGTTCTAACATAGTTTATCTTATACTTAAATTCTAAAGACTCAAAATTTTGAATCTAATAAACTTTTTTCCCTATCATTTTAACAATTTTTAAAGAAATCCAGTAACATATTTTAGGTGACCACTTAAAAAAATCTTCGATAACTATTTATTATATCACATGTACATTTGAGCCATAAATGGGTCATAAGCTACGCTTTCAATATATTATGAGACGTGATGTTTAGAAAAGTGGTACTAGAGTTAAATTCACGACTTCGATGGTTCACCGATCCATCTAGGCAGGGTCGCAGCTTTGTAGGGGTCAGGGGGCGCCCCGACTCCCTGAACTTTTCGCTCAGTAGTGTCCGGTATATAGTTTTTGTATAGAATTTTTTAGGTATATAGTTTTCGACCCCCGGTCGTAAATCTCAAGTTTCGCCACTGCATCTTAGCATGTCTCACAAACTGCCGGTCAGCCGGTAAAGGAATATGGGAGGCAAGTATCAACGGATTTCCATTAACTTGGCCATTTTTCTACGGTCATGATCAATTTGCTTAAAACCAACTGGGTCATTACAACCTCTAACGTAACTAAAAGGGCATCGCCATAAATGTAAACAAAAAATGGAAACCGTTCTTGAAAAATCGGCTTCTTTGGTCTTGTCCTCTGACCACGGGTTGGAAATAAATTTAATGACTTCAAACTTCAAGCCATATAATCAACAATTCATGAAAATGAATAAAGATAATATAGCCATATCACAAAAATAATATAATATATTATTGATCAAAATAAAATAAATTTTTTTGATAAACTAAGTATGGCTGTAAACGAACCGAACGAACATGAATAAGGCCTTGTCGTGTTCGTTCGTTAAGGAAATAATGTGTTCATGAGCAATTCATGAACACTTACCGAACGAGATTTTATGTTCGTGTTCGTTCATTAAGAAAGGAACGTGTTCACGAACACATATAAAATCAGCGAAGACGGTGATGGCTAGAGGTGGATGGTGAGAGGAGCGGCGCTAGACCTTGATGCCCTTATCGTTGGACGAAGGTTGATAATATTTTTCTATGTGAATAATGAGAAAGAAAGCGGGACAATGCATAAGAAAGGTGGAGATAAGGCTTTCTTATATTATTTCTTTGGGTAATAAGATAAATAAGAATTAAAGAATATAAAAAGTTTAGATAAAATAAATAAATGCTAAAAAATCTCTAATGAACAACATAAACAAACGAACATGAACGAATGTTCACGAACACATTACCGAACGTTCATGAACGCAGTTGAACAAACAATACATCTGTTCGTGTTCGTTCATTTAACTAACCAAACATAATTTCTTTTTCTTGTTCATGTTCGTTCATTAAGTAAACGAACGAACGTAAATGAAGTTCTCCCCGCATGATTCACAACCTGTTCACTGAACGTTCAGTTCATTTATAACCCTAAAACTAAGAGCAAAATAAAAGTTAAAGAATCCTTAGTTAAAGAAAATTTTCTGGTTATCTACTACTTTTTGGGTTGTGTTTATGTTACGGCTTATCTGGATTTAACAAGAAATATGAATTGAACCGCTAGTTATGCTTTCAGAAATCATAACTTAACCAGTTAGGTTGTGTGGGTCACTTAGAGCTACCGGTTTGGTGGTTTTGAATTGGTTTTATTTTTTAGAAACACTGGTTTGTATTAAAAAAAATGTTTAGTATATACACACTTTATAATTTATAATACATATTTATAAATTATATGTTCCAAATATGTATAAGAGTCCATTCTGGCCCTGTTCTATGTTCATAGAATCTTTATGAGGTAAGGTGATATATATAAGAAAAAGAAAAAAAATACACGAATAAGTTATTTGGTAAGTAAGGTGATATTTCAATTGTGTTCACCATGTTTTAGAAATTATATTTTGGTCTCATTGTACACTCAATTTACCTATTATAAATTAGCAACACTTTGCTGCATAAAGAAGTTGTACAATATGATTAGGGAGGTTTAAAAAAAAAAAAAAAAAATGAATGTTGCTCTTTTAACCCAACACTACTTTGATTTTTTACTTTTAACTTAAAAGTTTTAAGTCAAAAGTTTTTTATTTTTCCAATTTAACTTCACAACTTTTTCACATTCAACTTTGGCCCCTATACAACTTTTTCACTTTCAACTTTGGCCCCTCTACGTTTCATATCTCGCAAAATTTTCGTTTTACGTTTTGTTCTAAATTTTGCGAGTTAACGCGACGTAATGTTCGTGTGTTCTAATATTTGCAAGTCAACTAACGTAATGTGCGTGTGTGGTTCAACGTTTTTATGTTGCCTATTTTTTTTTCTCGTTTGATAGGTTCGTCGTAACACGTAGGTCCTAAATCGACTTAGTTATTATTTTCTATATTTTATGTTTCGGTCTAATTTATCCGTGTTAACACACCGCAACTTAAGTGTTGGTGATTGCTGACGGTACTGTGACATTGGTGCTATTTGTCACGGTTTTACGCCCCCACCGCAATGCGGGGGGACTTAATACTAGTTGTAACTCATTTGGTTCTTAAAGTGGACTTACACTCAAATACTCATTTAGGGTTAATGTAAAAAGTTCATTCTACCCTCTTGGTCAGGAGAAAAAAAAAACCTAGGGTCTGTTTGGTATGAGGTAATGGAATGAAGGAATGGAACGAACGAAGGAATGGAATGAACGAGGTAATGGAATGGACGAGGGAATGCAATGGATCATTACCATTCCATGTCTTGTTTGGTTACCATGTGTGAATGGAATGAATTATTATTGTATATTGTTCGGTAGGCAAGAAAAACGGAGTAATAAAATCAGCGGTGAGTGGTGGTGGTGGTCGGTGGTAGTGATTGTGGGTGGTTATAGGTGGCGGTGGTGGGTGTCGGCGATGGGTGGTGGTGGCGGCGGCGAGTGGCGGTGCGGCGGTGACGACGAGTGGTGGTGGCGGCAAGGTGGCCGTTGGTGGTGGGTGGCAGCAGAGGTGGCGGTGGGCGGCGACGGCGGTTGGTGGTGGCGGTGGTGGTGGTTGTGGTGGTGGCGTCGGCGATGGTGATGGGCGGCGGCAGCGAGTAGCGTTGGCGGTTGGTCGCGGCTGTGCTGATAACGGTGGCGAGTGGGTGGCGGAGGCGATGGTGGCTGTCGGGGTGAGGTGGTGGCGGGTGGCGGCGATGGCGTCGGTGGTGGTGTTGGGTTGTGGCGAAGGTGGTGGATTTTGGTGTTGTTGATGAATGATGTAAGAGGGGATGGAATGGAAAAAAAAACATAGGGGGTGGAAGGAATGATTTTGAGGGAATGGAATGCCTTTTGGAATGGGTGATTCCATTCCATTGACCAACCAAACACCCTTCTCTTCATTCACTCGTAATCATCCATTCCATTCCACATTTCATTCCTTCATACCAAACACTACCTTAAAGCTAAATCCACCCAGATCTTATCTTTCCCTCCTCCCTCCCACCCCCACCCCTACGAGCATCTCCCTCATCTCCAGCAAGCTCCGCTCCCTCCATGTCAGGCATCTCCAACCATTCCCCCATCCCGAATTCCTATATCCAGCCAATTCCCACTCACAATTGTTATTTTGGAAAATTGAAAATAGAATACTCGATTTGAAAAATCGAAAACTGTACGGGTTGCATAGTGCACCACAAAGCTACGAATTGTGGTTGTGAATCATGTTTTATGCACACACACAAAAACTAGGTTAGAAACTTGTGTATTATACGGGTTGAATAAATGAAATATTAAATAAATAGAAATCATGATTTATGAATTATAGAATTATTGTGAATGCATATGTCTATCGCTTACGTCAATCACGTATCGTAGCGTAAACAAATGAGTCAAAACTGGTGTTGAACAGAGCAAAGTATGAAGATCATATGTGAAAAAGCAGGTTCGTACGAAGGCACAGCTGGCTTCGTACGAAGGGATAATAGGCAGCTTCGTACAAACCCACAGTGCCTATAAATAGAAGTTTAGGTCTTGGTCATTTGTAACTTTTGGGTATTCTTGAGGCGAAGCTCTGCCCATTTGTTTTCGTGGATTTGTTACTGTCAAATATTAATAGAAAACAAGTTATAATTATATCTTTGTGTTCTCATCCACATACGTGATTGGATTCCGCACATATCACGTGTTCGTACGCATTCAACGGTTGAAGATTCGATCCTCGGAGCGAATTCACAAGTGGTATCAGAGCGGGTGATTGTTTGCACGGATTGAAGACACAAAGATTCAAGATTCTACATCAGATTCAGAGCCAAAATCATCATCTTCTACTCATATCTTCTTCTACTCTTCTTCTACATTTCTTTTGAAACTTAAAACTCAGATCTACGAAGTTTTAACGGTTAAAATCGGCTGAATTTTGAATATGTTGTGTGAAAAATGTTTTTGAACAACCCTACGAAGTTTCGGATCAAAATTCAAACAAAATCATACTCAAATTAGTGAAAAACCATGAAAAACATGACTTTGTTCTTCGCAGCTTAGCTTCGTACGAAGCCACACATCCAGCTTCGTACGAACCCCATTCAAAATTTGTAATCTTGTAAAACTTGTCTTCGTACGAACCCGGAGTTATCATTTTGTACGAATCCTGATTATTTGGACAAGTAGCTTCGTACGAACCCAGCTATTACGCGTTCGTACGAACCGAGACAGTTAAGAGTTTGTTGTTTGTATTTCAAGTTTGATCAAGTATTTGATTGTGTGTTTGCAGGTTATCATGGCTGAAGAATTCTATAACACGTTTTACAACGCGTTCACTTCAGAGTTATCTGAAACAACATCTGGTGCACCGAAAAGCATTTCTAAAGCTATAACTGAGAATATAAATCATGATAATTTTTACAGAACTAACTCAAAACCATCAAAACTCGATAGTATTGAAGACTATACTTGGTGGAAAGAGAGATTTATTAACGGGGCAAAAGCTAATGCCCATGAGAGTTGATTTTGTATGGAATTTGGATGTAGCAGGTCAGTAAATTATAAAAATGAAGAAATTCCACTTAAAAGCTTAACAACTGAAGACAAAAAGACATTTTCTCATGAACAAAGAATGATTGCGTTAATACAACAATCGATCAGAGATGACATCTTTGCTTTACGTAATCACGACGGGTCATCAAAATCTGTGTGGGAAGCATTACGAGTGAAAGCTTAGGGTGGAAAGCAAATAAAAAAAAACAAAATATCATTGCTTAAAAAGGAATTCGACATGTTTGATTTTATAAAAGGCGAACCTGTAAGCCAAATGATTGAGAGATTTTTTCACCTTAAAATCGAACTTGACAGGTTTGGGATAGCAAAAACCCTTGAAGAAATCATTGACAAAGTTATTGAAGCTTTACCACGTGCTGATCATTGGCAAACATTTGTCTTTATTCTGAAAAATGATGTATTGTTTGATGATATTACCTTGAACACATTGATTGAAAGATTGAAAGTCATGAGTTCGAGTTACAAAACCATAACAAAATGAGCAGTTCTACACCTATCAACAAAATGTCGGTCTTTACTACAAAGGAAGCTTACCGTCAACCAATGAATCACCAAAGATTGGTACAACTTTCAGTGTTGAACAGTCAAAAGATTCATCGAAAGGTAATTCATCAAGTTACAATCCAGGTTATCATTCATCTTCAACAGCATCAAACGCAGCAGAACCTGAAGAGATCCATTGCAACATTGCTTTGAAATTGAAAAAGTCTCCTACATTGAGCATCAATGCTGCTAAACAACAAATGAGTTTATTGGCATCGATTCTGGTATCATACGAAAGTCTGGTGGCAGGGAAAATTGGTAATCCCGAATTGACAAAAGAAGATTATGACCAGATAGATCCGGAGGAGATGGAACTTATTGATATAAGATGGTGTTTGGAGAGCGGCATGCGAAGAGCACAACGCTTTATGGAGATAACATGAAGAAATGATCTTGGAGGTTTGATAAGCACCAAGCTCGGGTTTGACAAGTCAAAAGTGACATGTTTCGATGTAAACAGAAGGGTCACTTCAAAAGGGAGTGTGTTAACCGAGAAGTAGCTGATCATGGTAATCCATTTCATGATGACTACTACAAAAAGGCAATTTATCATAAAACCGGTGAGCATGCATCTAGAGAAAGTCTAAAGCAAATTGCTGGAAGTTCATCAAAAGAGAAATCACAAGCTTTAGTGTGTCATGATGACAAAGGGTTTAACTAGGGTGATTATATAAATGATGATGGAAGTGCATTGGTTGCTGAGGTGAAAGAGAGAACGAAAGAAGAGATTCTGCAAGAGAAAACGTACAGAGAAAGATGTTTTGTAGATTACAGAATAGAAGGAATGCAGAAAGAGTATGAGGAAGCTAGGAGTTATGGAAGATGGGACAAGAAAAGAGAATGTTATGTCAATCGCAAAGGAGATCCGGTTGTCCATTCAAGCCAAGTGGTGTATAATGATGTACTTGCAGTCATTCCGTTGTCTGGCGAATATTATTCGAAGATAGAATCAGATAAAGATTATCTCAAAAAGCTGGATAAGATAATCAAAGATGTCATGATAGCAAGCTTGAGATAGAGAGATGAAGAAAGAATGAAGAAGAATGTTTAAAATTTGGTAGATGAATTAAAGAAAGCTGCAGAGGAAGTCAGTGATGAACAAAAAAATGAAGAGGTGAAAGAAGAAGAAGCAGCTGGTGAAGAAGTGTAACACCCCAAAAATATAAAACTTTATATTAGAATTATAAGGTATTAAATAAACAAGAACAAACTAACTAGGAATCAATAACCCAGTTATTTACGAGTCTTGTAGTAACATATAATAGGATTAAAACACCTAAAATATAAATTAAATAAAATTGAGGGACTTAAGTTGTTAAATGGGAAACTTGAATGATTAAAAGAAAATAATCTACACCAAACACACACTTAGTGTGTGTCTGGTCGATCATAAACACAGGGGCGAACAAGAACCCCCACACCAAACCCTAACTTGTGCCAAATTGATCAAATTGGAGGTTCAAATCAGTTCCAAATCGATTCAAGCACGAATTAGTGATCACCTTGTTGAAGGGATCATAAGGTATGCAAAATCTTGATGTTTTGATTCATCTTAAATTCTAGGTTAATTGTGTAAATTGAAATTGAGCTTTAATACATGATGTTTAGAGGAAACTTGTAATGAAAACAAGTTTAAGACTGAATTCTAGTTGATAATTTACAAGAATCATGCTTAGAATTATGAAACTTGTGATAACCCATTCATAGGTTAAATGGGTTTTACTAAGTAGATGAACACAAGAATTATGATTGTTAAAATTAGTATTTACTTGATTTCTCTATGGTAATTTTGGTGATTGCATGCATGCTTGACATGAGGAAATCGAAATATATGATTAAAATTGGTGAAAATAATAAGTCATGAACTTGATTCTAGCTATGTAAAAATTAGACCCGCTAGCCTAAGTGAGGATTAAAATGTTAAAAATCGGATGAAAACGCATATTTGATTTTTATTATGCGTTAAAGATTATGAAAAGAGTTCTAAATTGGTTGTGAATTGAACTCTTTAGGCAAAGAATCCGGATCGTCGAGTGGACAAGTCGGAGGGGATACACGCTTGAAGGGGGGTGCTCTAAAGGTACGTGACTTTGGTCCCGTTACATTACGTATAAACGTTTGGTTTTAGCTTGTTAATAGTGTCATAGAGTAGTATATGCGTTTGACGTGCCATTTAAGTGGTGAAGCCCACTCGACATTCAAACGGGTCAAAATATTGGTTAGAAATAGTTTGGCTTGACATTAAAGTGAGGATTTTCACTCGTCAACCAAAAAACTATGTCCTTATATCGATTCTTGCGCGTAAAGATTTTAAAGCCTCATATTGTGCTGGTGCTAGATAGCAATTTTAGTAATGAATGGTTATACTAAGTAAAGGTTATGAATCCGTGTTATCGGGTCGAATGGTAGAAACTAGTTGCAAGAATTGCATAAAGTGGCAATGCTTGAATTTATAGAAAACAAGCATGAAATTCGAATACGGGTGTAAAGCCATGTAATGGTACGGATACGCCAAGAATTTCAAGCCCGGGGAATGGGTAAATAAGATTAGAATGCCAAAGAATAAATTATCGAACAATTTGCGCACATAGTTAATGGGTCGAATAATCGAAACAAGGATCTTGTGGGCCATTCGTTCATAATCTGGGTTTCGTTAAATGAAATTTATATGGTTAGATCCGTAATTTTAATACGGACATATAGGAAAAAAATCGGCTAAAACGGATATGTAAATAAAAAGTTATGAGGAATTAAGCGAAAAAAAATATAAGAAGGCTGAGCTGGGCGAACCATAGGCCACGGTCCTGAACCGTGGCTCACATTCTGGCAGTTCTGTTTTGAGCTGGGCGAACCGTAGGCCACGGTTCTGAACCGTGGCTTACAGTTTGGCAGTTTGTTTTGTTTTTAGCTGGGCAACCGTAGGCTACGGTTCAGAACCATAGCTTATGGTCTAGAAACTCTGAAATGGACATTAACATCAACCGTAGGCTACGGTTGGCAAACCGTAACCTACGGTCGGTTTGAAACAAAATTTTTGATTTTGTTTGTTTGATTGTTTTGAGCTTTCGGGTCCGTATAGACGGGTTCTAAGGTCTCAATTACTAATTTTTATGATAAATTTATAATGTAGGTATGTTTAAACTTAGGATGGGTGAAGATCAAGCTCCAAAGTGAACCGAACACAAAGAAACTCAAGCTTTCGCAATGGTCTAAGATGTTTTTGTTAAACTAAAACTATCATATGTTATCCTTTGGATGTTTAAAATAGGAATTTAAAGTTTGTAAACTAATCCAATTAGGTTAAGTATACGTGACCTATGAAGCTTCTTATGCATTTTGTTAAATTAATAGAATGGGTATTATACCTTATTTAGTAGGAACTTGAAACTTAACGGAAAGTTTTTGTAAACCCATATTTTCCATAATGAAAATGTGAATATGATAGATTCCTTTTGATAAAATGAGATGAGTCTTACAAGAAGGTCAGAAACCGGCAGAAGAACCTGCTATTGAAAACCAGCAAGATGAAGAGAGTTTGAAGAAGAAAGAAGAAGTTGAGGAAAAGAAACAGGAGGAAGCTGATGAGAAGTTGGAGAAGCCGATTGATGAAGCTGTTACTGAAGAACAGCAAATGAAAGAAGAAAATTAAAAGAAGACGGCGGAAGAAGCCGAGGTGCCAACTATTGAGGTAATAACTAAACCTGAATCTTCTGAAGTGTTAAATAAATGTGTTGAACAGTGCAAGAAATGCATGGAAACATGCAGTGCTTGTACTGAAAAGGATGAAAAGTTTAAAATCAGAGATATTGAATTTTCTAAAACTGAAAAGCTTTCAAAGATAAAAGCAAAGAAATGTTTGAAAAAGAAAAGGTTTTGATAGACATTGATGAAAAGCCGACACAAAAATGTAAAGTTTTAGAAAGAGAGAATGAGATTTTGAAAGAAAAGTGTCCAACAATGACTTAAGAGTGTTTGCAAAAAGAAAATGCGGTTCAAGAAATGAAAAAGGAGTATGATTTAATAAAACTTGCGTATCATATTACAAAAGAATCATATGAAGATGTGAAAAGCCAAATGAAACTTATTCAATCTAGTCTGTCACATTATTCTAAAACGTCAAAAACACTTAAACAACAGTATGAAATAAAGCAACAGGTTGTAAATTCATATATTGAAGAGGTTGCTGAGCTTAAACGTAAAATGTCTGATTTAGAACAAGATAATAAGTTGCATAGTTATCACACTTCGTCATATGTTCTTGAATGTATTTTCAACATAAAACCGGATGATAAAGATTCTGAGAAAAACAAGGAAGGAATTGGCTCAGAATATCATCAGGTTCTACCACCGTTTAAGGAAAAATTCACATTCTATGTTGACGAGAAGGTGGAAAAAGCTTTCAACATGGTTGATCAATTGCCAGATAATATTGATGTAACCTATTCCAAATCTGATGATACTAGTGATTCAGAGGCGGTAGATAAGGTTGTTGAAAGTGTTTTGCACTATGATTCTACCAAACCAGATAAGTCTGAGTCACGGGATGAAAATGAAGGAAGGTTTCATGAGAGTTATCTTAAAAATTCAAAATCTGAAAAAGATGCGAATGATGATCCAATAGGATTGGTTTATACCATGATTGGATCAGACAAATTATTCTCAGATATTGAAGTCCCGATTTAGAATGTGATTTCGGAAAAGATAGACAAAGTTTTCAAACTAAAAGAAATTGAGAAGTCTGAAATTGAAAAATTTGTTGGAAAGTGCAAGAAAACTTTTTATAACAAACCTAGTTACAAGAAGAAAAACATGAAGGCTGAGCTGGGTTATAAAAAGAAACAAAATCAAAAGAAACGTTTTGAAAAGCCAAATTATCAGAAATGGATAGACTTTATTCACGGAACAAGTTCTAAGGAAGAGAAAGAACTTCAATTTAGACGATAGTCTAATGAAGAGTTCTACGCTCAAAAGAAAAAACAACAACATGTCAAAGATGTTTCAAAGAAAACATGTTTCAAATGTGATCAAATTGGACATGTTGGTAGCAAATGTCCAAATCTGAAACCTGTTGATGTTGAAAACAAAAAGAAGTCTAGAATTGTTAAACATAAGTCAACCTAGTTTGAATCACAACAAACTTGGAAACCAAGATCAAAGACACCCAGAGTTGAATCTAAACAGATTTGGAAACAAAAGGTTGATTTTCAAAAGTCAAAACAAACTTGGAAAATAAAAACATCCAAGTTTGAACAAAAACAAATCTGGAAACCAAAAATTGATTCAAGATTTTATCAAAGGAAGGTTTCAAAAGGTCAAATTTTGGTTGTCAAGAAACAGACTTTTGTACATGAGAAACTTAAAGAGGATGTTTTTGAGAAATGAAAGAAATTTATCCAGTTCTACCTGGAAAAATACATGTTCAACTACCTGAGTCGAAATAGGCTTGGGTTGCATTATTCAAATAATCGAACAGGTTGAATGTGCAGGTGCTTCGGAAGATGGATGAATGTCAGAATGAACAGAGGAGTAGCCTAGCACAAGAGGAGGCTGCGGATCACTGTAACTGAAAATCAGGGAGTTTGTGTGTTTCTGTACATAAATAAACCATATTAAAACCCTAAAAAAATTGAAAAATTTAAAAATAAAAAATATGTTTTTATTTTGTCAAAAATTGAAAAAATGAAAAAAAAATATGAGTTTTTAAATATGTTAAATATCAAAAATTTTCAAAAATATGTTGATTGAATATGCCGAAACCCTCACGGCTGAACAAACATGATTATTTCACAAATGATTAAATGGTTTTAACATTGTTAAAAATCAATGTGTTGTAAATCATGGGGGGTATTTTCTGCAAAACAAAGCATGTAATGCAGATAATGGATGGTGAGATTGTCATACCCCAACCGATGGAGGAAACATCGGAGTGAGACGAAATAGATTGCTCGAGACATCATAACACTAATAATTGTGACAAGTATTTAAATAATAAATTTCATTCCATTTCTAAAGAGTCAATTACAAGGATTTGAAACAAATACAACAACATGAATAATGAAATACAATACAATAGAAGTACAAAATTTAAAGTGTGTATCTAAGCATCCTACTAGATTCCATGCATCACCAACATCATCATTAAACCCGCAACATGTTTTAAAAGCATAGTTCAATACAAAAGTATTGGCGAGTACACTAGTTTTAGGCTCGTGACATATGTATAAAAAGTATTTTCAATCCAACATAGCAATTTGTTATACAAGGTCAAACTATCATGCAAAACTAAAAGTCAAACCCAAGTGTCCACAAGAATAATAGCATCCCTCGATATAGCAATATCGAGACCGTAAAGAATATAACTTAACAAAATCCCGTCGGGTGGTGTGCTACTCCTATAGCGCTATAATTGTTAAGGCGGGTTAACAAGTAGTATGAATTCTAGCATGAACTTAAGCATAACAAAGCATGTATAAGGATTGATTGAATAAAACATGTTTGTGAATCGTGCATTTTAACAAGTAAAACATGTTGCACCCAAAGTGTATTAAAAGGAAAATGGGTCAAGTGTACTCACAAAATTGCTAAGTCTTCCGATTATCCAAGTGTTGAGGAGTGGATGAGATTGGGAGGACGAATGTATAAGGGTTAAAGTTCAAGGTATGTTTAGCGTCGAGATTCGGAATTTAAAAGGAATATGGAAAGTACATATGCAAAAGTAATCATCTAGTCATATAATTCTTGTTTGACACTATGAAACCCTAAGGGTTAGAATGCTTTCATGGGTAAATTACCCATTAGAATCATAACAAGTTATTAAGTCTTAGATGATGTAATCTAATACTTTGATAAATGAACACAAATTCATCATCAAAGGTTCGATTATTTGGATAATATATAAGTATTATATAATGTTCATATAGTCATATAGGTCAAGCATGAGGTAGGAGGATGAATCCCCCATTTAGGTACCTCTTTGTTAATCATAGAAGTCATGTTGGAGGTAGGAAGAACAAGTCTTCCATTTAGGTACATCTAGGTGTTCACCACTACACTTGATGTTATGAACATTCAAGGAGGGTCTTGAACATACAATAAGAAAGGAAATAAAACAACTAATCTATGAGAAAACATCAAGCAATGTGTGGATTTTCAAGTAGGATAGCCCAAGCTAATCCTAAATCACACGATCATCAAGCTTTAGGCTTGAACATCAATTGTGGGTTAAACCCTTAAACAAAACAGAAAGTTTGTGAGGTTTACACCTCTGATTTTACATGTCTCAACCTTGTTTTTAAGCCCAACTAACCATAGAAGTGGTTATGAGCATAAGGACATAGGTTTGAGATGAGATAACTCAAGTTTAATCAAGTTTAACAAAGATTGAATCAAAAATAGAAAGATCAGTCAACTTTGGAGCCTTTTTGGTGACATTCCAGACCTTGGTATTCCATGGAAAACCTATGAAAATGTTCCTAAGGCCAATTCAAGTAAGTAGGAAAAAGAATCAAGTGAAACGGTTAAGAAATGAGTGAGTTATGCTCACTTTTGTGAGAGGTGCTGAATCTGCTCGAACTCTTGATCTCAGCCGCAATTTGGAGTGTTTGAGAGTGAATGGGGAGTGTTTAGAAAGTGAAAAATGCTTGGAGGAGGCTTGGGTTATATAGGGGATGGATTAGAGTTTCATTGGGTTGGGCTTTGGGAGTGTTTAGTAGGGTTAATCATTGTAACAAGTCCATTAAACCCAGCCCAAGGCTGTTAACAACCATAAAATACATTTTTTTTTCTTTGTGTGACATATAATTGATGTATTTTAGTGAAGCATAATATGTATTTATGATATACAAGTAATTGAAGGTTGGTTAGTAAAACAAACAACTAAAACTCAGCCATAAGGGCTGGTCATAAGCTGTTATTAACAACTTTATATATATATATATATATATAGGGGATGGATCATGAGAAAACTAGTTTAAATGAGAAAACCAAAAAACTAACTAAAAAAAGCCTAAAAAACATACCAATTTTTTTTACATTTTTTTTTATAAAAAATCGCTAGTTTTTATACATGGGAAAAATTTTCAAAAAAAAAATAAATAAAAAAAACATATTTTTGTTGTATTACACATGTGCACTATTACGGATATAGTGCACATGTGTAGTACACATATAACGTACATATAATGCACATGTGCATTACAACAAATTTTTTTTTTGAATTTTTTTTATATATAAAAAGTACCGATTTTTTATAAAAAATTGTAACAAAAAATTGGTATGTTTTTTGGCTTTTTTATAGGTTTTTTTAGTTAGTTTTATAGTATTCTCATTTAGATGTAGGTTTCTCATGATCCTCTCCCTATATATATATAGGGTAGTGAAGGGGTATGGTCCCAAATCTCGCGTCAGCACGACCGCGAATGACCATTACCCTCATCAAAAACCTCTAACAGCAATAAACTCTCCAGTGTCCGCGGGGGCACATGCGAACACTGCGGTCCAATCTGTCCATTGATGAGAAGAATTACCTTAAGGACGGAAACTAATGTAACACATAGCGATGCGGCCCCGCACCGCATCCTATGAACATTTTCGTCACGACAAGGGATCTGGACAACAGGAACAGTCACTCAGCAGGCGATGCGGCATAACACCGCATCCCGCGTGAATCATGGATGGAACAACCAACGCGGGAACAACATCAAGGACCGTAAGCAGAGATGCGGCTTGGCACCGCATCCTGCCTACAAGGCAAGTGGGTCTGACACCACAGTGCAAGTGGCACTGGGAATAGTCGCCTACTGGCCCACGTGTATACAACAGTCTGACACCACAGCAGGACGTGGCATCACCACAGTATCCGACAGGTCTGACACACCTGCAAATAGCTGTGCGATGTCAGGCTAGCTACCCAACTACCCTCCTCCACTCCTCGGCTATAAATACTGACCCCAAACCAGGTTTGAGGTATCACTTCTCAACTCTCTCAATACTATTACTATCACACTTTGCTTCCCAAGCAAACTACTGATTCTCACGCCGGAGAGTGGTAACAAGGAGCACCCCCCACCCCATCCTCCTTGTTACGAGTCACGGTTTGTTTCCTTGTGCAGGAAACCCACCACCAGACGATCCAGCCAGCGATCCTCGGAAAGAAGGGATTAACCCTCTTGACGAGACCAGTGAGTTAACCTACCCGGTTAACCATTGTTTCATCATTGGCGCCCACCGCTACTCTTAGCACTTTTTCCAACCATCCCTTTCTCTTTAAAGATCATGTCTGATCGTCAAAACAACACCACCGGGGATAACCTAAACCCTGCAAACCAAGGGCCTGCGGGAACCATTCCCCTAGACCCAAATGCCGAACACATTGGCACATCAACGCAAGGGGGCGCATCCCTTACGTTTGGGCACGATTTATCACAATACGCTCCTGTGATACCTGCAGGCATGAACCTTCATGCCTGGTACGACCAACAAGCAGCTATGCTGGCTGCAACATATAACAGAGCTTGCGCAGAAGCGCAGGTATCTGTGGGACCCACCCCAGCACCACACACCCCTGCAGGTCGTACTTTACAGTACGAAGGCAGGGCGCCATCACATCCGGCCTCCAGAAGCAGGCACGAAGATCGCGGTTCCTCTTACTGCGATGTCCGCACACTTCATGAGGACGACTCCACATATGGGTCCCGCCACAGGAGCCATATACAGAGTCGCCTAGGGCCACACGGCGAAACTAGGCGACAGTCTACAGCCCACCACGGTCTAGGCATTCACAGCCGATTGGGACCCCAGTCCTACCGTGAAGGGCAAGGCTATACCGACCCGGACGATGGTACATACCGCGCGGAATCCCATGCCACCAGCAGCAGACCGGGAGGACGAAACTACGTTCCTCCCACCTATCCCCGCACTACGTACCTCCGCGCTGCAAAGCAGCACCGCGGACAACCCTACAGGCCGAAATCGGCGGCCGAAAACTCCAAGCTCATCCCAGAAATCGCCCACGCCGATGTCACCACCACAAAATTCCCATTAAATATTGGGAAGTACAACGGTTCGACCGACCCAGATGATCACAACAACATCTTCGTCGGCGCCGGGTGCAACGGTAGGTGGGATGAACCCACCTGGTGCCATTTTTTCCCACGGACCCTAACAGGTCTGGCCAGGGCCTGGTTCGATTCTCTACCACCAGGGTCACTAACCTCATTCGAGGACTTGCAAGAAAAGTTCCTCGCACACTTCAGCCAACAACGACGCCATGAACGTGATTCCATGGACGTCATGAACATCTGGCGCACGGATAACAAATCGCTTGAGGCATTCGTTGTCCGTTACAATAAAGAAGGCCTAGAGATAGGCGATGTTGCCGATCAAATGGCGCATAACCATTTCATTGTCGCCGTTAAAGACGAGCAGATGGTTACGAATATCTCTGGCAAAAATGGGTTGCCTAAGAAGTGGGAAGATGTCATGGCTGCGGTCAAGACATACGCCCAGACTCAGCGGTCCCTAAAACCGCACATGTCAAAAGCACAACCCCAGGCGGAAGGCCAGTCTTCCCGCCAAGAGCCGAAGCGCAACAATAAGCGCAACCGGGACACATGGAATCGTGGCAGCGATTCCAGATCATACGTCCCACGAAGCAACCAGCCCGATGCAAGGGCTACAATCAACGCCCAGCGTGAAAATCGGGCGTCAAAACAGGAGTCTCGAGACCGCAGCTGGACCGAGATTAACCAGTCGCCAAGCGACGTTCTTCTCACGGACGCACAATTCTTGCGACCGGCCCAACCGATGAAGTCCAAAAAGAACCAGGATCTCGCACTATACTGCGAGTATCACAAGGACAACGGCCACACAACAAACAGCTGCATCAGTCTCCGACTGGAGATTGAGCGAGCCCTAAAAGAGGGAAAACTGCAACATCTGTTGACAGGCGCACAAAAGGCTACCAAGCGCATCACTCCCCACAACGAGGGCACCTCCACGGGAAAGAGGACCATGTACGTAGCCTCTACCCACATGATCAACGGAGGAAAAGGAAGGCCGCGCAAGGCGGGAAGAAGACCAGAGAATGACTGGAAAGACGAGCAAGTCGTCTTTCCAAAAGTCCGAGGCGGCCCGCGCGATAGACGCGCCGTAGTTATCACTGGCCACCTGGCTCACTACTGTACCGAGCGATTGTTCATCGACCCGGGCAGTACATCCGATATTATATACGAGCAATGCTTCAACCAGTTCGATCAAGAAGACAAAGATCGACTGCAACCAGCGGATTACCCGTTGGCCGGGTTTGTAGGGGAAACCGTATTCCCCCTGGGCCAGATTACTTTTCCTGTGCGCCTCACCAACGGGAGGCACACAAGAACGGAGGAGGTAAACTTCATGGTTTTACCGCACACCTCCAAATACGACGTACTTCTCGGGAGAGAATCCCAGGGCGATTTTAACATGATCACATCCGTCCCCCACTCCGCTATCGGTTTCCCAACCGAGACAGGGGTCGTGATAATATACGCCAGAAGGGAAGTTTTGTCTACGTACGACCTACGTCCAGCCAAGGTAGCAAGGCCCACCCCCAAAACGCAACCAGAAAAATGGGTGCTTAATGCAAGGCACCCAGACCAAACGGTTACGTTGGGCCATGCCTTGACACCTACCATCAGAGCGCGTCTGAAGCAACTACTCTTCAGGAACCAAGACATTTTTGCGTGGACACCCGCTGACATGATAGGGGTACCGCGCGACATAGCGCAACACTTCTTGAATACCATGCCAGGTATCAAGCCAGTGATCCAAGGCCAACGCCACCTTGGATCAGCAAAAAACGCGGCGATGGAAGAGCAGGTACAGGAGCTGCTCTCCGCAGGGATCCTGCGGGAAGTCAAATACCAGACTTGGTTATCCAACCCAGTCATGGTAGAAAAACCAAGCGGGGGTTGGCGCATGTGTGTAGATTACAAAGACCTTAATAAGGCATGCCCCAATGATTGTTACGCACTTCCGGAGATCGACGAGAAGGTCGATAACCTCGCACCATTTCGATGGAAGTGCTTCCTCGATTGTTACAAAGGCTACCACCAAGTACAGATGGCAATCGAGGATGAAGACAAAACGGCATTCCGCACTCCTACCGGGAACTACTGTTACACCAAAATGCCGTTCGGGTTGCGCAACGCTGGCGCAACCTATCAAAAGTTGATGAACGACACTTTTCGCGGTCAAATCAGCAAAAGTGTCGAAATCTATATGGACGACCTGGTCGTCATGAGCATGAAGGAAGACACCATGCTCAACGATATCGAAAGAACATTCCAGACTCTGCGAAGCGTCAACATGAAGCTTAATCCAGGGAAATGCTCGTTTGGAATGGAAGAAGGCAAATTCCTCGGATTCATCGTAACAAAGGATGGATTCAAGGTAAACCCGGAAAAAGTTCAGGCGATCGAACGCATGCCATCGCCCTCAACGATGAAAGAAATGCAACGACTAGCCGGCAGGCTAGCCGCACTAAACAGATTCTTAGCCAACCAAGTGGCTAAGTCATACCCTTTCATCAAGACCCTGCGGAGCTGCCTAAAAAAGGAACAATTCCAATGGACCGCAGAGGCCGAAAAAGCTTTCCGGGAGATGAAAGAGTGTTTGATCCAGCTCCCAACTTTAACCGCACCACGAAAAGATGAGCCACTTATTCTATATTTGTCTGCCGCAGACAACGCGGTAGGCGCAGTACTCATAGTGGAGCGGGAAGGAGTTCAAACACCCATCTACTACATCAGCAAAATGCTCAACGACCCAAAGACAAGGTACTCCATCATGGAGAAATTGGTACTAGCACTAGTGCACGCATCGAGACGTTTACGACGTTACTTCGCAAACCACGTCATCACAGTGTTAACTAACTACAGAATCGGCCCGATCCTGTCCAAACCAGACATCTCTGGGAGGTTAGCAAAATGGGCAATTGAGCTGGGCGCACTTTCATTGAACTATAAGCCGCGCCCCGCAATCAAGGGCCAGGTTTTGGCTGATTTCGTTGCTGAAGTACCAGCAAACCGCATTCAAGAATGCGAAGAAGAACAAAATCCTACATCACCACCGTCCTCCGCAGAAACCTGGGCACTATATACAGATGGTGCGTCCAACGAAGATGGTGCTGGTGCAGGTCTACGACTTGTCAGCCCCGATGGCCAAGAGCTAACATACGCAATCCGCCTCGATTTCAAAAGCACGAATAACAAAGCAGAATACGAGGCTCTACTGGCAGGGCTGCGTTTGGCGGTCAAACTCGACGTCAAACATTTGGAAGCACATGTCAACTCACTACTGATTGCAGGGCAGATACGCGGTGACTATGCCACAAAAGGGGATATCATGATCCTCTACCTTGAACAAGCCTTGCAACTAAAATCACGGTTCACCTCCTTCAATATTCACCATATCAACAGGAGTGACAACAAACCTGCAGATGCACTATCAAAACTTGCATCCACCAGCTTCCAACACCTGGCAAAAGAGGTACGCATCGAGATTCTGCAAAATCCTTCGGTACCCCTGCGCCAAGTCAATGTCATCCAGTACGGTACAACATCCTGGATGACACCGATAATTGCATACTTACAATCAGGTGTTACTCCCGAAAGCAAGGCAGAAGCACGCAAGCTACAATACAAAGCGTGTCATTACCAAATGGGAGACGGTATCTTATACCGTAAATCATACCTGGGGCCACTCCTACGATGCGTAAACCCCGAAGATGCCATATGCCTTATCAAAGAAATTCACGAGGGAATATGTGGCATACACGCAGGCCCACGCATGGTTGTGGCCAAAATCATGAACGCCGTGTACTATTGGCCCGGCATGCACCTGGACACAGTCAAAGTCTTACGCAAGTGTATCAATTGTCAGCGACATGCTCCCAAGACCTTGCGCCCCAAGAACAACCTGATCCCTGTTACCACCGCATGGCCATTCCAAAAATGGGCAATCGATGTGGTGGGACCATTTCCAGACGCACCCGGTGCAGTGAAATTTATCATAGTGGCTGTTGATTACTTTACAAAATGGGTAGAAGCAAAGCCACTTGCATCAACCACCGCTATGATAACAAGGAAATTCGTGTGGGAACATATCATCTGCCGTTTCGGTCTACCAATGTGCATCATCACCGATAACGGTACCAACTTCGCCGCTGATGACTTTCAAAAATGGCTAAAAGAGCTAAACATTGAACACATATTCTCCTCAGTGGCACATCCGCAAGGGAACGGCCAAGTTGAGAGTATCAATAAAAGCTTAGTGGAAGGCATCAAAGCACGGTTGGGAACAGCCAGACGCGGCTGGGTTGATGAACTCCCAAGTATTCTATGGGCTCACAGGACAAGCCCAAAAACAAGCAACGGTGAGACACCCTTCAGCCTGGTCTATGGCACTGAAGCGATGATCCCCGCGGAAGTAGGCCTCCCCTCACCTAGAATGTTGGCTATCAACAAGATAGACAACAATGAGGAACGCAGGGTTGACTTAGACCTCTTGGAAGAAAGACGTGAAAACGCAGCCATCAATGAGGCCAAATACAAGACAAAACTTGAAAAGTACTACAATGCACGCGTTCGCATTTGTACTTTCAACCCGGGAGACTACGTCCTTCGTGACAATGAAGCATCTAACGCGGAACGCCCAGGGAAACTTGCCCCCAAGTGGGAAGGACCCTACCTCATCCAAGAGGTCTTGGGCAAAGGCGCGTATAAACTTCAAACATTGGAAGGCGAAACTATCGCACGCACATGGAATGCACAACAGCTTTGACGCTGTTATATGTAAGCCATGTTTTGTTTTTACATTCACCATGTAACCTATCAGGCCACGGGCCATTTGCAAATAAATAAATAGACGATTCAATGCAATATTGTTTATTTATTTCTATTATAAATGCGTGTTCCACTCTGAGGTATACACAAAAACAGATTAGCAAAATCTTCATTCGTGATACCCACACAGAGTGGTAAACACACGCAACTATTATAATAGGCCAGCAATGGCAACACTGTTTCTCCGACCAAAGACAAGTCTTCATACTTGCATATCATCTAGATATGCAAAAGGCAATTACAGGTTTAGTGTTACTCACAGTAACATTAAACTCTTACGAATTCAAACATGCAAGTAGTAAAAACACTTGTGCAAATTGAACGGAACAATTCTTTATATTCAAAAAATTCCTACACCTGCGCGGTGCACAGAGAATTTACATAATGTTTTAAACAAACATGAAAGAGGCACGCATGCCAACCTAATCTTTCTTCGTGCCGCTGGAACCTTCACCATCCTTGCTTGCCACAAAAGGTTTTTCCTCATATTCTTCATCAGCGTATAACACTCGCAAGCGGTCCACATAGTCCTCCGCTTCTAAACACTTTTCAAGATCCTCGAGACCAGAAAGGGTTGTTTCGTTATACGCCTCAACCGCAGCATCAAGAAGCGCTTCAGTGTCCACGCCGTGGAACCCGAATCGCTCATCAGTATGTCCGCCCCGAGCTGCAACATTCAAATGACCAATACAGCGGTTATAGCCAGCTTTAAAACCAGCATCCCGGGCACGCTCCTTGATCTCGTTAACACCTGATACAGTCTCAGGTGCGTCAAGGATGGCAGTAACAATCTGCGATACAAAAGTACAAAGGTTATCAAAGGCAAACATATAACAAAAATAACAGAAGCAACGAATGCTTACATGCCCGATCCCGTGCATACGCATCCATTCATGATCATCCTTGAGCAACTTAAGTGACGAATCAAGACTATCTCTAGCCTCCTCAGCCTCTCTTGCCCGCGCTTCAACCTCCTCAAGGCGGGCAGAAATCTCCTCAATAGTGGCCCCCCGGGTCCGCAATTCAGCCTGGTAACAAAACAAAAACAAGTATACAAAAATAAACACTTGTGAAATATACAAAGTCAAAAGCAAGAAACTTATACCTGGAGGCCCAAGATAGTTTCGGTTAAAGTGGTGCGGTCAGCATTCGCCCCTTCAAGAGCCTTTGCAGTGCGGACCTCTGCCTCCTTGGCCTCTTCAAGAGCCTTGGCGAGACGAGCTTCCGCCTCTTTGGCCTCTTGGGCAGCCGCAACAGCTGCCGTTTTCTCTTTAGCCAGCGCAACATTTGCTGCCTTAGCATTGACAAGCTCCTGGCGAACACGAAAGAGAGTTTCATTCTGTTTGGCCCAAGAGTCTTTCCAAGCCTTGCGCTCATTAGAAAGGGTCTCGCGCTCATTAGAAAGAGATTCTTTCCAACTCCGGCGCTCAGTGGAAATCAGTTTGGCAAGGGTACGAACCTGTTTAACCTCAGCAGTTGCAGCCCACTCTTCAGTCTGCTTACGCTTTTCAAACGCAGCCCTATCCCTTTCAAGCTGCTTGGCACCCTCACGTGCAGCCTTCACCAACTCCTCAGCCTCTGCACGCAAGCGCACATTCTCCTCCTCCCTGCGCGCCAACACCTTATAGTTTTCCATAATGGTATTGGCCATTACGGAACTCCCAACAAGCAGGGAGGAGAGTTGGTTAATCTGGGCTTCAGTTGGTAAGGCACGGGCTCGGTTGACTTCAAATGGGGTGCCCAGACCACCCAAAATCTCCCTACACGCAGAGGTATCAGAAGAAATGTCATCCCCTTGCATCACAGACCATGGAGGGCGGTGGTAAGCCATGGCCCGATCTTCCGTATAGGAGTGATAATAATACTCCAATTCAGACTCTTCAGGCTGAATAGGAGTCTCTACAAAACCCGCACCTCTGGAACCGGAACCAGAAGCCTTCTCAGCAGCAGGAGACTTTGGCTTTTCGGTATAAACAAATTTCAGGTTCAGATCATCAGTATCCTCTGAGGTAATGACATTGTCACGGGAATCCACTGTGTCTTGGATCTGGGCCACAGACCCCTTCCCAGTATCCTCCTCCCGCACAGAGGGCTCAGGCGTAACAACCTTATGAACCCCCACACCCGCAGCAGTGTCATGCGGGGGAGGAGGAGGAGGAACATCAAAGATGGAGAACCCTTCATCTTGGGGTTCTGCAATCAAAGAAAAAACATTTTAAATTACAAGTTCAAATACAAATTATTTGACCAAGTAATACATCACGTACCAGGAACAACCGCAGGCTTCTTTTGTCCTACAAAAGCCCTGCGTCTGACCTGAATCTTCGGTTTCTTTCCCTCACCAGCGTCAACAGCTTTCCCCGCCTTCCTCTTCTTCTCATCAGCAGCCTTTGAACCCATAGTGGTTCCACCTGTGGCCGCACCAGCACCTGGCACACCCAAGCCCTCAAGGGTGTTAGATACTACCACATAATCGGTATATCTGCGGAAGTGAGATCGAGAGATACCTGCTGCTTGCGGAACCAAAGGCGGAACCGCAGGAGCTTCAGTTTTCTTCTTGCCACGACCCCGCACAGGTTTATCAACTTGTTTCTTCTCCGCATGCTTTTTGGGGGCACCTTTTGGCTCAAACTTGCCTAGGGCCCCAAGAGTACCTTCATGAAGAATATCAACAACATGAAACTAATAAGGCAAGAAAAGAAGGCTACGAATTATACCTTTGCCCTGCGGCGGGGGTGCATTCAGTGCCTCGCGTGTTGGAACGCGGAAGTTATGAAGAATGGCCAAATTAAACCCTGCACCTTCAGCAGTCTGGACAATATCAACCTTGCCAGTAAAGGTTGGATCAAATATCTTCCACAGCTCAACAACTTCTTCTGATAGTACAAGTTCAAATTAATAAGCAAACAAGGGAATAATAAAACCGCATAAGGGTAAGAACACTTACCACCAGTTTTCTCCCGCACAATGGGCCTTGCATGCTTATCGACCCTAGTCAATAACATCCGCAGCATCCATAACTCGGTGTTCTTCAACCACCTATGCTCTATAGTTCTCAACCGTGGGAACCAATCCGCATTCCCCGCATTAGGAATGGTAATGTCCTCCGCAGGGATAGGCTCATTAACATTCCGCAAAGTCATGTTGACAACAACCGCAGCAGCTTTAACATAGAAGAATTTGCTCTTCCACTTTGTAATACCCTTGGGAGGGGTCATCAACTTGACACTTGCGTACCGTTCTCGGAAAGAGAAGAAACCTGTGTTCACCGTCAACTGATAAAACCCCCGGAAATTATCAACGGTGACTGGTAAACCAAGGGCACGAAAAGTCGATTCAAAATGTCTAATACGAATAAACCCAAAAGGGCTCATCTGGGAGATATGAACCCCATAATGCCCCAAACATTCAGCAACAAAAACGGTCAATGGTAAACGAAGGTTACCATCAATGAAAGAATCGGCCCACATGGTCACGTGACCGGCTGGAGCACAAGCACCGGTATCACCGTCTTGGGGGTAAACAACCCCAAACTCGGAGGGCATTTGTGTACTGATCATCAGTTGGTCGAACGACGCTTTCGACCACTTCAACGGTGGCAAGCCACCACGAGGAACACTGCCACCATCATCTTCTTCTTCCCCGGCCACCGGAGAAGAGACTTCAGGGTTCTCATCCTCCACATTATGTGGGTTAGATGGTTCAGCCATCAGGAATATGAAGAAGAGAAGTATCGAGTTACACAAAAACTCAGAAAACTCAGAAAGTTGCTGGAAAGAAGACAGGTTCACCGGAGAAGACGAAGAGAGCACACACCTTTTTCACCGGAGAAATTTTTCAAATTTTGAACAAAGTGAGGGGAACCCAAACGGTTTCCCCTTATATACTCATCGTAATTAATGCGATGGAGTAACCGACTTACAAAGTTCAAAAAGGGCCACTTACGTTTCGCCACGTGTTCAGCGACCTTTCAGTTGACGGTTATCACGCGCGCGTGGCCGCCCACGCGCCTGACAGAATTGACCTTTATACTACTTGCTACAGTGCAGTTATGACCTCGGTCAATGCAAACATCCTTTCAGAACATCACATGTCAGAACTCTACTGACTTTCAACAACCCACACGTGCCATCGGCCACGTAGACAATACAAAAGCGACAAACATTATCCAAACTTAAGCGGCATGCGGTTTCTCTGGTTTACCGCACCATAACCCATACCGCATGTCGTTTTTTACATACCCCTCAAAAAAGGAAAATACATATCTTTAAATTATATAAGGGGGTATAAGCAATAACCGCATATACCCACGCGCACACGTGGAATATGCGGAGAGGACAGACACCAACCCGCACAGGTGTGTCAGATACTCAGAACCAGCATGGTCCTTTGGACTGCGAAAACCGCTTCTCAGGATGCGAAAAACCGCACTCCATATAAGCTCCTCCAAGCTTCAAAACCCTCATTTCCGGTTCACATATGGCTGTCCAAACTGCTCGACGATCGCTCGAAAAATGCTCGAAAAATGCTCGTTCGATTCCCGCTCAGTTTGTAAATGAGCCGATCGGATCGGTTCGATTCAAATTCAATCCGAGCATGAGCATAGCTCCGCTCGCTCGTCGATCGCTCGGTTTCGATCGAATTATTTTTATTAATAATTAATATATATATTTATATTATAGATTTTATAGATTATAAACTCAAAAAATATAATAGGCCAAAAAAAAATAAAAGCCCAAATCACATTCAACCCAACCCAACTTAATATTTAGTACGTAAATCTAACTATCTAACCCTAAATCCTATTCAAAAGAGTATTCAGTATTCACTCACTATATTCAATCGGCGCTCCTGTGTTTCGCTATCTAGTCTCTGACACAAACTGAGCGGTCTTCAATCTCCGGTCTTCAATCTGCAATTGTTCGTCGGACGTCTTCAATCTCCGGTCTTCAATCTGCAACAAGTGAGTCGCTCTGTTTTTTTCTAGCCTGCTTCTGTTTTTTAAACTTGTTTCAGTTGTATAACAATCGTTTGTAAATATCACTTGTTTTGTTTCAGTCGTATAACAATCGTATAACTTGTTTCAGTTGTATAAATCGTTTGGTATGTTAAATCGTTCAGTCGTATAACTTCAGTCTAATCGTCTGTTATGTTTCTGTTTGTTATGTTAAGCAGATTGTTTCTGTATGTTAAGCAGATTATTTCTGTTTGTATGTTAAATCGTTTCTATTTGGTAACCAGTTGGTTTCTGTTATGTTTCTGTTTGTTACAGTAGTTATAATTGTGTTTATTTTGGTAGGATGTCTTCTTACAAAGAATCAACCGAGACTCCGGCTGCTCATGTTGATCCGACTGATGGAGAGGACGACCCGACTCCAATAATTGATGAATCGAGTGATACCGATGTAGCTGATACAGCAACCGGAGGTGCTTGTTCAAAAAAGAGAAAAAATTCTTTCGATGTGCATGTACATTTTGTAGATGTTCAGGGTTTGTACAAAGGGAAAATGGTGCCAAAAAAACAATGCATCTATTGCAAGCATACATATGTACGCGGTAACTCGAAGAGCACAACAAGTATGAGGCGACACCTTCAAGAATGTGGATTATTCAAAAAAGCGCAAGGTAAAAAAACGGTTTTCTCAACTTTGATAGTGGTAAACATGATTGTGATGCTTTTGAGGGTTTTGAGCCAGATGGGGGTTATAATCAAATGAAAATTCGTAGTATAATTGCATGAGTAAACCGATGTATGTGAAATTTGAGAAATATTGGGGGGAAATTGGGATCCTTATGTCTATTGCATCAATTTTAGATCCCCGTTTTAAGATGTTCTCAGTTGAGTGGACTTTTGAGAGATTGTATTTAGAGGATGAATGTAAGATCATGGTTGGAGATGTGAAAAGTAAGTTGAAATCACTTTTTGACAAGTATTGTAATGCATATAAGACATCTGAGGCTGCCATGAATAGCTCAAAAACATCTTATAATGAATCAAGTTCACACACGAATGATTTTTGTGCTTGCCTCAATTCAAGAACCATGTCGATTGAAAGAAAATCTGAACTTGATGAGTATTTGGATGAGCAAAACCTAAAATGTATGGATCCAAAGTTTGATGTGTTGAAGTGGTGGAGTCAACATTGTAGCAAGTTTCCAGTTTTGAGTAAAATGGCGAAAGATATTTTTGGCATCCCGATCACTACCGTGGCTTCCGAATCAGCCTTTAGTGCTAGGGGGCGTATATTGGATGACTACCGAAACTCTCTTTCAAAGGATATGGTGGAACTTCTTGTTTGTGGAAGTGATTGGTTAAAGGCGAGCTCAAAAACAACCTTAAAAACATTGAAAGTAAGTTTTTATTACATTTATAATCTACTTATACTTTTGTAGTTTATGCATTAACATTTGTATTTTGTTTTTTTTAATTTGTAGCAAGTTGCAAGAGATGAAGAAAAATTGGAAATTGATGTGTTGACTCCAGATGGGTCTGATAATAAATGAAAGGTATTTTTATAATTGACAAAACCTAAAAGTTGTTTTCTAATGTGTAGAACTTAATGGCCTTGTTTAATGCTTGTGTTTATAGGTTATATGTTGATGTGAAGTTGAATTTTGTGGATGAAGATAAACAAGCTTAAAGAAGTTTATGGCTTTTGAACTAAATGACAATTTGTATTCGCACTTTATTTTGTGTTGCTTTTGTATTCGCACTTTATTTTGTGTTTCTTATGTATTCGTACTTTATTTTGTGTTGATTTTGTATTCGCACTTTAAGTTGGAATTTGTTTTTGTTGAACGAAGCCTTATTATTCAATCAAGCGAAAACGATCCGCTCGCTTTTTTTAGGATTCGATAAAAACCGAGCGAAACCGAGCCGATCGATTCAAATTCAATCCGAGCATGAGCATCACTTTTGCGATAGGTTTTACAAATTTGATCCGCTCGGATCGGATCGGTTGTAATTCAATCCGAGCATGAGCAGACCCTCGATCGGATCGGATCGGATCGTGAACACCCCTAGGTTCACAACCACAGAGGGAACGCAAACAACTTCTCCTTAAGGAAAAGGACAAGTATGCTGAGCAACCGCACATCAGCAACCCTGTCTCCTGAACCTTCAAGAGCCACGTCCAGACTACAAGACTTCTAGAAGCGAGTTCTTTGCTGCAAACCGCAACCACTCGAGAGTAGTTTCTACGAACCGCAACTATGCGAACGGTAGCTACGGAAGAGCCACAACTAACGCACCATGCGGAGGAGCAAAGCTACTTCAAGGAAAACTGCTTGTCAACCAAACATTAAGGAAAGTGGTTACAAAACGAATGCGGAAGAGTTTCAACCAACTTCCCAAGTATCCATGGTGATCTCCTCCGGCAACACCACTTATAGAAAAGCTACTTTCCATAAACGCGTGAAGGAAAGTAGCTCCAGAACAGTGGTAACAAGTCTGCTTATGACTAGTTACCCACCTATGGACCGCATAGAATAAACAATGGTGGGCACAACCCTACCTATGACCATGTTTATCTGCCCATAGTCCAGATTCACATTGTTCGACCAAACACGGCCAACAATGGCGCAACTACCCCACAATCCTCAAATGAACATGGCCAACATGGTACGGCAACGAGGTAACCGCAAAGAACATGCGGTTACTAGAGAGCTAAGCCCCAGAGGATGTGCGGTTACTTGAGAGATAAAACGCAGAGGACGTGCGGTTACTAGAAAACTAAACTGGAGAACATGAATACCCCACAAAACAGGGTTCATCATTGCATGTCCAGTTGCTAAACTGGAGAACATGAATACCCCACAAAACAGGGTTCATCATTGCATGTCCAGTTGCTAAACATAGAGCTTGAGCAAAGTACTTACAACTTTGTACTAGCTGACGCAGAGGTTCCAACTAGACTGAAGAAGACATCTTCAGTCACGATCTCAAAGGTTGGTTCGAACCCTGCTAACACCTTCAGTCACCGTCTCAAAGGTTGGTTCGAACCACCAACAGGTGGCTGATGACATCAAAAAAAGGTAGACTAAGAGTCAAGACCTTGGCTGAGAATTCCGCATCAGACGGAACTTGCTCACCATGCACCCTTCTCAAAGGAAGGAACAATCCACTAGAAAGGCCTACTACTTACTTAAAGAAGGTGCCATCTGCATGGCCCATACTTAACCTTGTAGACAACATAGTCCAGTATCCCTCCCACATGCAACTCGCATACGGAAGGAACACTAGACTGGGGGGACTTGAAGGGGTATGGTCCCAAATCTCGCGTCAGCACGACCGCGAATGACCATTACCCTCATCAAAAACCTCCAACAGCAATAAACTCTCCAGTGTCCGCGGGGGCACATGCGAACACTGCGGTCCAATCTGTCCATTGATGAGAAGAATTACCTTAAGGACGGAAACTAATGTAACACATAGCGATGCGGCCCCGCACCGCATCCTATGAACATTTTCGTCACGACAAGGGATCTGGACAACAGGAACAGTCAGTCAGCAGGCGATGCGGCATAACACCGCATCCCGCGTGAATCATGGATGGAACAACCAACGCGGGAACAACATCAAGGACCGCAAGCAGAGATGCGGCTTGGCACCGCATCCTGCCTACAAGGCAAGTGGGTCTGACACCACAGTGCAAGTGGCACTGGGAATAGTCGCCTACTGGCCCACGTGTATACAACAGTCTGACACCACAGCAGGACGTGGCATCACCACAGTATCCGACAGGTCTGACACACCTGCAAATAGCTGTGCGATGTCAGGCTAGCTACCCAACTACCCTCCTCCACTCCTCGGCTATAAATACTGACCCCAAACCAGGTTTGAGGTATCACTTCTCAACTCTCTCAATACTATTACTATCACACTTTGCTTCCCAAGCAAACTACTGATTCTCACGCCGGAGAGTGGTAACAAGGAGCACCCCCCACCCCATCCTCCTTGTTACGAGTCACGGTTTGTTTCCTTGTGCAGGAAACCCACCACCAGACGATCTAGCCAGCGATCCTCGGAAAGAAGGGATTAACCCTCTTGACGAGACCAGTGAGTTAACCTACCCGGTTAACCATTGTTTCATCAGGTAGGGATAGTGTACATTAATTCAAAAGAGTGAGAAGTGTTTTAAACCATTAGATCTTTGATCTAATGATCGAGATCAATAGAGACCAAATTATAAATTGTTTTTAATTATTTGGACTTATTTGAAAATTGTAAGGGTAATAGTGTCTTTGTATATGTTTCAAATTAGGTAACCCCTCCTAAATTCTAGCCATTCACTCCTAAATTCTAGCGATTCAGTTTTAAACGTATTTTAAAATTTGGATATTCTAAAAAATCCAGAAATAGGTAACTGCTACAAGAAATATATAACACTATACATCCATCATATAACACTATATAACACCGTATAACACTATGTAACACCATATAACACCATATAACACTATGTAACACTATATAACACTATATAACGAGTTAAATGCTTGGTTGGTCCCTGTGGTTTTCAAAAATTGCAGACTTGGTCCCAGTGGTTTACTAATTACACGCGTGGTCCCAAAACTTGTCAAAAATTCACTCGGTTGGTCCCCAGCCCTAACATTAGTTAAATTTCTCAGTTAAGTCCATGTTAAATGACCAAAATACCCTTGCCTATCACCACAACCACAACCTCCTTCCACCACCACCGCCTCCTTCTACCACCACCACAGCCTCCTTCCACCACCACCGCCGCTATCACCACAACCACAGCCTCCTTCCACCACTGCCACCTGTTTCCACCATATCCACCAACTACCACCGTTTCAACGGCACCTTCACCACCCATCCACCTCGCCACCACCACCAAAATTTCATCCAAACACAAACCCCCAAATTTTCAAATTCAATACAAACCCCCAATTTTTTCAGAACAAAAATCCCCAAAAAAACTAGGTTAAATCTAACCCTATGGAACTTACGAGCCAAGAACTAAGAAACATCAAAGATACAAAGAGCCCACCAAACATTCGAAGTTTTGCTTCTTCGATCAGATCCTGCAAAGTCTCCATGGCCTTCATGACTATAAACCCTAATTCTTAATCAACCAAGTTGAGCATTTAACAATCGAAATTCGAAGTGGGTATGATGAAACCATAATCCTTTTTTAGATTGAACAAGGGTTGATTCGATTGTGGGTGTGATTCAAGTGTTAATTGCTAATAAAGATGTGAAATTTGGGATGAAACTAGGAACTTTGGTGTGTTGGTTTTGGGTGAAGAGTTAGAGAACGTGAAGAGGGGTGATGAGAAAAACGTGATACAGGGAGAAAGCTGTGCGATTTTCTTTGATTCTTAACTTCTTGATTTTCTTCATCTTCAACATAAAAACAAGAATGTAAATTCTAGTTCCAGGAGTTCAATTTAACGGGCATTATTAAACTATTTTTATTTTTGTTTTATTTGTTATAACATTTTTATTTATTAATAGGCAAGGGTATTTTGGTCATTTAACATGGACTTAACTGAGAAATTTAACTGATGTTAGGGATGGGGACCAACCGAGTGCATTTTTGACAAGTTTTGGGACCACGCGTGTAATTAGTAAACCACTGGGACCAAGTCTGCAATTTTTGAAAACCACAGGGACCAACCAAGCATTTAACTCCTATATAACACTATACATCTATCATAGACATGCTATTAGACAAACATAACACTATATAACTATAAATAACACTATATAACACCATATAACACTATACATCCATCATATTACACTATAGAACACTATATAACACCAAAAACACTACATAACACCATATAACACTATGTAACACTATATAACACTATGTAAAAATATATAGCACTATACAGTTCTGAACGAGATGACACAAATTGTAGACTACTTCTTAATCCGTATTCCTATAATTAAGGGTGGCAGTTATGGAAGGTTATCAATTAATTAAATCAATAAGAAAATTACTTGTTTACCCCTTTGAATTAATTTAGATTGAGGACACATGTCATCACCACAATATTTCTCACACTTCTCACACTTTTAGATTAATGTACATGATCCTCTACCTATATATATATATATATATAGGGAGGAGATCATGCGAGAACCACCCTTATTGCGAGAACCGCGAGAACCAATGTGAACACAACCTAAAATAGCTAAAAAAACCTAACCCCCCCAAAAAAAAAACCTAACCCCCCCCCCCCCCCCCAAAAAAAACCTAAACCCCACCCCCCCCAAAAAAACCTAACCCCCCCCCCCCCCAAGCTAAATGCTAAAAACTAAAACCCCCCAAAAACCTTAAAAAAACCTAACCCCCCCCACCCAAACCTAAACCCCCCTCCCCCACCCCCCAAAAACCTAAACCCCCCCACCCCCAAGCTAAAATGCTAAAAACTAAACCCCCAAAAAACCTAAAAAAATAAAAAAAAAAATCTATTTTTTTAAAATATTTTTTATGCTCAAATCGCTACCTTTAGTGGCCAAATTTTTTTTTTTGCTTCGAAAGGTAGCGATTTTTATATAAAAAATATTAAAAAAATTTTTTTGTGTGATTTTTAGCTATTTTTAGGCATTTTTGGTTGTGTTCACATTGGTTCTCGCGGTTCTCGCAATAAGAGGTGGTTCTCGCATGATCTTCTCCCTATATATATATATATATATATGGTCGGGATTTAGAGAAAACGGTGGAAAGTGTGAGAACGGTGAGAACGCTTATGGATCGTCTGATCAAAACAATCTATGGACTACATTGGCGCGGTGGCGTTTTCTTAAATAACATCAACTTTATTACGTGGACGCGCTTCATTAAGGGTAAAAACATCTTTTGACTACTCCAAACAAAACGCCATCTCATGAAAATAAAACGCCAAACAAAAAATCACACACCTTTCTATGTAAAACGCCATTAGATATAAAACGCCAAACTTAATTATAGTAAAATCCCGCCTAAAAAAACTGCCAAAAAAATCCTATATATACAATAACTCAGACCTTCAATTAAAAACACACACAAAAACCCCAAACGCCATATTTAATATATACCATTCGTCTGATAAAACGCCAGAAAACCCAAACATCAAATATATTGTTGTAAATAAAGTGTAGCTGTATGGAGTGGACAACATTGTCAGTTATCTTTCTTAACAGATGATTAAATATGTTATCCATCACCACACGGGAACACTTTATTGATTTTAGCATGATCAAATTTATAGTTTTAAGATAGTTTATTTGTGGCGTTCTTTTTCTCGGTAAAACGCCAAAAAAGATAACATTTTGGCTGAAAGGGTGTAAACTCAATAACATTTTGCTGCATGAGATGGACAAAAATTATAGAAAAAGAGGTTGATTTCAGACTTTGGGTTTCCAAACGGCGACAAAAAAACTACTTCAAAAAACAAAAATAAAAAAATCATACGAAAGTCGAAACAACCAGTGAAGATGCTTCAAAAGAAGAAAGAGACTGGTGACAGTGAAGATTTAGAAGATCAATATTTATTTTGTTTTATTTTCTTTTTCAGTGGATTGTTATATAGAAACAACGCCAAAAAGCCAAATGTCTTACGCCTTTGGCGTTTATCAAACCATAATAAATTTACTTTGGACAAGTATTATAAAAAACAAAAAAAAAATATATAATAAAATAAATAAAAAACAAACTTGAAAATGTAACTAGAAACAGTAACTACAAATCAGTAATACTGAAGATAGGGAAAATTTATTAAATTAGAATCTAAAACGCCAAACTTGAAAGATGGGACGTGTTACAGACTCCAGTGATAAAGTTCTCAAAAACAATAATTACAAACAGTAACTGAAAAGACTAATACTTTATTATAATAACGCACCGCCTAACTTCGGCGCCAAAAAGAGATCCTATAAAATGATACGTCTCAGCAACTTCCATTTGATCAAACCAAAAAAAGAAACGCCGATACTACTAAATACCACTCATTGTAAAACGGCAAAAAAAAAAAATCAAAGATGGCTAATATGCTTTCTTGGATATTCAGAATTGTTATTCGTGAAGTTTCACTGAATGAATTGTTAGCGGAGGTGAGTAACTCAGAAAGATTTTGCTGCATAAGATGGACAAAAATTCAAGAAAAAGATACTGATGCCAGTCATATGGCATTTTGTATTTTTTGTTCTTGAAGAAGGCTTGGATGAGGAGAAGAGATCAATGACACTGAAGAGTGGGATGATTATAAAGATGAAGATCAACATGAAGAAAAAGCGAAAAACCCACCCACACGTCATAGATCTATGTCCCCAAACATCCACAAAAAATGCCACTTCAACAGACGAGCAGACAAAATAATCAAACCGATGGGTTTGTTAAGTTTTACATAAAACGCCATATTTTTTGTGACAGTTTTTGAACTATTAAAGATTGTGAAGAGAGAACCGATTAGGATTTTTAATTTATTTTCTTCACTTATATTTTTTTTACTGTGGCTGAAATCTAATCTAACAATTGTAAAACGCCAAGATACCACAAACGCCAAAATGTTTATAAAAAATAATAGAACGGGCCATCTTTTTGAAACGCCTTGAAAAACGCCATTCAGATAGATTTCCTGACCACCCTGGGTTCCAATGGCATACGATTTGAATAAACGTCATAAACGCCAAAATGTTAATACGATGAAACCATTAAACGCCATTAATTATTGAATTTGGTTGACGCCAAAAATTTTAAACCCCAAAAATTAAAACAACATTCGGAAAAGCGGAACTGGAAAAGCAGAAGATGAAAGGACAAAAAAGCCCCTCCGCCCTTCTCTATGCCGCGAGACAAATGTTATTTTTAGCGTTTTCTCCTGATCCCGTTTCTCTCTCTCTATATATATTTGTTGATTAAATGTAATAAAAGGTATAAATGAGATGCACTTTATATAAATAAGATGTTACATAGTGTTTGGTGTATAATTCACATGTTATCAAGGTCTAAAGTGCATATTAAACATGTTTTAAAGTACCAAAATGTGTGATAAAAATACATGTATGTGACATATCAAATGTAAAACTATGTTTGATTTATGATTAGGTATAATCAAGTGAAAAAATGTAACTTAATCTTACAATCGAATAACCGAGTATTTGAATGTAAGGAGATTTGAGAATTACGAATACACGATCAGTGTTTACGAGTTAAACTTACGTTTAAGCGAATTACGAATCATGTATCAAACGATCAGTGTTTACGAGTTAAACTTACATTTAAGTGTTTACGAGTTAAACTTACGTATAAACAATGAATAATTCACACGAAAGATTAATTTCATTATGATCGAAGTGTCTGATTTACAATAGCTTGAAACGAAACACGATTACAAAGGAAACGAGCTTCTAAAAATGAAAATACAAGACATGCTTCCTAAATAGGGAAAGTTACGAAAAAGCAGGGCATTACAGTCTCCCCTCCTTTAGGAAATTTCGTCCCGAAATTTATCCAAGAGGAAGACTTTTGAAGTTTGAGACGTGTTGTGAAGGATGTATAAAAACGTTGAGGAATGAAGGGATAGGGTTGTGAAAAGAGTTTGTTCAAAATAAGTTCTCAGACATTAATCATAAGTAAAACGTGTATGTGTGTATAGGCAAAGTGGGCTTAACAAGTTTAAATAATCCAAATGCAGAGGTATTTTAAAATATGTTATCTAAGAAAGAAAACTTTCGTATAAAATGGTATGCATTTTGATGAAAAGTGTGGTCACTTCGTAGGTTGTAAGAAAGCTTTAAAATCAAACGTATTTTAGGTTTCGAGCGTTAAAACCAATTTCTTGTAAACGAGGTTTGTATAAAAACCAAAGAATAACTGGGAACAACGGAGGTATGAGAGTGAACTACCGATCTAGTAGGTGAATGCGAGTACAAGAATGGTTTGAATGTTGGATACAATGTGATTATGAGTGTTGAGAATAAGGTCTCGTCATGGATAATTGGATATAATGCGTTTGTAAGTTGTTAAAGTTTGTATTAGGTCAAAAAGGTCTGCAAAACACCGAATTTCTCATGGGTCATTTTGCGAAAGTTTGGTAACATGGTGAAAACACTTAGATATAGGAAGTACCAGCGGCGTATCCACCATGTTTTGACCAAGTTACGTCTGTTTCGTTATTCGTGTCATGTTACGTTTCGTATTTTACCATACACAGTAGTACACTCTATGGTTCTCATACGCCTATCACTATAATCCAGTGTGCACCCGTGATTATATTGATTGTCGCATGATCCACATAGCTTGTACTAGTTATGTATGAATCAAGGTATACATAATTTAAAATAAAAATTGAGTACGTATAAGAATGTATATTTACGTTTTAGTATGTATGAGACCAACGTCAGCGAATCCCTCGGGTTTCTGTGACACCTGTGTCACTTCAACCATCAAACAAATGACAAACCAATGAAATATTTTATTTCATACTTGGGATTTGTAAAAATATGTGTATCGTTTGCACATATCAACTCTTGTTCGATTTTAAACTTTAAATCGCTTTCTGGAGGGTTATACGCACTCTGATGCGTAAATTTAACCAGTTTAATCCAACGAACACTCCAGAATAGTGAAATAGGCTTAACATACCTTAAATAACCTTTACATAACTTTGAAATAAGTTTTGAAGGCTTTGGTATGCCAAAATCAAGTTTAATCGCTTACAGGGACTTAATTTGACAAACTGCGAAAGTATGTCAATTTGAACTGTAACAGACATTCCGGAACATGACCATAAGTTAAACATACCATAAATATCCTTTATATATTTTAGAAATAGGCTTTGAGGGGTTCGGTGTGCTAAAATAAACTTTTGGCTCATTCAGGGACTAAAAGTGTCAAAAAGTGCATAAGTTTGCGTTTTCGCGCATAACTTACGTTCTGACTACATCCGGACATCCAAAAATTTATGTAAGCACTAAAACATTTTATTTTAGTGTTTGGCATAAGAAAAATCCACTCGTCGCGTCATTTGGATCGTTTTTCGCGCTTATGCGCATTCCGTCGTAATAAGCGAACATCGCGATCGTACGACCAAACGAACTAACATCTGACATATTTTTGAGCATGTCTCATGTCCACAATGTTTAGGCATCATTTTAGGGCCTTAAATTTGGCTTAACGGGCCTTAAACATGTCGGAAATGGCCTTTAACACCAACAGGGACCAAAAATGTCATTTTGCAAAGTTGTTTTCTGATCAGGACTTCAGGCGGCCCGCGTAAACCCAGGGTGATACTTTACGCGGCCCGCGTCAGTCTACCAAACCAGATTCAATGTTTTTAAACAGCTGTTAACAGCCTTTCAAACCCCCATAGGCCAATGCCACTTGTCAAACTCTTGTGGTGGGGGCAAAATGAGCTACCATAACATTCCAACACTTGTACGGATGAGATTCGATCACGTTATTCGAGGAACGATCCTAACGGTGGTCCATTTACTATAAATACCCATCCATCCCCATTGCAAAACCCACTTGAAATCTGAGTTTTTCTCTAAGTGGTTGTGTTTATACACTTCCTACCTGAGATTACTTGGAAATCAATCTTGCGGGGACCCTTTGTAAGTGTTCCTTCGTTCTTTTATTGCTTTTCGAGTCCAAAAGTCAAATTTTGTTTGACTTTCTGCATTTACCAGTTTATGGTCAATGCGAAGTTCGTTTGAACTTCATAACGTGAGCGTGATCACAATGGTTATAGTCCCTAGTGACTATACCTACTGATTACCACGTTATCTAGGCTCAGTGACGAGTCGTAGTTTCGGCCAAAATGCGTATTCTTGCGTATTTTGTAACCAAACTACTCTTAGGTATCAAAACCGTTTGTTTTGATACCAAACCTGTTTTCTAAACTTAGTTAAGCATGTTTTAACATGCTTAGCTCGTCACGTTTAGTTTAGTGCTTATGTAGGGTCGTAAGGTAAGCGATCTAAACAATCGCTTATACTTTCGAACCCGACCCGTTTGGTCAATCATTAGGATCCGACCAAGCACATTAGGTGACCATAGTATATAGGGAATAACCTTCCGAGGTTGTACCTTATGGTCACGGCGTTTAGTTAGTTGTATGATAGGTAGTTTATATGCCTTAGGTAAATGACCAAAATGCCCTTTTGATGCCAAAATTCATTTTAAGCATATGTAACATAACTATTGGTATCTAAACTGATTTGGTAACAATATTAGACATGTTAAGGCATATTTTACTTATCATAGGACTAGTTAGGCGTTCCGAACGCGTTTCACGCGAACGACGCGTTAAAGTAAGCTACCTAAACGGGTCGTAAGCACTTAGGTTAAGTTTCATTTAGTATGTAGGCTTTGTTAAACCATATGACATGAGTCTCCATACTCGTTTGGTTTACGAACCCTCATTCTATCTAAATCCTCCGATTTAGGTCCGGTATATTAACATAGTTACCTATATTAGGTGCCGTTTGATTTCCGTGATCTCTAGCATTGCTTGGTGGTTATCCTAGGACTTCTAAGCAATCTCAAGTGAGTACATAGTTCCCCTCTTTTACTGTTTTCAACTGTTTTGGGGTGAAGCATGTGTACCTATATGTTATTTTCACGATTTCAAAGTATAATTGATTATACATGTTATTACTTATCATTTGACAAACTAAATGACTATCTATGGTTTAAACACTGATTTCTCAAAGAACATAAAATAAAATGTTGTATTGTACTTATTTTATGTTCACCAGACCGATTGGTAGTATGATATAGCGCTATAGGATTAGACACCCCATTCCTGTTGTCATGGAATGTCTGAAACCAATTTGTTTCTCCATCCAAATAGGGATTTCCTTTGTGGTATCCCTATAGTCTCAAAGGTGTATTTTGATGCACTAGGTCTGAATGAATTCTTAAATCACATTATTTTTGTATATTTAGTTATACTACCAAAAGTATAGTTTGATATGCTCCCAGGTGTGATATTGTACAAAACCAACATATATTTTGTTAATCATCCAAAGCATATTTTGATATGTTATTTACAAAACCAAAACATAGTTTAATATGTTATTTATCATATCCAAAGCATATTTTGATATGTTATTTACAAAACCAAAACATAGTTTAATGTTATTTATAAATCCGAAGTATACTTGTAATATACTACTTAAAACTATTATTTTAAACAACGAAGGTATATTTAATGTACTATCTATCTATCGATTGGGTTTTGGTTAGTGTTTAGATAATGGGACGGGTGTAATGTGATGAAAACATGGTAGATACGCCGCTGGTACTTCTTATATATAAGTGTTTTCATTGCATTACATACCGTGGCGTTATTTAGTACACTTGGGTTAACGATATTGGAACTAAAATATACTTAAATATATTACTCATTCGATTCTCTTAAAATCCAAAGTATATTTTCAAATATACTATAAGCCTTTTTATCAAAATATTGTTTTACAAGCAACTTATCTTATACAAACTCATTTTACATGGTTATTCATTTAACCTTACATTTATTTATACATATCATCTGATCTTATTGTTTTTCAAACAATTTACAACACAAATCAATTTACAAGGTTCATGACTAAATTCTATTAAACATTTTCTTAAACTTACAAGTCATGAATCCTATTTTCACAAAACCTATGTATCTCACAGGCATTTTTATGCTGACGTACCTATTTTTACATATGTTTCAGGTACTGCTTTGCAATGATTGTTGATACATGCTACATTTAGGATGGACTCGTGCCTTAGCAACTTTAAAACTTGGAAGATCATAGTTGTACTTATTTGATTGTATTAAGACAATGAGTTCATTTATTCAACAAAACAGAATTTATTTATTCCATGGTTATGAAACAATGATTCTGTTACAACACTCCCCGACGTTTCCGCCACGTCTAGTTGCTTTACGTGGTCGGGGTGTGACAGTTTCGCTCGCACACAGGTACGAATGTATGAATTATGAGTATGAATAAAAATATGAGCATAAGTATAAGTTTAAGTATGAATACGCATGTGAGTAAAAGTATGAACATAATTTATATGGGTGTGAATATGACTATGAGTACAAATATGAGCATAAAACGTATGGGTATGAATATGAATATGAGTATAAGTATAAGCATAAAACATATGGGTATGAATATGAATATGAGTATAAGTATAAGCATAAAACGTATTGTTATTAGTATGAGTATGAGTGCAAGTACGAATAATAATGATTGCGTAAATAGTATTGTTAGGATCTGAGTTTGATTCGATTGTGTTTGTTTAACTAAAATGAAGATGAACTAGAAATGATTGCAGCGGAAATAGATGAATAAACTTTCAACACAATCAAAGAGAGAATTGTTTTAAGCAAACATGTTTATCATAGAACTGAATGATTATATTTATTACAATCTTCAATTACAAATGCATGCATGCATACAATCTCCCCCTCAGCCTGAGCTCACAGATGGTTTGTTCGTACAGAATGGCTTGGAGAAGAAGAGAGCTAATAGAACAGTACAGGGTACTGTTCTATTTATAGTACAGAACAAACCACTGTGGCATCTTTGCTGACGTCACCATGAAAGTGACATCTAACCTCCTAACAACCTGTAACCACTGACCTATACAACTACTGCTATTACAAACTACTTATTAACAATAAATACAAAGACAAGCTAAACTACTGCTTCTCATTCCACTGTTATTCTCCTAGCAGTGCTTTGCGTCTTCAGCAGTACTTGAACCATGACAGTAGATTGAGCATCAGTGCTTGCACTTCAACAGTCTGTAGACTTGATCAGTTGTTGAAGATCAACAGTTGTTGTAGACGGACAATAGATAGAGGTCATCAGATGTTAGGCCACTTTCAAGGAGGAAAACTGTTGCAAACAACTGCTTATTCTGAATCCACTGATCTGATCCAGTTTTGGCTTTATCAACTGTTCCTTTGGTAGGGTTCAATCCCAACAATCTCCCCTGGAACAGATAATGCCAAAAACTCTTCATTATTCTTGGATTTTTATTGCCTCATCAAAAAATTCCCTAAATTGTCCTTTGAATTGTAATTCAAAGTCCATGGAATCTGTGTCATCCTCATCCCTGCACAGTGTAAGCTCAAGGAGATCTTGAAGATCTTTTTCACCCAGGCCAAGTGCTTGTTCGCTTGATATGTGCTTCACCTCACCATTGGATCTGAGCAAAGTCAATACGTGGGTCTATTTGTTAGATTTCCACTTTAGTATTTTTGAATCCTTTGGGTTTCTTGGGAGAGTTTTTATTGTTGATGAGTTTGGAGATTGAGGCCTGGTGATGACAACTTGAGCAGTGTCTTGAGATTTTGTTGATTCCTGTTGTTCTGCCCTAAGTGTCTGAAGAACCATCTTCATGATATATTCTTCTGAAGCTTGGTCTTCTTTTGATACTGTTGCATCCATCGGCTTTTGATGCCTTCTTTGATAATAGATGGCAGCAGTTGGAATAGGGGGTCTCCTAATGGGTAACTTTGGTTTTCTAACTGGAACCACTGCTTCTGGATAATCAGGCTTTTGAGGAGCAGTGGGATCCCTTTTTCTCAACTCTTCCAACTTTTTGTAAGTGGCCAACACTTTATCCTCTGACCACCTTGTCACTTGGTTCCTAGACCCATAATCAGCTGTTATTAGCTCTTCTTTCATTCTCTTCAGCTGCAAGGTTCTTTCTGGTACATTTTTCTTATATTTGGCCCAGATTGGAGGAGTCTGCTTTACCTTGTTTTTGATCATATCTTGAATTCTGGCTGTTTCTTTTTCTAGCTCACTGATGGACCATTCTTTGTACTGGTGCTTTTCTGCCCTGTACTTCTTGTAAGCCATGATATATTCAAGATAGTCTTTCCTCAAACTTTCATCATCTTTCTCAGACAGTTTTTGACAAAGGTTTTTTGAGAGCTGTTCTAAATTTCTGACCTTGGTGAGCAGGTATTGCAGATTTCTCTGAATCTCTTTATCAGACTTTCCCTCTGTATCTCTTTTTGATATGTCTTCTGCTTGTTAAGCTTTTATTTTGAGATACTCTTCAATGTTTCTTGGGAAAGGATAACCTTGGATGGAAGGAAGTTTCCTTTTTGCAGGGTCATCTTCAGAGTTAAATGATTTTATCTCCTCTTTAACTGCTGGAAGATCCAATGAGAATTGTAAGCCCACAGGAACAATAGCAGTGTTTGTATTCAGAACTTGAGCTGATGATAATGGAACAAGGCCTGGGATGGTGACAAGGGATAGTGGTTGTGTGGATGTTTGAGTTGGGGAGGTGTCATCTTCCAGTACAATATTGGTTACCCTTCTCCTTTTGTGCTTAGGAGAGGTTGGTGGTGTTTTTGTGGGTTGAGTGGTGGTGATTGAAGTGGTAGGTGTCTGATTAACAGCTGTTGAAACAACTGGTGTTTCAACCACTGTTGTCACTCCAACAGTTGATGTGTCAACTGTTGTCTTCTGCCTTTTGGCAGTTGGTGTTGGTGGTAGTGAAGTTATTTTTGGTGGGGCAGTGGATTGAATGTGAGTTGATGTGGTAATGATGGCAGTTGTTGGGGTAACATCTGTTGAAACAACTGAAGTACCAACAACTGTTGATACAACAGGTGTCTCAACATCTGTTGGTTTGGAGGTTTGATGAGAGGAGTTTTTAGGAGTTTGGGGAGTATGTTTTGTGATTCTGGAAGGTGTGGATTTGGGTTGCCTCAGTTTTCTAGTAGGTTGTCTTCTTTTAGGTTTACCATCCTCTTCCTTGGGTTCAGAAGTACCCTTCTCTTCCTTATCCATCAAAACTTTCTTCTCCTGCTCAAACCTTTTAATCCCTTTTATCTCCGTTGACTCTTTCATGTTTGCCTTTAATGCAGCAAAGGCATTTTGAGTCTCATCAACCTTTTTAGAACCATCTGGCCTAGGGATTTCCACAACCAGTTTAGATTTTGGATCTAGTTCAATGTATAGACCATCTTCATATCCCTTTTTCTTCTTAACTTTCTCCCCCTTTTTGGCATCATAAGGAGGATTCTCAACAAAGATGATGGTAGGAGGAGCAGTGCCGGTGGTTTGTAGTAAATGGGCCTTAATTTCCTTGATATCTTCATGTGTATCCTTGAACCTAGCTTCCATCAGATTTCTGATCTTCTGAATTTGAACTTTATGTTGTTGATCAGCATATTGTCTTTGTTCATATGATACAGAAGTGGGTGGTGCCTTTTGAGCTTATAACAACTGTTGCAGCATATCTTTGATTTCTGCAACAGATGTGTCAAGTTTGTCAACCCTCTCCATCAATTCTCTGTACATTAAACCATCACCCAAGTTAATGGGATCATCTGATTTCCCACCAGTGGTGGTTGTATTAGTGGTTGACTTAGGGAAAGTTTCCCAGAAATCATCCACTGATGCCCCTTGTTCTCAGTACTGGGACTTCTTTCTTCAGCAGGGGTAACCATTCTAAGTGAACCAGCGAATACTGGAAACACTCTGGTTCCCAAAGAAGAAATTGCCTTCAAGGGAGTCTCACTTATGAAACTACTGTCCAAGTGTAAACCAGTGGGTTCAACACTTGTAGTAGCTGCTCCACTTGAACTACTGACAGGAATTACTTGTAATTCCTGCAGTGTAGCCTCCTCAACTATTGGTGGTTTAGCAGAGATAGAGACACCAAACTCAGTCACTTGTTGTGGCATATTCTCAGTGATAGGTGATTGAGAAGAACTGATTTGTGTCTGGGCTAAATCAATTGCATCCAATAGAGGTAGTATTGTTGGTGGAATTTGTGCAGTGAGGATAGGGGTAGAAAGAGAATTTGCCCCGGGAGGTGGGCTGTGGATGATGGAATCAAGTGATTCCAGAGCATCATAACGTGGTGTCCCTGTGCTTACAACCTGATCTTTTTTAGAAGATGCAGGAGGAGTTTTAGGCTCAGGTTGAGGTCTTTCTTCCAACTACTGTGAGGAAGTAGCAGTAGTGGTTATTGGTGACTTTTGTGTTGTCACAGGTATAACCTCTGGGACCTCATCTTCCAGAGTTACCTTTTTGATGGGTTTGGGGGGCTTTTGAATATTTTTCTTTTTGGGTCTTTTGGTGATTTTAGGTGTGGGTTTAACTGCAGTGGTTGTGCTGCTGTGATCACCTTGAGAAGTGGGCTCAACAGCAGGATCCTGAGGAGCAGTGGTTGCTGCTAAAGTCTGCTCAGGAACCTCTGTTTGTGTTTTGAAAGGTTTTGACAGCCTTGTGAAGGTTTCAGAGGTTAGGCTGTTTATTTGAAAAGGATTTACTCGAATAAGCAAATGAGCATTATCCTTTGAAAATTTCTTTTGAAAATAATAACTTAAAAACCTTGGATATAATAAAAATAATTTTTTATTAACATTTTTGACAAGATTATTGAAGATCTCCTGGGAATAGTTAAAATTTTCTTCATTCAGTATAGCATAACCCAGGTATTGGATCTTCAATGGAATTTCATTGAAAGCAGTGGTTTTGTTTGACACACACATAAGGAGGGTATGAAATAAAAACCTTGTGGCAGGTGGAAAACTGCCCTTTTGTAAAGTATTTTTTTTTCATTTCTTCTTCATACCCTCTTTCAATGAAATCAGTTTGATACTCTGTTTTTGGGAAAGAGGTTTTAGCTATAAGATCATCGAGTTCAACGACCTCCGAAATGGTTTGAGGTGTGATGGTGACTGAAACACCCTTTATTGATGAAGTAATGGCTAAGGGCATTTTGTCGTTAGTTTCAAGTTTAGCATTTTTCCAAAATTCTTGTTGGGTTTCCAGGTAAATCGGAGCATCACAAGTCAACAAAGTTTTGTAATTTGAAGACGAAATAACGTCAATTACGGAGTTGAAGGTTGTGGTATGACTTGGTTTTTCAAGTAAACCCAAGTAATTATAAGGAGTTTTGAATGGAAGAGCCATGATGATTTGAAAATGGTAAGAACGAATGAAGAAGATGAGTGATTTTTGAGAGAATTTGGGAGAAACTGCTTTTTGAAGGGAATTTTGAATTTGATTCGACAGTGAAAACCCTATTTGGGGTTTTGATTAGGGTTTTATAGCTGGAAAAGTGTATGATGACGTGGCAGCGGTTACAAAAGATCTGACGGCCAAGTACTGTCCACGTGACAACCTCTGATGAATAATGGATGATAGTTGTTAGGAAACCACTGATGGAGCAATATTAGTGGTTTGCAACGGTTACAATGAGAACAGTGGCTGATTTTTAACTATCAGTGGATTAAAACACTGATTTTTGATCAACAGTGATTAACAAGGAAATGAAAGAACAGAGGTTGACTTTCAGCAGTAGACAACACTTAGCAGAACATATGTTTGAACCAAAAACAGTGGTTGTTGCAGACTTTTAAGGATTAATGAAAATTTTCATTTTTAGCTATTTTTAAGGATGGATTTTTGATTTTCTGAAAACATTTTAATGTTTTTATTCATAGAAAAACAATATTTTGCCTGTTATTCCATGTTCAGCATGCCAATCCTAGAGATTAAGCTTTCAATGGTGGATGTGTCTAAAGCTTTTGTTAGCACATTTGCCAGCTGATCCTTAGTTGGAACATGGTGCAGAGAAATCAAACCTTTTTCATAGCAATCTCTCACAAAGTGATGTCTGATATCAATGTGCTTGGTGGTTGAATGAGAAACTTGATTTTTGATGATATTTTCTGCTGCCTGACTATCCAACATGAGAGGTGTCTTTAAGGCAGTGATACCAAAATCCAGAAGTTGATTTTGAAGCCATAACAGTTGGGCTGTACAGCTTGCAGCAGCTATATACTCTGCCTCAGCAGTGGATGTTGAAACAGCTTCTTGCTTTTTGCTTTTGCAAGACACTAAGCAGTTGCCTAGGAATTGGCACCCTCCTGAAGTGGACTTCCTTGTTGTATTACATCCAGCAAAGTCACTGTCTGAGAAACCTGAAAGCTTGATGTTTCGATCAGCTGGATACCAGATACCAAGTGTGGGAGCACCTTTGAGGTATCTGAATATCCTTTTTATAGCAATAAGGTTTGACTTTCTAGGGGCTGATTGGGATCTTGCACAAACACATGTTGCAAACATGATGTCTGGCCTAGATGCAGTTAGGTACAATAAAGACCCAATCATGATTCTATAAAGAGTCTGATCAACCAAATCATCCTTTTCATCAGACATGACTAACTTGGTAGTTGCTATGGGTGTACTACATGGTTTGCAATCATTCATATCAAACTTTGTTAAAAGTTCTTTGGCATATTTGCCTTGATGAATGAAGGTACCATTTTGCAGTTGCTTTACTTGGAGACCAAGAAAACACTGTAGTTCACCCATTGCACTCATCTCAAACTCAGTTGTCATGAGTTGTCTGAACTCTTTACACATTTTAGGACATGTGCTTCCAAAAATGATGCCATCCACATAAATTTGGACAATCATCAAATCTTTCCCTCTCCATTTTAAAAACAATGTTTTGTCTATTTTACCTCTTGTGAAACCAATGGAAAGAAGAAAGGTGGAAAGAGTTTATACCAGGCTCTTGGTGCTTGTTTCAAGCCATACAAAGCTTTGTTTAGCTTGTAGACATGATTTGGATAAAATGGGTCCTCAAAGCCAGGAGGTCGACAAACATATAACTCTTCTTGAATCTTACCATAGAGGAATGCACATTTGATATCCATTTGAAACACCTTTATGTTGTGGTTGACAGCAAAGGCTAGGAACAGTCTAATAGCTTCCAATCTTGCTACAGGGGTAAAAGTTTCATTATAGTTAATGCCCTCTTCCTGTCTGAAACCTTGAACCACTAGCCTTGCTTTATTCTTGACAACAATGCCCCTTTCATCAGTTTTATTTTTGAAGACCCACTTTGTGCCAATAGGACTCACACCCTCTGGCAGTGGTACAAGCTCCTATACTTGTTGTCTTTTAAACTATTAGAGCTCCTCTTTCATGGCCTCTACCCAGTTGTTGTCTTTCAGTGCCTCTTGGTACTTGACTGGCTGATGGAGAGATAGAAAACTAGCAAAAAGACAGATGTTTTGGGATTGACTTCTTGTGAGCACCCCTTCACTGATGTTGCCAATGATTTGGTCAGGTGGATGAGTCTTCCAGAAGATTAGATCTCCTTTGTATGGAACAATGGCATTTAATGGTGAGGGCTGCATATGTGTATCATCTGAGCTAACAACTGTTGGTGACTTTGATGATCCAACAGTGTCTTGAAATGGAGGTGGAGGAATATGAGGTAGTGGTGTGGAAACATGTTGACTCTTATCCACTGTTTGAGGACTTTTATCAACAATGTTTGATGATGTGGAAGCAGGGATTAAAGGGCTACTTTGGTCAACAATTGTTGATGTAGCAGTGGTTGAGCTTTGACAGCTGTTTTGAACATCTGCTGCTCTTGCAATGGATTTGAAGGTTTGTAGTGGAAGAATCACTTCATACCCATTGTCTGATGGAGGATTTTGAGATGGACCTGCATTGTTAGTCTTGACAGAAACATTTTGAAAAGTAAATTTATCAAGATCAAACAACTCTGTAGGGTTTGCAGGGATTTTCATTGAAGAAAGTTCATTGAACTTTACATTCAAAGTCTCTTCCACTGTTTTGGTCCTTGTGTTAAATACTTTGTAGGCCTTAGCAGTGGTTGAGTATCCCAAATGATATCCACTGTCTACTTTGGCTGCAAATTTTGAGATTGAGTCTTTTAAGTTCAAAATAAAACATGGGCAGCCAAATAGTTTAAAGTATGAGATCAGTGGTTTGATTTTATACAGAAGTTCATAGGCAGTCTTTTGATGCCTAGGGTTGATTAAAACTCTGTTCTAGACATAGCAAGCAGTGTTTACTGCCTCTGTCCAGAAAGTTAATGGCAAACTTGAATCAGCAAGCATGGTTCTGGCAGCCTCAATCAGTGTCATGTTCTTTCTCTCAACAACCCATTTTGCTCTAGTGTCCTTGGAATGTTGTACTGCCTACAATTCCTTTTGACACATAAAACTCATCCAACTCCCTATTTATGAACTCTGTGCCATTGTCACTCCTGAATACTTTCACTGGCAAGTCAAACTGCTTTTCAACCTGTTTGACAAAGTCTTGCAGAATGCCTGCAGTCTCATCTTTGGAATGTAAGAAATAAGTCCATGTAAACCTAGAAAAGTCATCTACAATTACCAAACAATATCTTTTCTTTTTTGGGCCAAACAGATCCATGTGTAGCATTTGTAGGCACTTGGTTGTTTTGGACTCTTCAATGGACTTAAATGAGCTTTTATGTTGTTTTTCTTTTTAAGCAAGAAACACACTGCTCAGGACAGGTGAAAAGTTTTTGAGGTAGACCTCTTACTAACCCCTGTTTTGACAAAGCAGTGATTGTCTTGAGATTTGTGTGCCCCAATCTCCTGTGCCAAAGTTCCGTCTCTTTGTTAGAGGCAGCTGAGAACAGACAGGCATCAGTCCTGGGGCTCTCTTTTGACAAATTAACTACATAAACATTGCCACTCCTTTGAGCAACAAGTTGGGTTTTTCCATTTTTTTATTATTTCTTCAATATTTTTAACCATTTCTGGTCCAACAATCCTACAACACTCCTTAGTAAAGAATGACCCATACCCTTTGTCACTTATTTGTGAGACACTAAGAAGGTTGAATTTTAGATTGTCTATTGGATTGACATTTTCAAACTTAACATTACCAGACTGAACTGTACCAGAACCCATCACCTTCCCTTTACTATTATTACCAAAGGATATATCACCCCCTCCATGAGTTTTGAATTCTTTGAGTAGGGCTCTACATCCAGTCATGTGCCTGGAGCCTCCACTATCTACATAGCAAAGACTATCTAAGCATACAGAAGCTCCCTGCACATCAAGTAAAAGGTTAGTTCATGAGGGTCTCCAAAGCCAATAAGGCTTTGGATGGGGTCTCAACAGTGTCCGTGTTAAGTTCCGTGGATGGACAGTGGTTAGCTCAGGGGTTTGGACAGTTTTGGAACTGTTTTTCTCTAACCACTGTTGGGGGTCCTGTCCTATCAGATGTTGATACCCAAAGGGATGCCTGTTCACTCTTAGTTTAGAAGGCTTTTTGTACACCTCATAAACATGTGGGACCCTTGGGTATGGTGGTTGATCTTTACCTCTTCGGTATTGCTTAGCAGGGGGTGCATCAGTCACCTGAACTTCTCTTTTAATAGAGGTTTGGTTCAGCTGTTTTGTAACAGCTGTTTGAACTGGCACAAACAGTGGTTGTTTCTTGACTTGTGGTTTTGATGAACTCATTGATGTTTTTGAAATGTACTCTTCCTTTTTGACCTCAAAGGATTTCAGATACACACACTGCTGAGTAGAATGGTTGGTTTTACCACAGATGGTGCAGCTCTGTGAAGGCACAGTAGTACTTGTTTTGTTAAGATCATAAGCTTTTAAGTGAAAACAATCTTTGGTCAGGTGATTTTTCTTTCCACAAAAGTCACAAAATAAGTTTTTAATCAATTCTCTTTTCTTCTTCTTTTCAGACTCCTTTGCAACAGAGTTTTGAACTACTATTGGGATGTCCTTAAGAGGAATCACCTTGGCCTTTGGAGCTTTGACACCATATATAGTTGTGAAGTCCATTGGTTTGAAGTTTTCAAGGATGTCACACTCATCAGACCATGTGGGTTTGAATTGGTATTTCTCAATCTCCTCAAAATTTGAGGACCCCACAGATCTTTCCAAAGTGATCTTGTTACCAAGTTTATCAGTATTTTAACTTCTTGGCCATCCTTGTTGGTGGGTATGATTTCAACAGAGGTTTGAACAGATTCATTTGCAGCAGTGTTTTCAATTTGATCATGTTTTCTAAAGCCTACACCAAATTTTACATTGCTTTTGATCTGTTTTTCAGGCATAACTTCATAACCTTTGCAGGATTCCACCCATTTTTCACAAGTGATTTGGGTGGATTCCAACTCTTTTTTACAGACTTGATATTTTTATATCATGGTCTGGAGTTGGTCCTTGGTTATGCTATGCTCTTGTTTGAGACTGCAGATTTCATTATCTTTTTCAGCCAATTTGATTTTCATTTGTTTTGAAGACTTTTCAAATTTAACTTCATCATTTAACACTCCATCCCTAACGTTTTCATTCACCTCTTTGATGTTAGCAAATGCTATGATGCATTTGTCTGAACAAAGGTTTTTAAGAACCTGAGATGATACCTTAGCTGTAGCCATCATGGCACAATCACAGACATGCTCTTTCTCATCTGGCACTTTCTCTTCTTTTTCACCTTGTTTCTTCTTCTTCTCTTCTTCTTCTTCTTCTTCTTCTTCTTCTTCTTCTTCTTCAGACCAGGGGTCAGACAGTGGTTCCAATAGGGGTTCTGAATTTTCTCCCAACAGTAATTCACCAGCAACAGCAGTAACCACTGCTTCAGCAATCTCATCCACTATTTCATCATTTGACTGTCCTTCTTCACTTTCCAGCCCTTCTGGTATTGACTCTAATGCCATAAAATAGTAATCATCATTAGAAGCATCATTAGTAGCATAGAGTTCAAACTTTTCATCACCTAGCTCATCAGGTAAGCTGCTCCAGTCAACAAAGCCTTGGGTGAAAAAGCTTTGCTGATCTGGTTGAGCCACTATTGGTGCAGCTTGTTAAGGTGCAACTGGTTGCACTTGAACCTAAGGGACAGGGGCTTGGACATACTGAATTTGAGGAACAATGGTTTGGACATAATGCACAGGAACATGAGTTGCAGGATATGCATAATGGGCAGTGTTTACATGGGCAGCAGGGGTATATTGGGAATACTGCATAGTGCTTTGGTTATTTTGTGGTCTTGGGCTAGGGTGTGTGATAATTGGTCCACTGTTTTGACTCCTACACTCTCTAGCAAAGTGACCTAACCTGTTGCACTTGTAACATTTGATTTTAGACTTATCCAACCCTACTTTTAGATTCCCATGCAACCCTGGGAATTTTCTCCCTGTCCTTTTGTAAAACTTGTTGGTTCTAACACTCAGCAGTGCAAGTTGGTGTAATATGTCCATTTCCTCTAAATCAGTTGGGTCAAAATGCTGGAGATCATTGAGTTCAAAGGACAGATTATCAGAGTTCTGGCTTTCTTCATTTGCTGTAAAAGCATAATTGGATGAGTAAGAATCAGAATTAAAATTTCCACCAGCTGTTATGTCAATAAAGTAATCATAACTCTGATCCTTACTACTGCCAGACTCTTCCTGACCCAACAGAGCTGTGTTGCCAAATGAATAGTCATCTGCAACTTTCCCAGACTCTTGTAACTTCTTTTTCTGGTTCAACTTCATAGGTCAGGAGTCTACCATGAAGCTGGGTTAGGGTCAGATCTTTGAACCCAACAGAATTCCTGGTTACAAAAGCAATTGTGTCCCATTTTTCAGGAAGTGACCTAAGAAACCTGCTATTTTGGGCTGCATTAGTAAATTCGACCTTAACAAGTTTTAGTTCACTCATGAGACAGCTAAAACGCTCAAACCGTTGTCTTAATGATTCACCCTTAATGTGACAAAATGTTTCATACTGTTGGTTTAAATTTTCCCTGTTATTTTCAAGTACTTTTTAAGTCCCCCCAAATTGTTCCTTCAGTGCATCCCACAATTCCTTGGCACTGTTACAGTGTAACAGCCCATCAGAAATATCATTAGGTAGTGCAGATGCAACGATGCTAAATGCCTTGGCATCCAGTTCAATTTTTTGAAAAACCTGTTCAGTATAGTTCTCTATTTTCTTAGGAACCATAACCTTTAGATCTTCAGCACTTGGCACCATTAGAACATGTGGTCTAAATATAACCGACTTCCAACATCCGGTATTCTGTTGAGCTAGGATGTGACCCATCCTTCGCTCCCAGATGTTGTATTCATTTCTCTTCAACATAGGTGGTTTAAAAAGTGAACCGATGTTATTGTTAACATCCTGTGAATGTGACGTCATCCTGGTTGTTTTACAGGCACTGATTAATCAACTTTGCTCGTGATTAAACCTTACTCTGTTTTTTAACAAAACGAATAATTAAAAGTATCAACGATTTTGAGCTGAACTTTTACGTCAAACTGATTGTTAGATCAAATTTGACTGTCGTAGCTCTGATACCAATTGTTAGGATCTAAGTTTGATTCGATTGTGTTTGTTTAACTAAAATGAAGATGAACTAGAAATGATTGCAGCGGAAATAGATGAATAAACTTTCAACACAATCAAAGAGAGAATTGTTTTAAGCAAACATGTTTATCATAGAACTGAATGATTATATTTATTAAAATCTTCAATTACAAATGCATGCATACAATCTCCCCCTCAGCCTGAGCTCACAGATGGTTTGTTCGTACAGAATGACTTGGAGAAGAAGAGAGCTAATAGAACAATACATGGTATTGTTCTATTTATAGTACAGAACATACCACTGTGGCATCTTTCCTGACGTCACCATGAAAGTGACATCTAACCTCCTAACAACCTGTAACCACTGACCTATACAACTACTGCTATTACAAACTAACAATAAATACAAAGACAAGCTAAACTACTGCTTCTCATTCCACTGTTATACTCCTAGCAGTGCTTTGTGTCTTCAGCAGTACTTGAACCATGTCAGTAGATTGAGCATCAGTGCTTGCACTTTAACAGTCTTTAGACTTGATCAGTTGTGAAGATCAACAGTTGTTGTAGACGGATATTAGATAGAGGTAATCAGATGTTAGGCCACTTTCAAGGAGGAAAACTGTTACAAACAACTGCTTATTCTGAATCCACTGATCTGATCCAGTTTTTGCTTTATCAACTATTCCTTTGGTAGGGTTCAATCCCAACAAGTATTATTTGAAACATAACGAATTTAAGCATATAAAAATGATCAAAAGGTTGAGTATGTAAAAACAAACGGTTTAAGTCAAATTGTCGTGAGATGTTGACTAAAACATGTACGATGATATGCACGTATAGTTGTTTGAGCAAAACGTTGAGTTTATCAAATCAAAATAGATTGTGTTTGACTTGTAATGTAGAATCTAGTTTGTGGATGTCAAAAGTATGTAAAGCATCTATTGATTATGTGAGATGTACTTTGTAAAAGAACGGAAATGCTACTCTTGTTTTGAAAGAATTTACGAACGTTGAAAATTGTCGGTTCCTATGAAGTTTTCTTGCCCACGTGTTTTGAATTTAAATGACATATTGGGCGGTGTATAAGAAGTTCTTTGTAAATAATAAGTTTGCATCATTTCAAAGGATCTTGCATTAAAATAAAAAATTTAAAATTTGGAAGTTCTCGTGAAAATGTTGATTCTTAAAAGAAATTTAGCATAATGAACTTAGTGATCATTAAAAAGTGTTTTAGTAAAATGATTTATGAACATTGAAAGTAGTTTTAGTAAAACGATCCTATAATAACTATGATCTCATGGGAATGTGAGATAAGTTGGTTTGATTTTCGATTGAGGATGAAAGTCCTAGTATAATGATACAATGTGAGTGCGTTTTAGTGATTACGTCGAGTATGAAATTTGTGGGCAAGAGATTCATTAGACCGATTAAGTTGATGGGTAGCATTTCGTTGTATTTTGAAAATCGGGTAGCAAAACGTTGGTGGTATGAGACTAAGTATTTCGCGTATGTGATTTACGGGAAATAGATTATGGGATAAGGAATACGCTTGATAAAACAATGAATTTTGAAATTTGTATAAGTAGGGATTTTGACAAACGATAAACGATTTAGGTATAAAACTTGATCGTGTTTGCATAATAAAGTCTTTTTGAAGGAAAATTTTGGTAACGATCACCTAGATAAGGGAAACACCCCTAACCCATTGGTGAGGTCGTTTTAAGAAAAGAAATGAGTGGAGTTAATCGTCAGGGTAAGGAAATCACTCCTATCTTGATGATATGTCTCCATTTTGGTGTTACAAGGAATGTAAATAAAATTTGAGTGTTGTTTTGAAATCATGCATGTGTATAACGTATAAATATATTAGGAGATTTAGTATAATGTGTGTGTGAGGAAATAATCTCGAAAATAGATTTGAATTTTAAAAATTGCATCGCATAAGATTGATAATAGAAAAATATAGGTTTGGTTAAACTTGGATGGTTCCTAAATGGAACTTTGACTAACCAAAGCGGTCGAAAAGTCTTTTGAATTTGAGAAGCAGGCTTTGGCCTAATAGGTGGAATACTCTCGCCGACATGTCAGTTTACAGTATTCACCCTTCCGGTTACTACATGTCCCAAATCAATCGAAAATTCGAGACTTGGCGGGATTTATGAAAAATCAAGGAGTGGAACTAGTCGACAAGGTGCGGGTTTCACCCCTAACTTGACGATTTAGTATCCTAAGTGTGGTTGGTACTCGTCGGGTCAAAAATTTAATTTCGACACTTTGATGAGGGTCCACTAGAATTTGGAAATGGAAATTATCCATCAAGGTGAGGATCTCACTCCTAACTTGGTGGCGAATTTCGTGTAAAAAAAAAAGAATAGGTGGATTGAGAGTCTTTCACCAAATTGTGGGTTTCACGCCTATTTTGGTAAAGTCGTCTCGTTTATGAAGTATGAATGCTTTTGAGTTTAGTATAGATGAATAAAAAGACGTATGTTAGAAATAATATTAACAACTATGAGCACATAAAGCATTTCAAGAAAATAACACGTAAGAGACATTTCAAGAATAACATATAAAGATGTTTCATAAGAGTAGCATGTGAAGCAAGTATGGTCGAATTTGGTACTTAACTATAGACTAGGTTAAAAGCTTGGCAATTTTCCTAATTCCCTATAGTTATGGCTCTGATACCAATCAGTCACACCCTAACCGATGGCGGAAACATCGGAGTGAGACGAAATAGATTGCTCGAGACATCATAACACTAATAATTGTGACAAGTATTTAAATAATAAATTTCATTCCATTTCTAAAGAGTCATATAACAACCCTCCTAAAATTATTTCCGACACCCCTAAGATAATTAGAATGTCCCTATACGTCGTAAAATACACCTCGTATACGTAGAATGGCCCTAAATACCTTTACTTTTATAAAATTTATTAAAAATCAGATTTTTGGATCTTTGGCGGGCCGCGAAGACCTAGCCCTGGTCTTACGCGGGTCGCGAGCGAAGAGACATGCGGCATGACCCGGAAGCCGCCACGTGTCAACACGTAGCGAAGCTAGATCGATGACCAGGCCAGGCTAGGGCCTACCCGGCCTTTGTCGCGGGCCGCGAAGGCTAAGCCTTTGGCTTACGCGGGGTGCGAGAAATGGTCTGATCAGCCCTATAAATTGAGTCGACGAGCACTGTTCATAAATCGTTCAGAATTCACTTTTCTCTCTCAATTTCCACATAGCTAAAGTAATACCCGGGCATAATACCCCCCTAATTAACAAAGTTCTGCCTCGTTGTAAGTATTTTAACCCCCGGTTACGTATTAGATACGCTGCCCGATTGATCTAGTGCTCTGTAACGGCTGTCGAGGTTCTGCCCGACGTAGTCGTTGGAGTTCTGTCTCGGGGAGGGTATAACTAATGTAAATATTGGGGTATAATACTAACGCGTGTGCATTGTGTAATTAATAGATAATCACCAGGAAATCACAAAGAAAAACCCTAAATTAGCAATGTGAGTAATCTACTTTTTGTAAACCTTTTTGCAAACTGTTTTTATAAAACCTCAATTGTTTTAATTTATATTTCAAAGTGATTGAGTATTTGTATTCTACAATTATCGTCGGTATGTTGGGGTTTTGTATACAAAATTTGTTACTACACTGTGAGTAGTGGCGCCAAACGAAACGCGACGAAGGAGGTGGCGCCAAACGACAGCCAACCACGGCAAACAACGGTGGCAGCCGGCTGCAACAGCGGCGGCAGGTGGCGGCTGGCGGCAGCGGACAGCAGCGGTCAGCGGCGGGACGGCGGAGGCGGGGGCGGCGACGGTGGCCCACGGTGATGGCCGGTTGTGAATGTGGTGTGGTTGAGAGCATTTTTTTTGTGTTCTACATTTTTGTTAATCCAACTCTTCTTATAAAAATGCAAGAACCAAAAAATATATAAAAGGCATGGACCTTGTGCATGTTAGCCAAGTGTCACACCATGCATAATGCATGTGTTCTAATTTTCCAAAAGTTTGGAGCATGAAAAGTGGCGGTAGGCGGACGCATGTACGACATGTGGCGTAGCAAAGGTGCATGTGCGACAAGTGGCGTAGGGTGAGTATTCTCGTGTCACCCGGTCCATGTACCCGTCTCTAAATTAATACCCGCTTATGATCATAAATATAATTATGATCTGTCTCATACGTTGTTCGTAATTACCAGTTAAACAGGTTAAGTGGATTTTAGTTCCTTGCCCAAGGTGTAACTCTTACGGGTCAAGATCCGGTCGGCAGCGTTGACTTATCGCACCGGACATAATATCTAACAGCTCCCACTTGGACGGTCTCTGATAAGATCTCAACGCAGATAGCCAGCGGTGTTCTAGCTACACATAGCTGCCCCCAACAGGTCATGACACTTTAAATTCATTACCAAGGTATCTTATCTTTAGCAATGGCTTGCTACATGAAGAAAGTAGACTTATGGAAATCTTCGTCATCCCTATCCTTTCTGTAAAAGACATCAATTGAACAATGAGACATGGATCAGATTCAATCTCACATAGCGTTCAATCATTATCGTTCTCGTTCACAGAATCAAAGTGGTCCAATCAAAACACACAGTAAGTTTGGGTATGGCCTTACACTTCACCAGTTTGAATCAACGAGGGCGCCCAGATGTCTAACTGTTACATTATAATGTAAGAGTACAGAATCCCATGTTGACTACATACAACTCCCACTGAACTTCGGAACCCCTCCCAACCAATGCCTTTATGACTGGCAGTTACGTGACAGCGTTTGACATTGATCAAAGAATAGTCTTCAGTAAACGAAAGTTCTAGTATGTATCTCAAGTCTGAGGATACTAAATGAGTATACCTAAATCAAATACATCTTGTGAGCAAGATCCATGAAGATGATTTGATGTGAGTTACATCCAACGTCATTCACAATGAGGTTTGTGAGTTTGGAAGTCAACGCCTTGAGTCCAAAGTCAGAATAGTCTTAATTCAGAGTCATTCCCACGAGTCTGACCGACTACGGATAATTTAGAATACAAGATTCAAGGATTAAACGTATCAAAATCGAACACAGTTGTAAGATTCAAACTTTGCATTTAGCCAGTAAATCAAAGCTGAATCCAAAAGGTACAACTGTTTGAATGTTCGTTCATCCAAATACTAAATCAAAACAAATGGTTATCTAATCTAAGACCGATAGCTTGTCCTGAGTCATCGGTTTAGTGAACGGGCCTGTTAGGTTTTGATCTGTGTCTATTTTGCTTATTTTGATGTCTCCTCGTTCCAGTATTTCCCGTATAAAGTGGAACTTTCTTAGAACGTGCTTAACCCTGTGATCTGGGCTCCTTGGTTTAAGCAATGGTTCATGTTTTATCACAGAACACCTAGATTGGTTTCTGAACACTTGAAACCACATCGAGGTCATTGATGAATTACTTCATCCAAGCAGATTCTTCCGCAGCATCTGATGCAACTATACATTCAGATTTGGTGGCTGAATCCGCCACCACACTCTGTTTGGAGCTTTTTCCAATAGACAGCTCCTCCATTGAGAGTGAATACGAATCCTAATTGTGAGCGAGAATCATCTCGGTCACTTTGGAAGTTAGCATCAGTGTAACTCCTTACAGTGAGCTTCTCTTCCACTCCTCCAAACACTAAGAACATATCTTTAGTTTTTCTCAAGTACATCAGAATGTTCTTTACTGCAGTCCAATGGGCAATGCCAGGACTATGCTGAAAACGACTGGTCATGCCTAAAGCATACGAGATGTTAAGTCTAGTACATAGCATACATGATTGAACCAAACGCTGAAGCATATGGAACTACTTCCATTTGCTTAATTTCAATGTCTGTTGAAGGAGATTGCGATTTGTTCAACACGGTTCCTTTAGTCATAGGAACATCTCCTTTCTTGGAGTTTCCCATCTTGAAGCGTGTCGACATTTTTTACTATGTACGTTATTTGACTTAGCCCTAGAAGCCGCTTAGATCTATCCCTATAGATCTTCATTCCCAGAATGTAAGCAGCTTCTTCAAGATCTTTCATTGCGAAGTAAGATCCCAAATAGTGTTTAACTTTGTTAAGCATAGGGAAGTTTATTTCCAATGATTACTATATCATCCACATACATGATGAGGAAAGATATGGTGCTCCCACTAACCTTTCTGTAAACACAAGCCTCATCTTCATTCTTGACAAAACCAAACTCTTTGATCTTCCGGTCAAAATGAGGATTCCAGCTACGAGATATTTGCTTGAGTCCATAAATGGACTTATTGGGTTTGCACACCTTAGTTGGATATTGAGGATCGACGAAACCTTCAGGCTAAACCATATAGACATCTCAAGAGAGATGTCTATTAAGAAAGGCGGTTTGACATCCATTTGCCATATTTCGTAATCATACTACGCAACTATGGCAGGCAATATCCTGATTGATTTAATCATAGCAACGGGCGAGAAGGTCTCATTATAGTCAATACTTTGAGTTCGAATGAAACCCTTCGCAACTAGCCGTGCTTTATAGGTGTGCACATTTCCATGCATATCGGGTTTTCTCTTGAAAATCCATTTTCTCCCTACTGCTCGAGATTCGGGGGGTAGCTTAACCAAGTCTCATACTTGATTGTCATGCATAGATTGCATCTCGACGTTCATGGCTTCTTGCCATTTCTCAGATTCCGAATCTAAGATTGCAGATTTGTAGTTAGCAGGTTTGTCGTTAGACTCAGCTACTAATAAGACTTCGGACCTTTTAGACGCCATAGACATCTATCAGATTCTTGCGAATTCTACTACTTCTGCAAACGCTTGTGTTTTGTGTCAGGTTCATTGGCAACAACTACTTGTTGATCAGACAGTCCGACTATATTAGCGGTTGTTTGTGGTTCTTGAATTTCTTCAAGATCAACCACATTATTTCCAGTTTCTCGATTAAGAAGTTCTTTCTCGAGAAAGTGTCCCTACCGTTTGATGGAAATCACAATTGCATCAGGATGGTAGAAATAATATTTGCTTCTTTTATAGTATCCGACGAAAACAACCTTTTCGCCTTGAGGATCGAGCTTATCATCAGAATCACTTGTGATGTATGCATCACATCCCCATACAGGTATTCCAAATCGGGTTTACGCCCATGCCATATCTCATATGGCGGTTTTGTTTACCTTTTAGTCGTAGCTAAATTAACAATGTGGGAAGCGATCATAAGAGCTTGTCCCAAATGGAGTGAGGCAAGTTAGTTCTACACGTCATCGATCGAACCATATCAAGTAGAGTTCGATTTCACCTTTCACTCACGCCCTTAAGTTGGGGTGTGCCAGGTGGAGAGGGTTGTGAAACTATTCCACACTCTTTCAGGTGATTGAGAAATTCAAAGCTGAGATATTCACTACCTCGATATGATCGAAGTACTTTTATCTTTCTATCAAGCTGGTTTTAGTCATGGTTTCTAGTCATGGTTCTGAAAGGGCCATATACATCATGTAAATGAGTTCTAAAAAAACATTGATCCATTTACCAACATCGGTGAAGGGGTGCTTTGTGAGTTTGCCAACTAAGCAAGATTCGCAATCATCAAAGGAGTCCTGTCTAGTGGATTCAAGAATCCCCTTGGACTGGAGCCATTTTATGCGTGTCTTACTTATGTGGCCAAGTCTACAATGCCATAAATATGTTTTATTTGTGCCACTTATGCTTAGAAAGATGATATATGTTACTACTTGTTTGAACATCAATCTCATAAATACCATTCCGAGGTTTAACCAAAAAATAAAAGACATCATTCAAGTAGGCTATAATAGGAGAACCATTTAAAACGTACTTGAATTGAATCCTTGTTCAAACAGTGAAGAAACTAAAATAATGTTTCTGGTCAAACCAGATGCATATAAACAGTTATTTAAAGAAACTACAAGGCCAGGGGAACATGAAAAAAAAATTTCCAGTTACAAGAACTGGAACTCTCTTTCCATTACCAACTATGAGTTCCAGGTGGCCTTGTTTCAGTTTCTTCCATTTTTCATGTTGTTGCAAGACATTAACGTTGTGGTAACCACATCCGGTATCAAATTCCCATGTGTTGCTAGAAATAGTGAAAAGTTCGATAACATAAATGAGAATATCGGAAGAAGTGCCAATGTTGTTGGCCTTGTTCATATTCAGCTTGGCTAGATACTGTGGGCAGTTTCCCTTCCAGTGCCCATTTGGTTGCATTCAAAGCACTACCACTCCTAGGAGGGTGTGGTTTTGCAACATGCTTGTTGTTAGTGGCATTTCTGGCAGAAACAACAGCTTTTCTCTTGCCTTTGCTATTGTGTTTCCTTTTCTTGTTTTTGGGCTTCTTAACACCACCAGACTTGACCATTAGAACTTGGTTGGTTTTGTGAAATAACCAAGTTTGTTTATTTGGTCAATGTATCCTTTCATCTTTAGCACATGAGTACTCATACATGATCCTTCCAGCATTTTATAGCTTATGAGTTGTTTCATGGTGTCATATCGCTCCTGTCGGGCTTGTTTCTGGAACATGCCTTTCAGTTGCTGGATCATGTCATAAGCATCCATATCTTCCATGTTCTTCTAAAGTTCAGGAGACATGGTGGCTTTCATAAGGCAGGCTACCTCAACGGCATCCTCATTATGTTTCTCTGGTGCCTTGCGAGCAGTAGTAGAATTACTTTCAGGCTCGGTAGGGACTAGGCCATCTAAGATATACAACTTTTCCTTCATCTTGAGAACTTGTTCTCAAATTGCGGTGCCATTCGAGAAGGTTGGTGTTATACAAATTTTTTATTTCTATTCCTTTTCAAGTGTAGACTTGAGAATGAAGGAGTTTGTTTTTCATTAGACATCTGTTATATAAGCAAGGTGATATTAATGATGGGGTTTTAACATGTTTATCAAAGCAATTTCATCCATATGAAATAAAAACGCAGCGAAAATATTGTTTAAAACATGTTACTTTTATAAGATATAAAACCATTTATATGCAAAATCCCAAAACCCGGATCCATATACGAGATGTATACTATCAAACACAACCATAGGATGTTTAGAAAACTACCTTCTTGAAGTACAAGGATTATGAAACGGATGATGCTTCTTGAAATGGTTGTCTTCAAGAGTAGGAGACCTCAAGCTTGTATACCCCAAGCTTCCAACAAACACCACGAGTTTAGCTAGGATTTAACACTTGAAACGAAACCGAAAAGCTCCTTGGAACCCTTCTATGGCCGAAATTTTGAGAGCAAAAATTCAGCTCTTCTCTTTGATATTATCTCTTACACTTTTATATTTTTTGTCATACAAAATATATAAAATGATGAGAGAAGAGCCACCTCCTTTTTGCCCAATCAAGAGGCTTCTTCCACATGCAAAATGCATGAAAAGAGATTGGACCAAATTCTTTGGTTAGAGAGAAAGGGGGGCCGGCCCCTAGGTGGGTGTTTTTAAAAAAAATATCAATTTTATTTTATTAAATAAAGTCTTGTTTATTTTTATAACTTTTATAAAATAAACACTATATGTTTTCAAGACTTTATGCACCTCTTTTAAAATTGTTATTTAACTTATTAAATAACAAAAATAAAATATTCTCTCATAATAAATTATCCACATAATTTATTGGTTTCTCAAGTGTAGTTATTTAGAAAACCAATTTCTAAATATTGTAAGTGTTAATATTTATTTGTTTGATCATATCACAAATAAATAATATAAGTGTTTGTCTAGCTTGTAATTGGGTATGACTCGACTTGGTTCATAACGTACTAGCCACATCAATTTAATATGTGTCTTGGGCATACAGAGTCCTACAATCTCCCACTTGCACAAGATACATAGAAGATTGATGCAAGTAGTAAATGACGCCTAACTACGGTTTACTACCCCCAATACGTATGACTATATTTGCCATTCAATAACATCATCCCTTTCAAGTCCCTTACTTGAACATGATTTAGGTGAATCTATCATTTATCCTTTCGTTACAGATGTCATGTTAAATCCAGAGACACAGAGTGATCACTCTCTGTTGATTTAACTTTAGCAGGCCTTAGACATCTTACTCTCAACGAATAAGAGGAACAAATCCCTTCTTGACTACATACGTCTCTCACAATCACCTTGTACCACACCTGAGCTTAGCCTTATGTACTGTCATATTACTGACAGCGAAGAAATAAGTCAAGGTACAATATTTGGTGGATATCAAGACCCAATATGTATCTCAGGTCAGAGGATACTATGATACTCTCCTTTACTCAAAATTTTACTTATGATCAATCACAAATGATTCCATGCAGTAATATTTGAGAGCGAGCCAGTCCAATATTTGTATCCCACAAATATCTATGAACTTTGGCAGCAACACTTTACTCTATATTCATTCTAAATGAATATCCACCAATCCAAGTTCATAATAGTCTTACATTCATATTTGTTCCCACAATTATGATCGACTACGGACATTTAGAATAATTAACTTATTCATGGATTTAAACATGCTAATATGAAACATAACTCAAAATACCATAAAAGAGTTAAATTAATAAATGTTTCAATATCCAAATACAAAATAGATCAAATCCAATCACTAGAATATCGAAGTCCTAAGGAACATGTGTGACCCTCATGTTTTCCCCTGTCAAGGAGCTTCGTGAGTGGATCCGCAATGTTTTGATCGGTGTGAACTTGGCGGATACATATCTTTCCTTTTTCAACTTCATCCCTTATGTAGTTGAATCTCCGCTCGATATGTCTAGTCTTTTGGTGCGCACGAGGTTCCTTGATTTGAGCAATCGCACCCTCGTTGTCACAAAAGATCTCTAGGGGGTCTTGAATGGTAGGGACCGCCCCTAGGTCGGCTATAAATTTCTTCAGCCATGCAGCTTCCTGGGCTGCCAATGAAGCGGCGATGTATTCTGATTCTGTAGTGGACAATGCTACCACGTCTTATTTTGAGCTCTTCCAAGAGACTGCTCCACCATTTAAAATGAAGACATACCCCGATTGCGATCGAGAATCACTTCGATCGGTTTGGAAACTCGCGTCCGTGTAACCCTTTACAATGAGTTCCTCCTCACCAGATCCATATATTAAGAACATATCCTTAGTCCTCCTAAGATATTTCAATATACTTTTAACAGCCATCCAATGACTGTTACCTGGATTCTGCTGGTATCTACTCGTCATGCTCAAGGCGCATGAAACGTCCGGTCTGGTGCATATCATTGCATACATGATGGATCCTATAGCTGACGCATATGGGATTCTTTTCATTTTCTCTTGCTCATCCTTTGAGCTTGGACATTGAGATGTATTCAATATTGTCCCCTTTTGAATAGGTACAAAACCCCTCTTAGAGTTCTCCATTTGGAACCTATTCAAGACTTTATCAATGTATGCACTTTGGTTTAAACCTATCAAGCGCCTTGATCTATCCCTATAGACCTTTATTCCCAGAATGTAGGCGACTTCACCAAGATCCTTAATGGAAAAACAACTTCCAAGCCAAGCTTTTACACCTTCCATGGTTGGAATGTCATTCCCAAATAGTAGAATGTCATCGACATACAGTACTAAGAAAGTGATGATGCTCCCACTAGCTTTCTTATACACACAAGCTTCATCACCGTTCTTGATGAATCCAAAATTCTTAATTTCTTCATCAAAACGATGATTCCAACTTCTAGATGCTTGTTTCAATCCATAGATTGATTTCTTTAACTTGCATACTTTGTCAGGATGTTTTGGATCGACAAAACCTTCAGGCTGAACCATATAGACATCTTCATCAAGATATCCATTAAGAAAAGCCGTTTTGACATCCAATTGCCAGATCTCATGGTCATAATATGCAGCTATGGTAAATAATATCATGATTGACTTTAGCATCGCCACAGGCGAGAAGGTCTCATCATAATCAATCCCTTGAGTTTGAGTGAAACCTTTTGCTACAAGTCTTGCTTTGTAAGTATCCAAGTTACCATGCATATCCGTTTTCTTCTTGAAAACCCACTTACTTCCAACTACTTTGGAGTTGAGTGGTGGCACAACCAATTCCCAAACTTGGTTGTCATACATGGATTGCATCTCTATGTTCATGGCTTCAAGCCATTTGTCACAATTGGATTTTGACATTGCATCATGGTATGTGGTTGGTTCATCTGAATCTACCACGTAGCATCCATCCATGAAAAATCTATATCTTTCAGGTGGATTACTAATTCTACCAGATCTGCGAACATTTTGTGTGTTCTGATCAACCTCTTGATCGTTTTCAACAACCTCTTGTTGAGTGCTAGTATCAACCAAACGTGTACCGTCTTGTGGTTCTTGATCCTCCTCAAGTTCCACTGTTCTACTACTAGTTCCTTCCATAAGGAATTTAGCCTCTAAGAACTTACCCTTTCGAGCAACAAATACCTTTTGCTCGGTTGGGTCGTAGAAATAATATCCTATATCATCTTTAGGATATCCTACAAAGATACACTTAGTAGATCGGACTTCCAATTTATTTGGAGTGTATTGCTTAACATAAGCTTCACAACCCCAAACCCTTAAGAATGATAATGATGGAGGGTTTCCATGCCATATTTCAAAAGGTGTCCTTTCTACTTTCTTGGTTGGGGCCATATTTAGTATACGGACTGCGGAGAGCAAAGCGTAACCCCAAAATGATAGAGGTAATGTGCTTCTAGCCATCATAGATCGAACCATATCTAATAGAGTTCGATTTCTCCTTTCGGACACACCATTGTGTTGTGGTGTTCCAGGTGGAGTAAGTTGTGAAATGATTCCACAACTTCTAAGATGATCTTGAAAAGCACTACTTAGGTATTCACCTCCTCTATCGGTACGAAGGACTTTAATTGTTTTCTTGAGTTGATTTCTACTTCACTTTTGAAGTCTTTGAACATTTCAAATGCTTCATCCTTGTGTCTTAGTAAGTACACATATCCATAACGACTATAGTCGTCGGTAAAGGTAATGAAGTATCTTTCACCATTCCTAGTCATCGGCTTAAAAGGACCACATACATCTGAATGTATGATGCCTAGTAAGTCTTTTGCCCTTTCAAAAGTTCCACTAAAGGGTGTCTTGGTCATTTTGCCTTGTAAACAAGATTCGCATACATCAAATGAATTATCTTCATTTGTATTCAGAAGACCATTTTTCTGAAATGTATGCATGCGATTCTTGCTTATATGTCCAAGGCGACAATGCCAAAGATAGGAATCATCCAAATCCATTTTGAGTTTCTTGTTGGTTACTTGGTACATTGAGCTATCATATGATGCGTTATCATGATCTAATTCATAAATACCATTTAAAGACATAGCTTTAAAATAAAACACATCATTCATAGAAACATAAATGTCTTGGTTAACAAAATCAAATTTAAAACCACATTGTCTCAAAAGGGAAACTGAAATTATGTTCCTAGTCAAACTAGGAGCATATAAAACATTCTTCAAAATCACTTCCAAACCACTTGGAAGCTTTAAAACGTAGTCTCCTTGAGCTTCGACTTCAACTTTTGCTCCGTTGCCCATAAAGAGACTACTGTCTCCCTTCTTGTAATGTCTACTTCTTCTGAACCCCTGCAACGAATTGCAAATATGAGTTCCACATCCGGTATCTAGTACCCATGTGTTAGAAGAAATAACATTAAGCTCAACATGTATCATAAAGATAGTACCTGAGGTTTGCCCTGCATCCCTCTTGTTTTTCAACTCCTTGAGATAGGTTGGACAATTTCTCTTCCAATGTCCTATCTCACCACATTCAAAACATGGGTCATTTGTAGCAACCTTTTGCTTCTTCTCCTTCGGTTTGGTGGGTTCTGCTTTAGCTTTTCCCTTCCCTTTTCCTTTGACGTGTCCCTTTCTTTTAGCATAGGTTGCTTTAGAGTCGGGGTGGGGCCTCTTCTTGTTGCCTCCTTTATTGATCGCTAGGACGGGTAAAGCCTTTTTGCCCATACTTGCTTCGGCCGTCTTGAGCATTGCATGGAGCTCACCATTGCTCTTGTCCCATCCATTCATGTTGTAATTCATTACAAAACTCTCAAATTTCTTTGTTAAAGAGTTGAGGATCAAATCCGTAGCCAACTCTTTAGAGACGGGACAATTTAGCCGTTCGAGGCGATCAATGTGGCTTTTCATCTTGAGAACATAAGATGATACCGATTGGGTTTCCTCCATTCGACATGCATGAAGCGCTCGAACAGTTTCGAAGCGTTCTACCCTTGCTTGTTGTAGGAACATTTCCTTTAACTGGGTAATCATGTCGTATGCCCCGTGATGTTCAAAATCCTTTTGAATTTCAGGAATCATAGTTCCCAACATGAGGCATGAGGCTTGCATGGAGTCCTCGGTATACTTAACCCAATCGTTGTAGGCTTCCACATCTTCCACGTTAGGTTCATCGGGAATAGGATCGTCCAACACATAGGATATCTTCTCTTGCTTGAGAACGATTCTCAAGTTTCGAAACCAATCCATGAAGTTGTTATGGTTGAGACGATCCTTTTCAAGGATGGTTCTTAGTGACAGGTTTCGGACGGTTTGGTTAATCGGGTTTGCATTGTTAGCGGCCATCTACAAAATTTAACAAGTTCAATTTTAGTATTTTCGATATTATTATATTTTAATCATTAATACCCTTTTGTGTCTTAAAGACAATTAATAATTAAAATCTAGAATCCAAAGTTACATTTAAATATTGGTTAGGTGACCTTTATCCCTCTATTTAAATTAACAAGGTAGTCAACGTTTGACAATTGCAACTCTTTGCAACTTCTAGCCATATGGGATCGGTTAAACATCTTTATGTTTAGTTGGCATGTTTAATCCCATCAACACCTTTGTTCCCCATGCTTTGGTGACCCTAAGTTCATGGTTTCCAAATCAAGTCGTCCAACTTACACAAACGTGTGAGTTTATTCACATAAGTGGTTAGGTGACCTTTATCCCACAAACATGGTAAACTCACCTCGAACATACAAGTTCCCTCAAATGTGGTTAGGTGACCTTTATCCCACAATAAGAGTTCCCAAGTGTTTCGAGTGTTGTATAAAAGGATGGTGTTTGACTTGTTTTATAAAAGGGTTTTTTAATATTTCAAAATTCTAGTTTAGAAAATATTATGTACCATATATTTGCATGCATTCAAATCAATGGTACTTTGGTGAAAACAAATTTTCAAGGTTCTATTTAATAAAACCCATTTTATTATAAAATCATTAATTTTTAATTTTTAATAAAACCTTTATTAAATATTTTAATGACTTTTTCAAGAACCAATTTTACGCTTGTTGTTGATTATTAGTTTGTTAAGTCATGCATATCTACATATCATCTAAACAACAAAATAAACAACCACACAAGCATAACAATAGGTGCATAACCATAGCCAACTATTTTGACAACACTTGTTAGCCGAAACAAGTGTGCCAAAAGGTCCTTCCTAAAGGGTAAAAATTGACACAAGCAATGTGTCGTTGAACTCCCACTTGATCCCGCATCCAAATGCTTCAAGTCTCCTTCTTGTGTTGTGATTTCTCCACCTTCTTTGAGCTTCCAAAAGTTTTTTATTTTCAGCTCCAAACTCCTTTGGACTCCAAAAATGAGTTTTGGTTATCGGGTTAAAATCCCGTTGAGAACGATGAAGTTCTTTGGACCGAATATTATGGTCCAAACCAAAACCGCATTTTTGTGTGCATCTTCTTTTACAAAATATATCCTAATACATTTTTTCTAGTAAAATAACATGCACCTAATCTATTTATTTTACATGCCAAATGAAAATAAATAAATTACATATCTTCTAATGGAAGAACAAAATAATAATTATTACAACCCATTGAAATAATAAATCACAACACAATCATTCATCACAAGGTCATGGCTAGGTCATATGCACCAAAATATATAGCCAAATATATACATGTATTAATTTCAAGAAGCATAAAAAAATGGTTCCCTTTTATAAACATTTTCGGCTATTTTCAAAAAACCGAAAAGTTAAGTTTTGTCCAAACAAACAAATCATCCATATGAAATAAAATTTTCAAGATTCTCTTATGCATGTAAGAAAATAATCTTGAAAAACAAAGGGTTAACCATGTTAAAATTTTCGGCCATAGGGTTTTCTTCAAACCCGAAACCCGATATTTTTAATCTATTGAAGTATGCACTCATATAAGCGGCTCTAGATGCCATTGATGGGGTTTTAACATGTTTATCAAAGCAATTTCATCCATATGAAATAAAAACGCAGCGGAAATATTGTTTAAAACATGTTACTTTTATAAGATATAAAACCATTTATATGCAAAATCCCAAAACCTGGATCCATATACGAGATGTATACTGTCAAACACAACCATAGGATGTTTAGAAAACTACCTTCTTGAAGTACAAGGATTATGAAACGGATGATGCTTCTTGAAATGGTTGTCTTCAAGAGTAGCTAGGATTTAACACTTGAAACGAAACCGAGTTTAGCTAGGATTTAACACTTGAAACGAAACCGAAAAGCTCCTTGGAACCCTTCTATGGCCGAAATTTTGAGAGCAAAAATTCAGCTCTTCTCTTTGATATTATCTCTTGCACTTTTATATTTTTTGTCATACAAAATATATAAAATGATGAGAGAAGAGCCACCTCCTTTTTGCCCAATCAAGAGGCTTCTTCCACATGCAAAATGCATGAAAAGAGTTTGGACCAAATTCTTTGGTTAGAGAGAAAGGGGGGCTGGCCCCTAGGTGGGTGTTTTTAAAAAAAATATCAATTTTATTTTATTAAATAAAGTCTTGTTTATTTTTATAACTTTTATAAAATAAACACTATATGTTTTCAAGACTTTATGCACCTCTTTTAAAATTGTTATTTAACTTATTAAATAACAAAAATAAAATATTATCTCATAATAAATTATCCACATAATTTATTGGTTTCTCAAGTGTAGTTATTTAGAAAACCAATTTCTAAATATTGTAAGTGTTAATATTTATTTGTTTGATCATATCACAAATAAATAATATAAGTGTTTGTCTAGCTTGTTATTGGGTATGACTCGACTTGGATCATAACGTACTAGCCACATCAATTTAATATGTGTCTTGGGCATACAGAGTCCTACAATTAATTAGTATTTTCGATGTATATCTCCTTATTTCGTGAGGTGAGACGATAAGGAATGAGAATCCGGTTAGAAGCTCTTTCCAAAGGTGGTTGGGGCACGCAACATTAGCAAGAGGTTCAAGCGGACTAACAACGATTGTCAATTGTGAGAAAAGCACAACTCCCAAGGTTTATGAGGCTGCGAGGATAACTTGTTATCCTTGCATTGATACGTTTGGCCTCATCTATGCCACTTTTGTTCTCGAGACAGCTGGGGCACGTAACACGAGAAGAAAAGTAATAGTCGTCCTAAAACAGTCACATGTGTCGACGAAGCTCTTGCACCTTGGAAGGATAAACTAGACACCAAGTGTCATGTTGTGGCTCCAACACTGATGGTTCGCATTATGCCCCAAGTGTTACTAGTAGTAGGATGGCATAGACTATTAATTTTAATTTTTACCAAATAGGGTCGTTATAGTTGGTTTTAATTTAGATATTAAATTTGCGACATAACCAAAAGGACCCTTACACCTCTCTGGACAATTAGTTTTAGATAACCTATAAAACTAAGTTTGTCGCGACTTGGAATAACCAATTTTAAGTTAATAGAAAACTATTAAGTTAATAGTTTTGGAAAATAAAAACTAGTTTAATTTGCAAAACTTAATTGGTTATTATTTGTTTCAAAAAATAGCCTTTTTTTATAACAAAAACTTTAATAAGTTGTAAAAACAATTTAGAACTTGTTTTAATGTGATTGTTTTTAATATTTTAAAACTCCTTTTAAAATCATGTTGGTATTTAGGTTGGTTACGTTATAACAATTTATAAAATAAAAGCAACCACAATAGCAAGATAAATATGTAAATCCATATGGCCAAAATTGTACGATCTTGCTAGAGCCTAATAGCAAGATCAAACGGGTCACGGGGTCACAACACACAAACAACCACAAGGATGGACTTGAGTGCACCTTGTTGTCTTGAGCAACTCCCACTAACTCCAAGACTCCTCTTGGTATTCGGTTTTGCTTCGGGTCTTCGTATCAACAATATTTAACAAGTAAATACAACAAAGACAAAAAGGCCTATCTATTACAACTTTGAACCACAAGACGGGCCAAAACCATAAACTAATCTATTACAACTTTGAACCATCTCGGTGGCCAAAAATAATAATTACAAAACTGAATAAAATATACAACTACCAAAAATAAGGTCGGGCCGGATTTACACATCGCACAACAATCACAAAATAAATCGGGCAATGGTTTCGGTCAAGAAAAACAAATAAAATATTGACCAAAATAAAAGTGCCCTTAAAAATACTTAGATCAGAAACTTTAAATAAATAAAGTTTGCGTTCTAATTCCGGTTAAAAGGACCGGTACCGACTCGTATGTTGTAACCAAGGCTCTGATACCACTATTGGGTTTCCGTGGTGACCGGTCAAAATTTTATTTATCAAAAACCCGATTCAATAAATAATAGTTAATTAATTAAACAAGTTAATTAATAAAACGCAACGGAAAAATAAACTAATGATCAACAAAACGAAACCCGACAGGATCCGGTTATATGCAAATACGAGCACAGTAAAAAATATTTAACTACCGATGAGAAAAAATTTACCTCGGTTAATGACTAACCGGTCGAGACACCGAGGTTCAACGAACAAGTTCTAGTAAACGAACCAACGAAACGCGACGAAGGAGGTGGCGCCAAGCGACAGCCAACCGTGGCAAACAGCAGTGGCAGTCGGCTGCAACAGTGGCGGCTGGCGGTGGCGGACAGCAGCGGTCAGCGGCGGGACGGCGGAGGCGGGGGAGGCAACGGCGGCCCGCGGCGGTGGCCGGTTGTGTATGTGGTGTGGTTGAGAGCATTTTTTTTTTGTGTTCTACATTTTTGTTAATCCAACTCTTCTCATAAAAATGCAAGAACCAAAAAATATATAAAAGGCATGGACCTTTTGCATGTTAGCCAAGTGTCACACCATGCATGATGCATGTGTTCTAATTGGCCAAAAGTTAGGTGCATGACAAGTGGCGGTAGGCGGACGCATGTCGACATGTGGCGCAGCAAAGGTGCATGTGCGACAAGTGGCGTAGGGTGAGTATTCTCGTGTCACCCGGTCCATGTACCCGTCTCTTAGTTAATACCCACTTATGATCATAAATATAATTATGACATGTCTCGTATGTTGTTCGTAATTACCAGTTAAACAGGTTAAGTGGATTTTAGTTCGTTGCCCAAGGTGTAACTCTTACGGGTCAAGACTCGGTCGGCAGCGTTGACTTATCGCACCAGACATAATATCTAACAATTCCCTCCCAAGAAGAGAGGATGGTTCAGCAGAGGAGCTTATGAGCGTAGAAAAAGAATGAAAAAGTTACAGCAACAGCGAGTTTTAGGAGCCGCTAATAGAGAAATGAACTCTCAAGATATATTTAATAGGAGACTAGCAAACTTCCACATATTAGCAACCACAGCCGCTGACCCGAATCTAGAACAACTCATAGCACCCCAACCATTACCAGTGTTTCCCACACAACCAATGGAAATTGAAGCCAACCCAGAAAACCAAATCCCAATGCCTGCTTTTGACCCAGCTGAGATCCCTAGAGTACCAGCACCCCATCCCCCAGACTATGACCCATGGTTTGACGACCATAGGGATTTTGAACAATGTTACCCAATACTAGACGAACCCATGCAAAACCTAGAAGGACCCTACCCAGACCTGGACCCTCTAGATCCCTATTTTGATAATGACCTATACATCAGGGAAATTCTAGAGAACTCGTACCCTTACGAAGAACCGATGCCCTAGTTCCCAGACCCAATACCAGCACCTGCACCACCCACGAGCACTGAGAATGTGCAAGAACTCCGAACCTTTGGTGAGGAGATTTTAGAAGGAAGTGAAAGAATGCGACAAATAGGTGAAAGGCTCGTCTGGAAATATGACGAGCGTAACATGGAATTTTGGATGAACTCATACCAGTAATAGTAATAATATATATATATATATATATATATATATAATATGTGTGTATGTTTGAAGAAAAAAAATTACACATATAATAATAGATAAATAGCTACGGATGCATAATAGTATTGTAATTTTAGATTTTAGTTCCAGTTTGTACTAGACGCATAATATATAAAATAGAGTAAAGGTCGCAATGACGACGATTTTGGATCAATATGCTTGTGTTGTGATTGTTTGTATTAGATATTGTCTTGTGATATTAATACGTGGTAAATGTTTAAAATTCAGATGGATAACGAAGTGAACCAGGAAAACCAGAATAACGATAACCAGAATAACAATAATAATGGAAACCGAGTGGATAACAGTGCCATCCAACACATAGTGGCACAAGGAATTATAGACGCAATGCCATATATTATCAAAACGGTTAAGGAAGCGGATAATAATAAAAGTAATATTGGCAGTAAACGACCACCTACTGAACCTGAACACAGCGTAAACAATGGACCCATACTTCAAGTGCCCATTCCAAAAAGAAGAAGAACCATGACTTATGGTTGTTCTTACAAGGAATTCTGGTCCTGTAAACCAATAGAATTCTCAGGAAATGAAGGGGCCATTGCAGCTCTACGCTGGATGGAAAAGACCGAGGCAGTCTTAAAAATAAGCAAGTGTGCGGAAGAGGATAAGATAATGTTTGCCTCCAATCTGTTTAAGAACTCAACCTTAGAATGGTGGAACACTATCCTCCAGTCCAGTGGAAGTGACCAAGTCTATAATATGGAATGGAATGAGTTTAAGAATATGGTGGAAAGGAAATTATGCCCTCCTAATGAAAAAGAGCATATAGTAAATAAATTCTTAAACCTTAGGATGACCGGAGTGGATAGGAAAGGTTACACTATGCTATTCTTCGAATATGCTAGAATAGTGCCGACCCTTGCATCACCAGAACCAGTATTAATCTCCCATTAGATCTGGGGATTAATCAGTGAGATTAGGCACGTAGTCAAGGCAGCTAGACCACAAACCATAGAAGAAGCATTAGAATTAGCAAATACCTTGACTGATGAATTAGTGCGTACACAAGAAGAGAACCAAAAGAGGAACCTAGCTCAGAAACTTACCCAAGAATTCCGCTATGGAAATTCCAATCGTGGGAAAAACATAGGTTCTACCTCTGCACCTTACTGTAAGGTCTGCAAGAAGAAACATTCAGGAAGATGCTCCACCTACTACAACTTCTGCAAGATACTGGGACACAAAGAAGAAGATGTAGGAAGAAACAAAGTAATGGAGTGTGCTTCAACTGTGGAGAAAAAGGTCACATCAAGCCAAACTGCCCGAAACTAGCTCCAGCCATAAACAACAAGAATACTAAAAATGCTAGAGCATTCGTTCTAACCGCAGAAGAAGCTAAGATGATCCCGGACGTGATAGCCGGTACGTTTTTGGTTAATGATGTTTTTGCTAAAGTATTATTTGACTCTAGTACGAACCAAAGTTTTATTAATACTTTATTTTGCAAACTTCTCAATCAACTATTAACTAAACTCCCACAAGAATGTCTAGTAGAAATAGCAAATGGGGAAAACATTAAGATTACCGAAATCTTGCAGGGAGCAAGAACAGAATTTTTAAATCAAAAGTTTATTGCAAACCTTTATCCAATGAAACTGGCAGGATTTGATGTTGTATTAGGAATGGATTGGTTAATAGCCAATAAAGCCAGTATTTTATATGATCAAAAGCCAATCCAAGTAAATTCACCAAAGGGTGAAAATATCACAATTAAAGGAGATAAGCCATCTAGATCTACGAAATTCATTTCTGTGATGAAAACAGCCAGTTATGTAAGAAAAGGATCATTAGTGTATTTGATTTCCATAATCATTAACACTAAAGGAAAAGAATCGAAAGATATTTCCGTAGTATCTCAGTTTTCAGATGTGTTTCCCGAAGAGCTACCAGGACTACCTCCAGACAGGGAAGTTGAATTCGGAATTCATCTGCTACCAGGGACAACACCAATTGCCAAAGCACCTTACCGTTTGGCACCAGCATAAATTCAAGGGTTAAAGAAACAGTTAGACGAACTGTTGGGGAAAAGATTCATACAGCCAAGTTCATCGCCATGGGGAGCACCGATCTTATTTGTCAAGAAGAAAGACGAGTCGATGCGTATGTGCATGGATTACCGTGAATTGAACAAGGTCACGATTAAAAATCGGTACCCATTACCAAGAATTGATGATCTGTTTGATCAACTGCAAGGAGCACAATTTTTCTCTAAGATCGATTTACACTCATGATATCATCAATTAAAGGTACAGGAAGAGAGAACAGGGTATGGCCATTATGAATTTACTGTCATGCCATTTGGTTTAACCAATGCCCCAGCCGCATTTATGGACATGATGAACCGAATATGTAATCCATATTTGGATAAATTCAGAATTGTTTTTATAGATGATATTCTCATTTATTCTAAAAGTAAAAAGGAACATGCAGCGCATCTACATGCACTCCTAAATTTGATGAGAAAAGAAAAGCTTTACGCAAAATTCTCAAAGTGTGAATTTTGGTTAGAAGAAGTATAGTTTCTTGGGCATTTAGTCAACCATGAAGGAATCCATGTGGATCCCACAAAGATTAAGGCAATTACTAAATGGAAAACCCCTGAGTCACCAACCGAGGTTAGAAGTTTTTTAGGATTGGCCGATTATTATAGAAGATTTATTCAAGATTTTTCTAGAATAGCCATTCCCTTAACTAAGCTAACCTGTAAATCTGTTAAGTTTGAATGGGGACCAAAACAAGAAGAAGCCTTTAGAATCCTTAAGCAAAAATTAACCAACGCACCCATACTAGTGTTACCAGAAGGAACATAAGACTTTGTAGTCTATTGTGACGCTTCTTGTAGGATCGTTTTGCGACCAAATGAGTCGATTAGAGTCAACACAAAGCTGTTTGAAAGGAGAAAACAATCAAACAACCTCAAATCAGTGTAAGAAATGTGTAGAAACAGAGTATGATACTTAAAACAAGCTTCTCATTGATATATGACTTGATTACACGGTGAAAATTGGACAGAACTTCGTTACACCTTGACTAATTTCGTACCAAATGAGAAGCTACACCTGCCTATATATAGGCTGTTGATTTCGCTTGATATGACCACATGTCATTTCGAGCGAAATTACCAACTTTAATTTCGCATGAAATGACCACATGTCATTTCAAGCGAAATTACTACAAAACAACATAAAATTACATTTTTGACCCCTATACAAGCTACCGACATGACTTAGACTTTAGACATAGGCTATAGACATTATGCACCAACAAACTCCCCCTTGGATATTGCCGGAGTCTTCAGTCAGGTCTTCAACGCTTTCTTCACAACGACTTGAATTTTTCTTCCCTCGGCTTAGGCTTTTTCATCAACAGCTTCCTAAGCTTCTCGTTCTCTGCAGCAGCTTTCAGTGTTTCATCGGCTTGTTCTTTCATGAATTTACCTCTTTTCGCTTCAAGTTTCTTTTTTTCTTTCTCAGCTTTCAACGCTTCCTCTTTCTCAATCTCTCTCCACTTTGTCGACCATTTATTTTCAGCATTGATTCCTTTCTGGAAACAAATAGATACAACCTTCTGAAACTACATCGCCTGCTCTTTATCTTCAGCTTTGTAGCAGATCTTGTTTACAAACAAACATTCAATGTCTTTAGCTGAGCAGTTGATAATCCACAATGGATCATACAAGTGAATATATCTAACTTCATTTTCCACCATGTATGTGATTGCCGCTTCAGTCGACAAGTAACTGTACACCCAACACACAAACCCTTTATAAAACTCTTGCTCCATCTTTGGCAAAGGAATGTTCTTGATCACTTTAGGCTTCTTCACATGCCAAATTGTCTCTTCAACACCAGTCACTGGATCTACCCTCTTTACTTTCTTCGGGTAGTAAGGCTTCCAGTGTTTGAATTCTCTGTAACCTTCAAACTTGATCAAACCCCAAACAGGCACATCATACTTTCTGATAGGATAATCCAAAGATCTGACTTTTGCAAGTTCTTCAACATCCCACCAGGGCAAAGTCATAATATCCTGAATGTATTCAAAGTACGGCACACCACACTCTCTACGAATAGCATATGCATTGACCTGTAGTAGAAAGCCCCAACTGATAATATCTCCCAGTGACACATCCCTGTCTCTCTTATAAAACTTGAGCGGGCGTTTGAATTTTCTTTCGGTACTCTTTCTAAACCACTTCTTGTGTTCTTCGCGTTGTGCATCTTTCATTGTACCATCAAAGTTCTTATCTTTCAGACATTCTGCAACTTTTCTCCTCAACTCATCAGCATTTGCTTGACTGAAAAACTCGACAAGCGTTGGAAAATCAGAAGTATCAACATTCTCACTTTCTTCGTCGCTGCACTCTTCAAATGGCAATTCGATCATAGTTGTTTGCCTCATCAACATACTTGTACTGATAGTCTGGCTGTTGATTCATATCAAATGCATTCAACTCTTCTTCAAAGTCAAACTTGAAGTCAGGATCATCAATACGTGTCATTTCAATAATATCAGCCATGGTGTAAGTATGTCTAATTTCTCCCTCTTTAACTTCAGGTTCAAGACGCAAAATTAAATTTTCTCTTTTATCAACATTTTCATCATCAACGTTCTCCCCCTCACCTGTAGCATCCTCAGGCTCTTCATTCATATCATCATGAAGATAATCTTTGACATTCTCTTCATTACCTACAAGTGGTATCAGAGTCAACACAAAGCTGTTTGAAAGGCGAAAACAGTCAAACAACCTAGAATCAGTGATAGAAAGGTGTAGAAACAGAGTATGATACTTAAAACAAGCTTCTCATTGATATTTGACTTGAATACACGGTGAAAATTGGACAGCACTTCGTTACACCTCGACTAATTTCGTACCAAATGAGAAGCATGACCTGCCTATTTATAGACATCTAATTTCGCAGGGAATTACCACTTGTAATTTCATGCGAAATTACCATGTAATTTCGTGTGGAATTACCAATTGTAATTCCATGCGAAATTACCGTGTAATTTCGTGTGGAATTACCAATTGTAATTTCGTGCGAAATTACCTTCCAACCTATTTTTGACATATTTCATGAACTTCGTGCCCTGATCTTTCAATACTTATCTAAGACTCGAACGAAGACGAAGTCGACAGACGTATGCACCAACACTTCTAAGTTAGGTTATGGATGTGTGTTGATGCAACGTCAAAAGGCTATAGCTTACGCCTCTAGACAACTTAAGAATCATGAAGAGAATTATTCAACCCATGATCTAGAATTAGGAGCCATAACTTTTGCCCTGAAAATTTGGAGACATTACCTTTACGGTAGTAAGTTTACCATTTTCACCGATCATAAGAGTTTAAGGTATGTTTTCGGGCAAAAGGAGTTGAATATGAGGCACATACGTTGGATGGAGATTCTTAGTGATTACGATTATAATATCCAGTATCATGCAGGAAAGGCTAATGTAGTTGCTGATGCTTTAAGTCAAAAGTATCACGAAAAGCCAAAAAGAGTACGTTCTCTTAAATTAAATCTAAAAGTAGATTTAAATAAACAGATTAGGAAAGCACAAGAATCAGTAATCAAGGATGACACTGAAAAATTGAAAGGAATGATTAAGGAATTAGAACAAGGAACAAATGGAATTTGGAGATTCCATAAGAAAATGATGTGGATACCCAAATTAGGAAACCTACGCCACCGTATATTAGAAGAAGCCCATAAGTCTAAGTATACGATGAATCATGGAAATGATAAGATGTATCAGTTTTTAAGAAAGAACGTCTGGTGGATAGAAATGAAAAAGGATATAGCTGCTTATGTTACCAAGTGTCTAACCTGTTCACAGGTTAAAGCTGAACATCAGAAACCCTCATGTTTATTGCAGCAGTTAGAAATGTCGATTTGGAAATGGGAATTGACAACAATGGATTTTGTTACCAAATTACCCAAAACAAGAAAAGGTAATGATACAATCTGGGTGATTGTAGACAGGCTAACTAAGTCAGCTCATTTCTTACCAATGAAGGAAACCTTCAGTATGGAACAGTTAGCTAAGTTATATGTAAATGAAATAGTTTCATTACATGGAATTCCTTTATCAATTGTTTCTGATAGAGATAGCCGTTTTACCTCTCATTTTTGGACAAGTTTCCAAAAAGCAATGGGAACCAAGCTAAATCTAAGCACAGCTTATCATCCCCAAACGGACGGACAAAGCGAAAGAACAATTTAGACGATGGAGGATATGCTTAGAGCTTGTGTATTTGATTTCGGAGGTAATTGGGACGATCACTTACCCTTAATAGAATTTTCTTACAATAACAGCTATCACACCAGTATCAATGCTGCACCATTCGAAGCACTTTAAGGACGAAAGTGCCGAACTCCAGTCTGTTGGGCAGAAATTGGAGAAAAGCAACTCTATGGACCTGAGATAGTGCAAGAAACAACTGACAAGATTGTTCAAGTCAAGGAATGACTGAAAGCAGCACGTGATCGACAAAAGAGTTATGCTGATAACAGGCGAAAGCCGTTGGAATTCCAGGTAGGCGACAAGGTGTTATTAAATGTCTCTCCTTAGAAAGGAGTGGTAAGATTCATCAAAAGGGGAAAGCTAAGCCCCAGGTATGTTGGACCTTTTGAGATTATTAAAAGAATAGGACCTGTAGCTTATCAGCTACAACTGCCAGAGGAAATGGCAGGAATACATGATGTATTTCATGTATGCAATCTCAAAATGTGCTTAGCTGATGAATCACTAGTAGTGCCTCTTAAGGATATAGAGGTAAATGAAAAGCTTAAGTTTGTAGAAAGGCCTCTACAAATTGAAGACAGGAAAGTCAATAATCTCAAACACAAAAGATTGGTTCTAGTTAAAGTGAAATGGGATTCCAAGAGAGGACCAGAATACACATGGGAGCTTGAATCAGAGATGCAAAGGAAATATCCACACCTGTTCCAGTAGACCTCGAGGACGAGTTCTAAAACAAGGTGGGGAGGATATAACAACCCTCCTAAAATTATTTCTGACACCCCTAAGATAATTAGAATGTCCCTATACATCCTAAAATACACCCCGTATGTGTAGAATGGCCCTAAATACCTTTATTTTTATAAAAATTAATTAAAAATCAGATTTTTGGGTCATTGGCGGGCCGCGAAGACCTAGCCCTGGTCTTACGCGGGTCGCGAGCGAAGAGACATGCGGAATGACCCGGAAGCCGCCACATGTCAACATGTGGCGAAACTAGATCAGTGACCAGGCTAGGCTAGGGCTTACCCGGCGTATGTCGGGGCCGCGAAGGCTAAGCCTTCAGCTTACGCGGGGCGCGAGAAATAGTCTGATCTGCCTCGTTGTAAGTATTTTAACCCCCAGTTACGTATTAGATACGCTGCCTGATTAATCTAGTGCTCCGTAACGGCTGTCGATGTTCTGCCCGACGTAGTCGTTGGAGTTCTGTCTCGGGGAGGGTATAACTACTGTAAACATTGTGGTATAATACTAAAGCGTGTGCATTGTGTAATTAATAGATAATCACCAGGAAATCACAAAGGAAAACCCTAAATTAGCAATGTGAGTAATCTACTTTTTGTAAACCTTTTTGCAAACTGATTTTATAAAACCTCAATTGTTTTAATTTATATTTCAAAGTGATTGAGTATTTGTATTCTACAATTATCGTCGGTATGTTGGGGTTTTGTATACAAAATTTGTTACTACACTGTGAGTAGTAACATGACCACAAGTCGGGTTGACAGTACCGTGGGTGGTAATTAAAGTAGAAAACAAACAAATGTAATTGCGAGATTGCCCTCAATACTGTAAAACTGTTAAAACCTGTCTTGATTAAACTGGGATTCACTCACCAGTATTTCCCACTGACAAAATGTTTTAAACGTGTTTCAGGTAACAAAATGTGAAAGCCAAATAAAAGGCAGCTGGACAGCACTGAAAGCTTGGAAAAGTGGGTATAAAAGTTACCTAAATAAAGAAGATGTTTTATTTCAATAAAACAGGGTTTTTCCCTACAAATCAGTTTGTAATGAAAACTTGGGTTTTATCCCAATATATTTATTAATATAAAATGTGGTGTTTTACTCTGATAAAATATTTCCTAACTACGGTCCTGATGTAATTTCCGCTGCTAAATAATGATAAACACCGATACCACTGAATCTGATATCGCGGCCGCCCGTTCTTGGGTGAAAAGGGGACGGGGGTTGCGATAAGTCAATTACAAGGATTTGAAACAAATAAAACAACATGAATAATGAAATACAATACAATAGGAGTACAAAATTTAAAGTGTGTATCTAAGCATCCTACTAGATTCTATGCATCACCAACATAATCATTAAACCTGCAACATGTTTTAAAAGTATAGTTCAATACAAAGGTATTGGCGAGTACACTAGTTTTAGGCTCGTGACATATGTATAAAAAGTATTTTCAATCCAACATTGCATTTTGTTATACAAGGTCAAACTATCATGCAAAACTAACAGTCAAACCCAAGTGTCCACAAGAATAATAGCATCCCTCGATATAGTAATATCGAGACTGTAAAGAATATAACTTAACAAAACCCTGTCAGGTGGTGTGCTACTCCTATAGCGCTATAATTGTTAAGGCGGGTTAACAAGTAGTATGAATTCTAGCATGAACTTAAGCATAACAAAGCATGTATAAGGATTGATTGAATAAAGCATGTTTGTGAATCGTGCATTTTAACAAGTAAAACATGTTGCACCCAAAGTGTATTAAAAGGAAAATGGGTCAAGTGTACTCACAAAATTGCTAAGTCTTCTGATTATCCAAGTGTTGACGAGTGGATGAGATTGGGAGGACGAATGTATAAGGGTTAAAGTTCAAGGTGTGTTTAGAGTAGAGATTCGGAATTTAAAAGGAATATGGAAAGTACATATGCAAAAGTAATCATCTAGTCATATAATTATTGTTTGACATTATGAAACCCCAAGGGTTAGAACGCTTTCATGGGTAAATTACCCCTTAGAATCATAACAAGTTATTAAGTCTTAGATGATGTAATCTAATACTTTGACAAGTGAACACAAATTTATCATTAAAGGTTCGATTATTTGGATAATATATAAGTATTATATAATGTTCATATAGTCATATAGGTCAAGCATAAGGTAGGAGGATGAATCCCCCATTTAGGTACCTCTTTGTTTATCATAGAAGTCATGTAGGAGGTAGGAAGAACAAGTCTTCCATTTAGGTACCTCTAGGTGTTCACCACTACACTTGATGTTATGAACATTCAAGGAGGGTCATGAACATACAATAAGAAAGGAAATAAGACAACTAATCTATGATAAAACATCAAGCAATGTGTGGATTTTCAAGTAGGATAGCCCAAGCTAATAGTAAATCACACAATCATAAAGCTTTAGGCTTGAACATCACTTGTGGGTTAAACCCTTAAACAAAACAAAAAGTTTGTGAGGTTTACACCTCTGATTATACATGTCTCAACCTTGTTTTTAAGCCCAACTAACCATATAAGTGGTTATGAGCACAAGGACATAGGTTTGAGATGAGATAACTCAAGTTTAATCACATTTAACAAAGATTGGATCAAAAATAGAAAGATCAGTCAACTTTGGAGCCTTTTTGGTGACATTCCACACCTTGGTTTTCCATGGAAAACCTGTGGAAATGTTCCTAAGGTCAATCCAAGTAAGTAGGAAAAAGAATCAAGTGAAATAGTTAAGAAATGAGTGAGTTATGCTCACTTTTGTGAGAGGTGCTGAATCTGCTCAAACTCTTGATCTTAGCCGCGATTTGGAGTGTTTGAGAGTGAATGGGGAGTTTTAGAATGTGAAAAATGCTTGGAGGAGGCTTGGGTTATATAGGGTATGGATTAGGGTTTCATTGGGTTGGGCTTTGGGAGTGTTTAGTAGGGTTAATCATTGAAACAAGTCCATTAAATCCTGCCCAAGGCTGTTAACAGCCATAAATACCCTTTTTTTCTTTGTGTGACATATAATTGATGTATTTTCGTGAAGCATAATTTGTATTTATGATATACAAGTAATTGAAGGTTGGTTAGTAAAACAAACAACTAAAACTCAACCATAAGGGCTTGTCACAAGCTGTTATTAACAGCTATATATATATATATATATTTGTTGTTTAAATGTAATAAAAGGTATAAAAGAGATGCACTTTATATAAATAAGATGTAACATAATGTTTAGTGTATAATTCACATGTTATCAAGGTCTAAAGGGCATATTAAACATGTTTTTAAGTATCAAAATGTGTGATAAAAATACACGTATGTTGTCACACCCCGACCACGTAAAACAACAAAACGTGGCGGAAACGTCGGGGAGTGTTGTAACAGAATCATTGTTTCACAACCATGGATTAAACAATTTCGTTTTATTTAATGAAATGTATTACATTACATTGGAATTAGAAACAAAACATGAACAAATAGACTTTTATTGTTATAAAGTCGCTAAAGCCTCGTCCGTTCCTATGTGAGCATGCATCAATATCATCATCAAATATCATCAACTATGGTACCTGAAACACATGTGAAAATACGTCAGCATAAAAATGCCGGCGAGTACATAGGTTTTATGTGAGTGTCAGATTCATGGCTCGTTTTACAAGTTGCAATACTTATTTAAAAACCTTATTTTGAAAAGTGTAGTATTGCGACATAATTAACCAACTCAAATCAAGTTGGATATGATTTATAAAATCTCGTAGCCATGATTCTTAACTCCAAAACATTTTGTTTTATTAAATCAAATCGTAAAACATCTCGTATAAACTCGTTAATAAGACTCGTATGGTTTATATTATTCAGAAAACATAATTGTGTGACATTGTTTCAAAATCGTTTACCCAAGTGATCTAGATAACTCAACGATATATAATGTGTTAAAAGCACTTATATATAGGAAGTACCAGCGGCGTATCCACCATGCTTTTAACACATTACACCCGACCCGTTACCTAATCACTTCCCTAACCCAATGGTTCAAACAGTTACAAATGGTTCACATAAATCAAATGGTTACGAACGGTTCACATAAATCCAACGATTACAAATGGTTCACATACATCCAATGATTACAAATGGTTCACATACATCCAACGATTACAAATGGTTCAAAACGTAAAACAATTGTGCTAGCATGTTAAGTGAACATACATAGCAAAACATAATGAAATCATGTACTAATAGTGCACTAATGAACATAGCAAGTATATGATATGAAAACATGGAAAACACGAAACTAACAAGTAGGCACATGTGTTTCACCCCAAAATGTTTGTAAAACTGTAAAAGAGGGGACTATGTACTCACTTGAGATTGCTTAGAAGTCTTGAATAACAACCAAGCAAAGCTAGAGGGATCACGGAATCAAACGGCACCTAATATAGGTAATTATGTAAATAAACGGACCTAAATCGGAAGATCGGATAGAATGAGGTTTCGTAAACCAAATGAGTATAGGAACTCATGTAATATGGTTTAACAAATCCTACATACTAAAATGAAATCTAACCTAAGTGCTTACGACCCATTATGACCCGTTTAGGTAGCTTACGCCACTTTAACACGTCGTTCGCGTAAAACGCGTTCAGAACGCCTAACTAGTCCTATGACAAGTATTATATGCCTTAATATGTCTAATATTGTTGTCTAATCAGTTTAGATATCAAAAATTATATTACATATGCTTAAAATAAAGTTATGCGCCAAAAAGGGCATTTTGGTCATTTACCTAAGGCATATAAACTACCTATCATACAACTACTTAAACGAAGTGACCATAAGGTATAACCTCGGAAGGTTATTCCCTATGCAACTATGGTCACCTAATGTGTTTGGTCGGATCCTAATGATCGACCAAACGGGTCGGGTTCGAAAGTATAAGCGGTTGTTTAGACCGCTTACCTTACGACCCTACATAAGCACTAAACCTAAAGTGAAGAGCTAAACATGTTAAACCATGTTTAATGAGATTTGAAAACAGGTTTGGTATCAAAACAAATGGTTTTGATACCTAAAAGTAGTTTGGTTACTAAATACGCAAGAATACGTATTTTGGCCGAAACTACGACTCGCCACTATGCCTAGATAACGTGGTAATCAGTAGGTATAGTCATAAGAGACTAAAACCATCGTGATTACGCTCACGTTATGAAGTTCAAACGAACTTCATGTTGACCATAAACTGGTCAATGCAGAAAGTCAAACAAAGTTTGACTTTCATGCTAAAACGCGTAAAAGAACGAAAGAGGACTTACAAAAGGTCCAAGAATGGAAATCTAGATCCAACTTGCTCAGGTATGAGGTGCTAAGCCCCAACTTAGAGAAAATAGATCAGATTGTGTGAGTTACAACAATGAGGAGCATGGGTATTTATAGGATTTCTAGGACCGTTAGGATCGTTCCTAGAAAATCGAGCTTAAATCTGGACCGTACACATGCACCCATGGTTTTGCAAAACCATGGGCACCTTAAAAATAGCCCATAGTAAGTTATAAACCATGTGCAAATGAGGGGAACAGCTGGAACAAGCTGAAAATCAGATTTTCCATTTTGGTCCCTTCCTAAGATAACTATGGCAGATTGTCAATTTTGGTCCCTGAATGTGCAAAACATGGTTTTTGATGCATTTTTTTTACATGTTTAAGCCCCGTTAATCCTATTTCAAGGCTCTAAAATGAAGTTAAAGTATAGGGAACATGAAACATGCTCAAAAATATCTCGGATGTCGGTTCGTTTGACCGTACGGTTGCGTTATTCGGTTAATTACGACGAAACACGAACGAACGCGAAAAACGGTCCAAATTACGCGACGAATGGATTTTTATCAAGCCAATCACTAAAATAAAATATTTTAAGAGTGAATTTCAAGTTTTGTCCTTTATCTTTAGGCCACTTTGCAAGTTTTGTCCTTTATGTTTAAATTTAACGAGTTTTGTCCTTTATGTTTAAAAATCAAGCACGTTTTACCCTTTATGTTTAAAAATCAAACACGTTTTGTCCTTTATGTTTAAAAAATCAAGCACGTTTTGTCCTTAAAAATCAAGCATAAAGGACAAAACGTGCTTGATTTTTAAACATAAAGGACAAAACTCGTCAAATTTAAACATAAAGGACAAAACTTGCAAAGTGGCCTAAAGATAAAGGACAAAACTTGAAATTCACTCATATTTTAATGATTACATAAATTTTTGGATGTCCGGATGTATTCAGAACGTAAGATATGCGCGAAAATGCAAACTTATCCACTTTTTGACGCTTTTAGTCCCTATTGATCAAGAAAGATTATTTTTATGCACCAAACACCTCAAAGCCTAGTTCCGGAATGTTCGTTACAGTACAAATCGGCATACTTTCGCAGTTTGTCGAAATTAGTCCCTGTAAGCGAATAAACTTGATTTTGCCACACCAAACCCTCCAAAACTTATTTCTAAGTTATGTAAAGGTTATTTAAGGTATGTTAAGCCTATTTCACTATTCTGGAGTGTTCGTTGCATTAAACTGGTTATATTTACGCATCAGTGCGCGTATAACCTTCCAGAAAGCGATTTAAAGCTTGAAATCGAACATGAATTGATATGTGCAAACAATACACGTATTTTTACAAATCCCAAGTATGAAACACAATATTTCATAAATTTGGTATTTGTTTGATGGTCGCAGAGGCACAGGTGTCACATATGTGACATATCAAATGTAACAAATATCTTTGATTTATGATTAGGTATAATCTAGTGAAAACATATAACTTAATCTTACAATCAAATAACCGAGTATTTGAATGTATGGAGATTTGAGAATTACGAATACACGGTCAATGTTTACGAGTTAAACTTACGTTTAAGCGAATTACGAATCATGTATCAAACGAATGCACGTGTTAATGTATAAACATGTATAAACAATGAATAATTCACACAGAAGATTAATTTCATTATGATCGAAGTCTTGGATTTACAATATCTTGAAACGAAACACGATTACAAAGGAAACGAGCTACCAAAAATGGAAATACAAGACATGCTTCCTAAATAGGGAAAGTTATGAAAAATCAGGGCGTTATAGAGATGAAGCTATCTGCATCGGGTTGTCAAAATTTTAAAATGTTTTGAATTTTAGGGGGAGTAAAAATTTTAGAAAATACAAAAATATTTGAAAATTTGAAAAAGCCAAAAACAATAGAAAATACAAAATGAGTTTTTGTGAAAAAAAAAGGAAATGATAGTACATCAGTAGACAATCGCAACATACTAAAGAAATAAAAAGTCAAATGTGATAAACGGTCTCACTGGTGATATGCCAATAGGTTTTTACACATTTAGTAGATTGATTTCGAGATATAAACCTAAATATCAATATCTTACTTATCTCGTGGGGAACATCTCTCGGATATATGGGTAACCCCTGAAATCTTGTTTGAGAGATTACCTAATTCTGAGATACTAGGTCTTTATACTGTTTGATATCTGGGGTATTATACCTGGTCTTCTGATTTTGCGTCAGCAATGCCCTAGACCTCGTATAATACTTTATGGGTTTTAAAAAGCTTTCCCTCTGCATAAAAATTGAAAAATATTGAAAGATATGAATCAAGTGCAGTTGTAAAGAAGATCTCTAAGTGGGACACACCTAAAGTCGAGCCTTCATCTCTTTGACTGAACGGTAGTTCATACCTGAGCTCTCAAGATCTCGCACTAACCCAGAGAATAGATATCAATATAGTATACTCACATGTAAGACTGAATCTAGGGAATCTTGATACGGGAGTATATTCTGGGGTGGGACACACGAATAAGTTTAGTTCTTAAAACACTAAATCTCGTATCTCGGAACAGTTGAACTTTGTGTGAAAATTTAAGTGGATCAGTATACCGACAATCTAAGTGAATCGTTTAGAGCTTAAAGTATATAATAGCTCAATGGTGCTAGTGATTTGTCATAAACTGATATGATCCTCTAACGCAAATTCAAACAAAAATATGTGTGTAAATATTTTTTTACTGCTTTTCGCTAAAGAAAAATTACAAAAAGATTTTAGGAGTGTTTTAGCATAAACTTTGAAAAAGTCAAAAAGATTTTGTTTCTACTTTATTTTCAACAACCGATGTTTGAAAACTGAGCTTCAAAGTCTAAGTATGCTAAACATGTTTCTGAAAAATAAACACGTTCATTAATTTGAAACTTGAGGTTTTTAATTGAAAAATTCAAAAATAGTTTGTGAATCTCCAAGGTCATTAAGTTGGACTTGGAAGATAATATTTTCAAATCCTCACTATTAATCACCTGAGAAGAGATTTTGGATTTTTAACTGTCAAATATATAGTTGTTTGATAGGGGGAGAGAGTCAAGTTGATGCTGGATAAGAACATACTATTATTGTTGGTGCATAAATGTCTGTTAACTTCGTCTTTATCGAGTCTTGTGTCTAGATAGGATAAACCAGTGCTCAGAGGTTGGGAAATTAGGTTTTGTAGGTTGATTGATCATTTCGCACGAAATGAGCAATATCCATTTCGTATGAAATGAGATATCTATATATAGGGGAGCATGGTTTGTCATTTGTAACGATCCGGATTTCAGAGCCGAGGTGCTGTCAATTTGTCAACTGATCTGTAAAGCTTTGAAATCAATACAAAGAAGATAATTAGGAAGAATCAAGCTGTAATCAAGTTTGTATCATTGATTCCGCCTTTGATATGGATTAAAACTCTTCTGAACGACTCGTTTAGGTCGCACAACGATCCAACAAGTGGTATCAGAGCTCAGGAGGAAGAGTTCATACCGATTCAGCTTGTTTTCCCCGGATTTTCTAACTTCTACTCATTCTTCTTCACAATTTTCAAAATTTAATGGTTAAAATGGCTTGAATTTCACATATATTACGTAAAACACAGTTTTAACGAATCCTTGAAAGAATTGGACCTTAATTCGACGTAAAACCGGATCAATTTGACAAAATCTTGGCCGAATGTGTGACGTCATCATCATTCCGCACGAAATCAACCTTGAGAATCTCATTTCGCACGGAATCATCTTTGTGGACTTCATTTCACACGAAATCAACCTTGTGTATTTCATTTCGTATGAAATAGACTTTCATTTCGTACCAGAGGACTATTCCGCTTGAAGAGTGTGATTTCGTTTGACTATTTCGCACGAAATAGTCATTTCGCTTGAACGATTACCATTTCACACCAAGTTGGCATTTCGTTTGAAAGTCATTTCGTGTGAAGATCATTTCGCTTGAGACTCATTTCGTTTGAAGATTGATTCATTTCGCTTGAATCTATTTCGTTTGAATCTAATTCTCAAATCACAAATATTTTTCTAAGTGTTTGTTGATTGTTTCAGGTACATCAAGATGGAGGACGATTTTCTCAATCCTTTTAGTAACGTGTTTGCTTACACTAGCAGTTCAGGAGATGGCACAACCAGCAACACAAATGAAAATGTACCAAACCAGAGTCCGAAGAAAACCATTGCTGATTCTTTGAGTGTTGACAGTGCCTACGGCACCTACAACAAACCCCCCAAGCTAATGGCCATAGAGGACTACAACCGATGGGCTAGCAGATTTGAAGAATGGCTATAGGCATTTGCATACCTAAGTTGGAAGAGTTTGAAAACTGGTTTTGACATCGGAAGAACTGACTATGAAAACTTAACTGATACTCCACAAGAGAATTTCATTGCAGAACAAAAATGCATCGCTTTACTTCATCAATCAGTGAGAGATGATATTATATCATTGATTGAATACAAAGATTCCAGAGATCTATAGGAGAAATTAAAGATGAAGTGTGTGGGTGGTGCTGAAATTGTTAAAAACAAGAAAAAGTTGTTAAGAAAAGAATTCGATCTGTTTGGATGTTTGAAAAATGAAAGTGTGTCAAAGATGATAGAAAGATTTGGTCACACTTAAAGCTGGAACTTGCAAGATATGATATTGTGTATTCTCAGGAAGAATTGGTTGATAAACTGTTTGACTCACTGCCTGATGTGAAAGACTGGCAGTACTTTGCTTTAATGATAAAGAACACAGTGAAGTCGACTGATCTGACAGTTGATTTACTAATCGAAAGGTTGGAGAGTCATGAATTGGAGATCAGAAAAACGAACAAAGTCAATAATTCCTCATATCAGCAAAATGTTGACTTATATTATCGAGGAAGTATGATACCTAAATCTGTGTCCCCGAAAACTGCCTTCTCAGCAGAATATTCAAACATGACAAATCAAGAAAGTCCAAGCAGTGGTTATCATGGAGGATCATCTTCAACTCCTCCAAGTCAATCAGTTCCGAAAAATATGTTCCAATGCAAAATTGCTGTTGATCTCAAAAATGCACAAAACTTCAGTGAAGAATCCGCCAAGCAGCAAATGGTGTTTTTGGCATCCGTCTTGGAATCATATGAGAGCCTTGTTGCTGGAAAGATCGGAAACACCAATCTCACCAAGGAAGATTATGATCAAATAGACCCTGAAGAGATGGAGTTAATTGATATAAGATGGTGTATGGCAAGTGCGGTTAGAAGGGCTCAAAGATTCATGGAGATAACAGGTAGACACTCCATTGGTGGTCATTCAACAAAGCTTGGTTTTGATAAATCAAAGGTTACATGCTTTAAATGCAAGCAAAAGGGGCATTTTAAACGAGAATGTCGAAATGCAGCCGCTGATGAAACAGCCAACCCTTTCCGTGAAGATTATTACAAAAGAGCTATCTATCATCAAAACAAAGCAGAATCTCCCAGAGTGAAGCAGATAGAAGATGCTCCCAAAGAAAATTCGAGAGCATTAGCTGTAATCCATGACGACGAGGGATATGATTGGAGTGATGTGTTACCAGAAGAAGACGCAGTGGGATATGCCTTCATGACAAAAATTGTTCCTTGGAAAGATACACGATCAGAGGAAGTAAAATATGTAAATAGGAAGAGTTTAGCTTTAACAATGAAAGACAGACATTTTCGTGCATGGAAAGAAGCAAAAAGCGCGAAGAGATGGGACGCTGACAGAGAATGCTATTTGGATCCTAAGGGAAATATACTTGTGGAACCATCAACACTTCTTGTTGAGACTCTGATTGAGCAAATTACAGAAGAGGAAGAAGCAAATCAAAGATTGTGGTGGGGAACTAATGAAGAAAAAGAAAAGGAGCTACAGTCGAAAAAGATCGATGATGGGATAATCGACACCACGAAAGAATTCACAGCAGATAACCTGAAGAAAATGGCTGACAAAGTGCTTGCAGCAAAAGAGTTAGAGGTAGTTTCTGAGTCTGGAACTGAGTCTAAAAGCAAGGTCAGTTCTAATGATTCAACCAACGTGTCAGGTAAGAAAGCCAAAATTGAGAGCGACTGCAAAAATTGCATGAAAGACTGCAAGGTTTGTAGCACACTTTCTTACATCAGTGGTAAAAAGACTGAAAAGCTGACAGAAAGAGTCAGAGAAGTTGAAAATCAGATCTTAAGTCGTGATAAATTGGTAAAGGCTTCAAATGACAGATTAAAAGAATTAACTGATAAACTTGAAAAAGATAAAATTGACGTAGAACAAATCAGGAAAGAAATCGAAAAGTTAATTCTTGAAAACCGTCAACTTTCTGAAAATTACGAGAAGTTAAAAAGAACAGTAAAAGATTCTGATGAAAGAAATGATAAAACATTTAAAGAAAATCTCCAACTGACAGGAGTACTTCAGTCAAAAGAAAATCAAATCAACCAACAGTTGGATGAGATTGCTAATCTGAAGCTTCAGTTTCAGGAAGCTAAGATTGAAAATGAACGCATCAATCTGAAACTCAACAGTTACAACTCCGCAAGTTTTGTTCTTCAACATATTGTTCCTAAACCAATCGGGAAGAACAAAGCTGGCGAAGATGTTTATTCGGACGGAACTGGGGTTGGGTATCATCAGGTTCCACCGCCAGTATTGAATAATTTTTCAAAGAAAAAGTCCAGGTTGGTTAATGATAATGAAACAAGTGAAGTTAAACTTCCAGAATCAATCGACGACACATTCACTTCATCATCTGATGAAGACAATGTTCAGTTCGAAGTTGTTAAAAGCATGGTTGAAAGTGTTTTGAAATCTGAAAGTGACTCAAATGAGGATGAAGAATGTTTTTTGGACAAATATATTCCGAAATCAACATCCAAAAACAACTTAAGTGAATAACCTAATCTTGTGATGTACAAGATGTCGGGATCGGATAAGTTGTATTCGGATCTTGAATTTCCATTGGAAAATGTGAATGTCGACAAATTGAAAAATGTTTTTAAACTGGTTGAGATTGATGTCTGTGAAATCGAAGGTTTGAAACGTTCCAAAAGGAAATTAAACTTTGAAAAAGATAAAGCTTACTACAAAAAACCTGTTGTACTGCCGCGTTTTTCTAAGAACAATCAAAACAAATGATCGGGTGGTTATAAGGGTAGTAAGAATTATCAAAGAAGGAACTTTCAAAACAAAAGGTTTGTTGAGAAAAAGGTGTTTGTAAAAAGCTCGAGTTCTCATTCCGAGCAAGAATCTGAGATTTTTTCAAAATCAAATGAAGAGTTTTTTTGAAGAAAAAGCCTCACATCCTCAGACCGAAGGCACAAGTCAGGTAGCTGACACCCGTACATGCTTTAAGTGCAACAAAGTTGGACACATTGCATGAAAGTGCACCAACTTAAAGCTTAAGTCTGAAGTTGTTGAGAGTCAGAAAAGAAAAATTGATGCAAAAGGCAAAACTCCAATGATTGTTGAGAAGAAAGTTTTGAAAAATGAAAACACCAAGTTCAAAACTGAATCTGTAAAGAATGTGGTAACTAAAACTGACAAATTTTACAAACGGGTTGCTTCGCCTCAACAAGCATGGAAACCAAAATCAGTGGAAAAGAAATCAAGTTCACCAAAACCAAAGGTTTCTGAGACGGAGAAACAATTATCCTCTACCACTCCGGTAAAGATGAATGTTCCTTTGGATTACTATGAGAAACTTGAGAACAAGAGTCTACTGTTTATGAGAAGAAGTATGTACCAAAGAAAGACCAATCATCTGTTCAACCTCCTAAAAATGATTTATTTTTATACAAAGAGGTTGAGATTGGGTCTCAAGAGAGCTTAAAGATGAATGACAAAACTTTTCCGCCACTATACACTGCAAAAACTCACCTCCAAGTCAAGCTACCTGAGTCAAAAGAGGCTTGGGTGGCATCAAAATCTAACTAAGTGTTTGTGATATGTGCAGGAGCTTCCAAGATCTGTTTCACGTTGGATTATGGATACTGGAGCTTCTCGGCACATGACGGGGAAGAAAACCCTACTGTACGATGTTCGAGGGTTTAATGGAGGATATGTGGGATTTGCAGGCAATCAAGGTGGTCGAATAGTTGGTGAAGGAACTCTATCTAATGGAATTGTCACGTTTGAAAGAGTAAACTACATCGCCGAGCTTGAAAACAATCTTCTGAGCATTTCTCAGATCTGTGATCGTATGTATACAACGCACTTTACGAAAAAGGAATGTTTGATATTAAAACCAGGATTTGTTGTTCCCAAAGAGTGGGTTATCATAAGAGCACCTAGAGTCAATGATCTGTACGTGTTGGACATGAGTGTAGCAACTACTACCACGGGTCAGGCTCACTGCTTTATGTCAAGAGCTACGGAAAAAGAATCACAATTATGGCATCGAAAGATGGGCCACATTCACCTGCAAAAAATGAATCACCTGGTGCATAACGACTTAGTTACTGGTGTTCATGTGAAAGGTTTTCATCTTGAGGGGGAGTGTATTAGCTGTATCAAAGGCAAGCAAAAGAAGAAATCACATCCTCAAAAGAAGGTTAACTCAGTCTCAAGACCATTAGAGAGACTCCATATGGATCTTTTTGGTCCAGTGAACGTCAAAAGTATAACTGGTGATCTCTATTGTCTAGTAGTAACAGATGACTACTCGAGATTTTCGTGGTTATCATTTCTGAAGACAAAAGATGAGACATTTGAAAGTTTGATGACATTTGAAAACTTGTATCAAACTCGAATCAGAAGAATCAGGAGTGACAATGGTACAGAGTTTAAGAACAACAAGATGGAAGAATATTGTGATGAGAGAGGTATATTGCAAGAATTTTGTGCTCCTTACACTCCGCAGCAAAATGGAGTAGCTGAAAGAAAGAACGGGACGCTAATTGAAATGGCTAGGATGATGCTTGCTGATTCGAAATTACCAGTCAACTTTTGGGCGAAAGCAGTGTCAGTCGCTTGCTATACACTCAACCAGGTTCGTACAGTGAAGAAATTCAACAAGACATGTTTCGAGCTGATCAACAACCGCAAACCTTACCTGAAGTATCTGGAATCGTTTGGGTCTCCCTGTACAGTTCTAGAACCTTATGGCAAATTTGGTGCAAAGAGCATTGAAGGAATTTTTGTGGGTTATGCAAGTCCATTGAAACAAGTCTTTGATCCAAGCTTGAAGTGGATCATCGAAACACATAATGTTGAGTGTCAAAGTTATACTATGCCACCTCAGAATCCCAGCGACTCATCGCGTTTTAATTACGATACTCTGTGGGATTCATTCGACATAGAAGAAGAACCAGATTTCTTTGACGAGTTGGATATTATGAGAGAATATGAAGGATCACAAGAAAGATTCCCAGCTGAGTCTTCCAGAAGTCAATATCGAGCTTCAAATGACGATGAAGCTGGTCCAAGTAATGCTGCAGAACATGATGATATTCAGCAAACTCTTGACAATCAGACGGCAGTCAACGATAATCTAGAATCTGATGATAGACCTATATTCGATCGTGGTGATTCAGATTCTGAGGGGGAGCAGATCCAGATTTTAAGTCAAACAATTCCAGTCAGTGATCAAGGTGCAAATCAGAATGTCACAAATTTGGAAGGCGAGGTAGATGTTCCAGGCGAAGTGATGCCGAGAACTCTTTCATACCATCCAGAAGAGCTGATTATTGGAGAATTATAATCAGGCATCCGCACTAGACGACAAATTGACCAAGGCCTTACTTGTTTTTATTCTACAGTTGCTCCGTTACAAACTGAGTTTTCACTTAGTTGTTTTATTTCGCAGATTGAGCCGCGAACATACAAGGAAGCACTAACTGAAGATTCTTGGGTCAACGCGATGCAAGAGGAGCTGAGTCAGTTTGAGAAGTTTGGAGTGTGGAAATTGGTAGACTTGCCTGATGGTCACAGGAAGATAAACACCAAGTGGGTGTTCAAGTGTAAGAGGGACGATCAAGGGGTTATTATTCGTAACAAAGCTCGACTCGTAGTCCAGGGCTTTAGTCAGCAGGAGTGTATAGATTTCACTGTAGTGTATGCTCCGGTTGCTAGACTTGAAGCGATCAGAATCTTCCTAGCATTTGCATCTTGGAAAGGTTTTAAAGTTTATCAGCTAGATGTTAAATCGGTGTTTCTCTACGGGAAGGTAAAAGAGGAGGTATATGTCGGATAGCCACTGGGCTTCACCGACCCAATCCACAAAGACATGGTCTATATACTGGATAAAGCGCTGTATGGTTTACACCAGGCCCCGAGAGCCTGGTACGAGACATTGTCTCAACATCTGCTTGCCAACAGCTTCATCCGTGAAAAAGTGGAAGCCACTCTCTTCACCAAAGAAGTCGACGGATATCTTCTGATAGTTCAAATATACGTGGACGACATCATATTTGGGTCAACAAATGAAAATCTATGCAAAGATTTCGAAAGAGTTATGAAGCAAAAATTTGAAATGTCATCGATGGGTGAGATGAAATTCTTCTTGGGACTTCAGGTTGATCAACTGCCTAATGGAATTTTCATACATCAGACGAAGTATGTTCATGATATCTTAGAGAAATTTGGGATGTCCGAGACTACTCCAGCTTCCACCCCGTTAGCGACGAACCATGGGATAAACCCTGATCTCACCGAAGAGAAGGTGGATGAAACGTTATATCTTTCCATGATCGGATCGCTGATGTATTTGACTGCTTCTAGACCTGATATCATGTATCCAACCTGCCTCGCAGCGCGATTTCAGTCAAGCCCAAGAGCTTCGCATATGGTGATTATGTAACGGATATTACGCTACCTGAAAGGAACTCCATCACTGGGTTTGTGGTATCCAAGAGAAGGCGATTTCATGCTTGAAGGGTATTCTGATTCTGATTTCGGATGCTGCAAAGTTAATGCTAAGTCAACAACAGCGGGGTGCCAGTTTTTCGGACCACAATTGGTCACCTGGCAATGCAAAAAGCAGACCTCTGTAGCTTTATCTACATGTGAAGCCGAGTATGTATCTGCTAGCAGCTGCTGCTCTCAGATCTTGTGGGTCCAGCAACAGATGCGAGACTACGGTTTGCAATTTCTTAACACCCATATCTTTGTTGATAATGAGGCAGCGATAAACATAACAAAAAATCCTGTTCATCACGCTAAAACGAAACACATTGAAATTCATCATCACTTCATCCGAGATTGTTTCGAGAAGAAGTTGATACGAATTGAGAAAATCCACACTGACGAACAAAAAGCTGATTTACATACCAAAGCTTTTGATAAAACTCGGTTTCAATATCTTTTAAAACTGAACGGTATGAAGCTTTTATCGGTGTTGGAGGAGATTCTTGGCGTAGATGAAGGTACCACTGTAGATGATGCTGAAAAGCAATCTGCAATGGTTTGTCGATTTTTTACTTGTTTTGGTATTTAGGGGGAGGTAGGTTAATATTTTTAGAAAATACAAAAACAGTAAAAATTTCTAAAATCCAAAAACATGAGATATTTCAAATCCAAAAACAATAGAAAATCTGAAAAAGAGCTTGTGTAAAAAGGGAAAATGATAGTACATCAGCTTGACAGTTACGGTATGCTAAAGAAATGTAAAGTTTAAAAAGTGTTAAGCAGTCTCGCTGATGATATGCTGGTAGGTTTTTACACATTTAGTAGGTTTGTTCGGGATATAAACCTAAATCACAACTTGCTTTTTACGTGGGGAACATCTCTCGGATATATGGGTAACCCCGGAAATCTTGTTTGAAAGGCTCTATTTCTGACATACCAGGTCTTTGTACGTGGTAATATCTGGGGTATTATACCTGGACTTCTGATTTTGCTGGAGCAATAGCCTAGTCCCCGTATAATACTTTTCACAGCTTTAATCATAAAGCCCGCCCTCAGCATAAAAAATGATGAAACATTGAAAAACGCTAATCATGTGCTGTTGTAAAAGAAGATCCCCAAAGGGGACCCACCTATAGTTGAGCCATCATCTCTCTGATTTTGCGGAAGCAATAGCCTGAGCTCTCATGGCCTCAACACTTAACCCCTTACAGATATTACTAGTGTGCACTCACCTGTAAGACTAAATATAGTGGTCTGGATACGGGAGTATATTCTGAGGTGGTACACGCGTATAAGCTAAGTCTCTAAAACATTAAATTCGTATCCTGGACAGATTGAAATTTTGTGTGAGAATTTAAGAGGATCAGTATATCGACAATCTAAGCGAATTGTTTAATTCTGAGTATGAAATTAAAGCTTAACGGTACTTGTCGATAGCTGATATGATTCCCTAACACGCTCAACAAAAATATATTTGTAAATAGTTTACTTTTATTGCATCTCATTTTTGTTTAGCATTCTAGTATAGAAACTTTATTCAAAATCCAAAAAGATTTTACATTTCTGCTTTATTTTTCTGAAAAACCAAAGTGGAAAGCTGATCTTCAGACTCGTAGTTTGAAGTAGATGCAGGAAGTTTCTGAGCTGGACATATGAGTTGGGAGCTTAATATGTTAAACCTGTATATGAAAAGTCAAAACAAGTTCATTAAGTTGAAACTTGTAATTTTCATAATAATGATTTGAAAAATGTTGAACAAAAGTCAGTTTTTGTTTCGTTTCAGATCATCCAAGCTCATTAAGTTGGACTTGGTAGACAAATTAAGGGCCTAGGGTCATTAACTTGGACCTAGATACTAAGTGGATTTCTAAAAACTGATAAAAACAACAAATGAGGTCAAAAATGTGAATAGATTATAATGTCAAATTTCTGAGAAGCAGGGAACAGGTTTGAACCTGTGAAAGCAGCAAAGCAAGATCCTCGTGGCTAACTTTGAACAAAGTTTAAACCAGAATTCTATCCCAGCTTATTGAGAGGGGGAGTCTAATATTTTCTGGATCATTCAAGGGGGAGTTTGAAGGTTGTCAAAGCCAAGTTTGAGTGCTAGCTGCTGATGCTGATAGAGATTGAAGGATGCTTACAGTGTTAAACAGTTTGGAAAAGAATGAAAAGATTGATCAAGACTGAAGACTCGATGCCGAAGACTTCGTCGACATCCAAGGGGGAGTCTGTTGGTGCATAAATGTCTGTTAACTTCGTCTTTATCGAGTCTTGTGTCTAGATTGGATAAACCAGTGCTCAGAGGTCGGGAAATTAGGTTTTGTAGGTTTACTGATCATTTCGCACGAAATGAGCTATATCCATTTCGTACGAAATGAGATATCTATATATAGGGGAGCATGGTTTGTCATTTGTAACGATTCGGATTTTAGAGCCGAGGTGCTGTCAATTTGTCAACTGATCTGTAAAGCTTTGAAATCAATAAAAAGAAGATAATTAGGAAGAATCAAGTTGTAATCAAGTTTGTATCATTGATTCCGCCTTTGATATGGATTAAAACTCTTCTGAACGACTCGTTTAGGTCGCACAACGATCCAACAATTATATTTTTGGGTAAATTACACTTTGCGTCCTGTATTTTTGTATTAAAATTCAATGGATAGCCTTTAACTTCAATCATTACAGTCACAATCTTTTATTTGGAAAACTCATTACACCTTTCGTCCTTTACCGCTAACTATGTTAAATTTATTTTTTAACTTTATTCACTTAAGGGTAATTTTGTAATTTTACCTATTTACTTAATAAAATATATATTTAGAAAAAGAAAAACTCAAGGAAATATATTTTATATTGTAAATATACTACTCACACACGCTCAACTCTCTCTTTCTACACCCTGCAACCTAATCTTCTCACCACCACCACTCCTGTCGCCGACCACCACCACTCCGACTACCACCACCACCCCCAACTGATCGGAGTGTCGCGCTCTGGTCAAAGATAAGATTTCTAAACCCTGATTACCCTTAACGATAGCTAGTTGTAGCAAGGGGTCGAACCACGAAGAGTATGTGGTTTGCGAATGGACTTTGAATGATTTGTAGAAGTCATCACTTTTATGAAGCTTGCTAAGTTGTTTTTGTAGTTTTTGTTTGTTGAAGAGATGTTGAATAAATTCACTAAAATGATTGGATTGATAACTACTAATGATTAACGATTGTAAGAAAACTTGATTAATAAAATATATGGAATAACAAGGTTCACACCTGGTTTCAACAAATGCAAGACCTAGGATTACTATGTGTTTTAATTTGATTTACTCGGATTAATTCATTAACGGGTCACTAATCACAATGCTTAGGTGCCACTCACTATCAACGTCATAGACAACGGACCATGATGCACTTCGTTACCTTGGACTAACAAATCCTATCAAGAGAAAAGGCATAAATACGTGTATTCGTTTCATAAAGTCAAATTTAATAATTCATTCGACAATTCATAAATGAAATACAAACGTAGGACAATTGTCTAAAGCTTCAAATGTAATTCAAGTTGTCACAAACCAAAAATCAACACATAGCAAAACCTAAATCTTACAAAAGTTTACACCGGGGTGAAACCTCCAAGGAATTAGCCGCTCATGGAAGGACGAACACTATCACCGGATAAAAGGAACTTGAGCTTGAACATCTTGCAACCTTGAATGTGATGGAATTCGATGTTAGGGTTTATGGTTATGAAAGGTTGAGGGTTTGTTGAATGATGGTGAAGATGAAGATTGTGTTGAATTGGTTGATTTTGATGATAGATGATGGAATGGATCGATTAGAGATGATAATGATAATGTCTTGTGGCTCCAAGATGAAATTCAAACCTCAATTAGTTTGTAACTGTCGAATTGAATGGTCCCAAGCCAATAAAAATCGTCCTTAACACCCAAATCACAAAAATTCACGTCTGAACGAACTAAGGCCCATCGCCGATGGCCTGGGGACCCGTCGGCGACGGCCTCCACTTTTCTGGTTCCGTTCGACGCACTATCTGCCTGGTTACGGGGTTTCTGGCCGACGAGCATTATCAAGGGGCGTCGCCGATGACCCTAGGGGCGTCGCCGATGACCCTAGGGGCGTCGCCGATGACCTCCCCAACTCCCGTTTTCTATTTTTCCCATCTTGCACTCCCGGTTGACCCGTTTGATGTCCCGGTTGTCCGTTTTTCGCTCCGGTGACCCGTAAGGCTCCCGAAAAGCTCCTTAAACTTCATTAAACCTGCAAATCACGCATTTAATTAAAAGTAGGCTATTCAAGATTAAAAGTCAAGTAAAAACCCAAACTTAAACATAAACAAGCACCGTTATTCGACCACGCATCACATCCCCTCACTTATCTTTTGCTTGCCCTCAAGCAAATCTGTCTTTCACTTTCACGTGGGTCGAACGAAGAATACACTCCCCATTCCCGAGATGAAGGTTAAGGTTAATTTTCATACCCAAGTTCAAACTTTTTACAATTCACAACATATCTAACGATGAAGTGACTAATCACATAAAATGGTTATCCAAGACTAACCCGCCTTTGAAACCAATAAATCATGCACATCCCTCACAATGTTCTCTCCACTCGGTTTAAAATTGGCTAATTTTCATGATGTATTAGCACTTTCAAAAGTAATCACTCAAAACCGATTAGAACACGTACCCGCATAGGCTTGCAACTCAATCATTCTCCACCACCGAACACAAATACTAAGCACAAGTCATATGGTCTTTGTAAGGGTTGTAATGGGGCTAGGCTAAGAGTAGGAAATAGGATATTTTAAAGTGGCTAAGGTGATGAAAAATTCGATTTTCACTACAAACGACTACTCTAAACAAAACTAAACTATAAACATCAACTTCGAGGCAATGATTTTCGCCTTTTATTCAACAACTAGAACACATTTTTTTTCTTTTCTCAATGATTTTCTATTCTTTTTCGCAAGATTTTCTGTTTTTTTTTTTTTTGAAAAATTGCAAACAAACAATTCACAGCTATACAAACTTAACTCCTATAATCGAATTTTCATCACACGGGTTTAAAAGAAAAGGTTTAAGGTTATGGGCTAAATGGGTTATCAAACGAAAGGGTTAGGCTCAAACTTGGCTACTAAGGGATAAATTTTCGGGTAAGGATATATAAATGGTGTAAAAGGAAAAGGTTTACCTAATGCCTTAATCATTCTTGTGCTTGTATTCGGTCTATGGTCTCAAACGTATCAAAAGTTGCAAGTTCTACAATACATGACTAATGGTCCACTCAAACAAAGAAACATAAGCATGTGATTCTATGATGTAAAAGTGGCTCAAAACCTCACATATATAAAGGGTATGGTATGTGACATGCATAATGTGCTAGTTTCTTAGGCGGATTATTCCCAAATAACCACCCGCTAAATATCCGTCATGCTATTAATTTGAACTTGACCATGACTAAAGACCAAATGGGTTGTGCCATCCCTCGTTGACTTAGTTACTTGTACTTTAAGATCGCTTTCGAAACAATATAGTTTTGAAAATTTTTTGAAATTTTCCCCCATCCCCACACTTGAGGTAAACATTGTCCTCAATGTGTAGTATTTAAATGAACAGGTCAAAATCGTAAACCTTATACTATTCCCCAATCCCCACACTTGAGGTAAACATTGTCCTCAATGTGTAAGAACTAGAGTTTTTGAAACGCACAAGAAATGTGACACGGCTAATTTTCCAAAAAATTCCACCCCGAAAATTAAAATACAATTACAATCCACTTATTGCTAACTAAGAATCAAGGTAAAAGGAAACGCATGCACCTGATTTTTATCGCTAGATGCTCATGTCTTCTTCTTCTCTTCACAAAAACGGTCATCCCTCGAACATGATGTACCTACAAATCTTAACCCTTGTGTAGAAGCATGCTTCTCATAACCATTGAAATTTGTTAGCTACTTAGTTCTACCATTTTTATGAAAGTGTTACCAAGTAATGTTTTAATTTACCTTGATTTATGTGGAAAATTAATTTACAACAACAACAGTCCTAACTAACTTTCGTAGGAATCACGGTTGCATTTAGCTTATGCAATAAGCCCTTTTAAACCCCCCCAATAGCTTGGGAGGACGAGTAGGTCTCGTGAGGGTTATATAGGGAACACACCCACAACGTTCATTTAACTAGGAAAAAAAGAAATACTAACGAAATAAAAATAAAGAAAACAAAGATATACAACAACAACAAAATACATACCTTGCCGTCACCGCTGGTATCTCTCGTTTGGGTCGACTGGCGGGTTCGGGTTATATGAGTAACCTGTAAGAGCCTCGAACATCTCCCGGTACTTTTTGAGGGGACCCACCTCTCCTTGTGCTGGCGGCTGGAACTGTGGCAGAATGAAACTAGACCCTACTGCCTCAGGCCAATGAGGTGACGGATCAGAGGGGCCTCAGGGAATAGGGAGGTTGGCGTAGTCGGTCCACCCTGCGTGTTCTGCATAAGGGAGGCCGGGTTCCCAATATCTCCGGTGTCGCTCCTGATCATGGAGGACCCAGGCATTATTAATAGTCGTTTCAGTAGAGACGTATAAAGCACTCCATCGGCGGGCTTCCAAAGTATTTTGCTCGTTTCGTTGTCTCTCCTCATTTTCCTCCCATGCCCGTCTTCGGGCCGTCTCTTCCTCCTGCATTTGTACCAAATGTTCCATCTGTGATCTTTGTAGAGCTTGGAACATTTGCTGCTCTTCCATATACTTTTCCATCCTTTCGTGATGGGCCGCTTGGAGGTCCCATTGTGCCTGCATCTGGGCTCCGTGTGTTTCCTCCCAGTTCTTCCTTCTCTTCTCATACTCTCTACCTTCACCTATGCCCACGTAGATGTTATCAAACACCGCCTGTTGACCCCGGTTAAAATCCCGGTACGAGGGTACCCGTCTAAAATTCACAAAACTTGTCACATCTGCGTTCAATTCTCAGTGTGGCCGCATGTACCTTTGCCTTGGTCCCCGTGGACCAGCAGGCTCAGTTTCATCTTCCTCATCACCCATCTCAACATCTTCATCGTCCCCTTGCTATGTGTCTGGGTCAGTGAATTCATACTTATGACCCAAGTCATCAGTCACCGAATACTTGCTTCTGGAAAGTTGCACAAGGATTTTCCAATTTCTTTTTATTGTTGCCAGGTTGAACTCTTCCACGGGCTTAGACACCCAAAGCGATTCAGGGGGTAGACAGTTTTGTTGGAGGATCATTGCACTGATGAGGCGCACATATGGAATCATCCTCCTATGGAATGAATCTCGAGTAATCCATGTGTTCATCATAATAATGTGCCTCCATGACAACGTCGGTGTCCCATACAACAAGGCATGAATAACACTACAATCACACGCTCTCACTTTCCCCCTGTCTCAAAACCGAACCATAGAATTTTCTAAGGAAATTCCTTGAAGAATTTTTCCTTCAACCGTCATGTGGCTCCTTGCGGCCACTCCCCCGTCATTGTATGGCAATATCGCCTTAGTCATGCCATCCGGATCATGGTCGTTTGCGTGGTTATCCAAGAAATGTTCGATGGTTGGATAATCATACACTTGCACCCTAAGGGAATCGAATCGTGCAATGCAATTGATTGTTTCAAACAACATTGTCATCCCCCCTGCTTGTAGTACCAACCAATCTCCACTGTTCCGGGGGACCATCCTTATTTCTAAACATAAAAGACGCAAGCCACTCGCACACCTCCGATAAGTAAAACCGGGAGGTTTTATCTTCACACCAATCTAAAACTCTTTCCCAGCCAAGACGCTCAAACATTTGAACAATGCCAATTTTTCTAAACTCCTCAACAATAACCGCCCTCTCGCACACAACCCTATCCGGCACCGCAGTAGACACACCATTAACCATTTTCCATTTCCACAATTTAATTTCCAACCTCTTATCTTGGAAAGTCGAAAGAGCTTTGTTCTTGTCCTCATCCCAGACCCTAGCGCTTCGACTATCTCGGAACTTCTCCCATGCCCAATCCTGCCTATATAACCTCGCATCACCTTCTTCTATTGAGCTTAGTTGCTCCCACTTTCTCGGTAGCAATCTGGAGGAAGATCCAACTCCGGATGATGATCCTTGCCTCGTAGTTTTCGCATTCTTCCTGCCTCCAGCCATAACTACAATTACGACAAAAAAGAACCATCAATATAAATCTAAATCTTCACATTCTCTCAAACTTTGAACACAATGTATGATGTTGATTTTTTTCAATTAACAAATAAGTGCAAAATCGCCTTTTTAAACTTCCAAAGTCACCTATTTTGTCCTCTACAAATCAATTTTACTTGTTTATTCACAATTTCTTATGATTTCAACAAGGTTCAACATCATATTCATGTTCAATCATGCAAATAACAAGTGTAATTACTTCACTATGGTTATTACATGCTCAATCTAACCAAATCAAGAGTTTACATACAATTTTCAACCTTAACATCCTACATTATGCTAAACAACCTACTCTTTAAACAAAAGTTCAAAAATTTCAGAAGATTTCAACATATCATAGGAGAATAAAGCTAAAAATTAAGTAAAGTTCATACCTTTATGATGTAGAATGTCAAGAACTAGCTAAAGGATGCAAATCAACACTTTGAAGAACACCCTTCACAAAAACCCAAAATTGAAAGTTCAACACTCTTGCAAACGAGCAAGAATTGGTGAAAATCGTGTTAGGGGTTTTGTTGCTCTCGAAAATCTACACACAATGGACTCAAGAATTGCTCGATTTGTGTCACACCCCGATATTTCCACGTATTACCGGTGGGCCCGGTGGGGAGTATCGTGACGTAGTTGATATCATCATAGTCAAATAATCATAGTACAATGCACATCGGAAATCTAAAGTAATAATAATACTAACCGGTTCGAAAGTATAACAAAAATATTACACAACGGGTTGTAATTTGGATCCACAGGCGGATGAAAACAAAAAGAAATATTGTTCAACAGATTTAAGAATCAAAAGCTTGCAAGACTCTTTATTTGATACTAGGAGTAGCCAGCCTATTTCGCGTAGTACCTGCACTTAACCTTTTTGGAAAATACGTCAGTTTACACTGGTAAATACAATTAATTGACTCTTTTTGAAAAGTGTTCATAAAATTGATTTAAATGCCCAAGGCACAAAATTCTTTTATAACTTGGGACAATTATTTAAATAATCTTGTATACAGTTTTACATGTTTGTCGTCCATTCGGGACCCGGTTAAAAGAGCCGGATTAGATTAATTGACACACCACAACTATATGCCCACAAGAGAGTGAGATACCGTTTATACATACGCAAATGTCAGGTGTATGCCTACACCCCGTGCTTAACCCGTGGCCATTTCTTAATAAATGAGCCGAGGATATCCAGGACCCGGTCATTAACCCCCCCAAAGGCATTGCATCAAACAAAACAGATTAAAACGGGTTATGCAATTTATTAATCACAATCCGATTAAATGATTTCATACCCGACCAAGCGGTATTATTATAATACTGTATCCCAAGCCCCGTATAAAAGAAAATAAGTTAAAAGTATTTACCTGAGCAAAAATATAAATTTAATCTCAACCGTATATCAAATCAACAAGTACAGTAGCTTTTACCGGGCTCCTAATCTGGAACAAAGGTTTTAATAACCTATTAGATTCCTAACGGGTCTCATTTAAGTTATAACTTAGACCGGTTAGTTTTAAAGAAAGGTATACGGTTCAAAATGCAAGATTAAGCGAAGACCGGATTAGAATGTGATTTAGACCCGACAAGTATGAGGACTTGTATAAAATGGGTAAACTAAATACATTCTGGATTTTGAATTAAAAATGATAAGGTTTGGCCCGTTTCGGTTAATTTATGCAAACTAGTTACATAAACCGTACCGAGCGCGAAAATGCACAACGGGTAACCAAATGAGTCATGAACAAGTTCCACAAGTTAATATGCTTAAAATATGTTATGATATCAGTAGAATATCTTCCATTATGCCCAAAACGAATTTAAAATCAATTTAAGCCTCGTAGGGGTATTTTGGTCATTTTACAGATTATAAAAGAGGTTAAATAGTAATCTGAGGTTCTGGTCTAAAATAATCAGTATAAATATTTATTTTAACAAGTTATATCAGTAAGATATCATACATATTTGAATTTTATCATTTATGGCCAAACTATACACCGTAGGGGCATTTTGGTCATTTCACATATGCTATAAGGGTCAAATTTGGAAATCTGAGTTCAAAAATTTTACTTACTGTTAAAGTACAAAAAATTGCTTATAATATCAGTAGGTAATGAGTCTTAATTGTTAATTATAGTTTTAACCCATACTATGCGTTTAAAAAGCGTAAAAGTCGGTATTTGACGAATTTCAGGTTATTTAAGGAAATCTGAGATTTTGATCAGTATCTAAAGCTTAAAATATTTTATTTAACATATGAAATCAGTAGGAAAAGGTTTGGTATCAAAATGTTATGTAAAACTCATTTTATCAAAGAAAAGGGCAATTTCGTCAATACCGAATTTACACTAAAACTATATAATATAATCAGTATAAAATTTGACAAAAATTTCCAAAAAATTACTAAACATTATATTATATCAGTGGGCAGAAAGTTTGGCGCCAAAATTTGGGTTTAAATATGACTTATACTAAAAATGCCATTAAATTAATAAAAAGCTTTCGTTTTACGATATTGAGCATAACTCTTATTTCAGACCATAAACTGATGTCTAATTTTTAGGACATGTTTATAAATCAGTAATAAAGCTTTTTGTTCTCTCACATTTTCAAAAATCTCGTTTTTATATCAAAAGGGCATAATGGTCAACTTTTAAGCATTTAACGGAAATATGCAAATGATTCAGATTTCAAAGGGACCATATAGTATAATCTCAGAGGGTTATACCAACAAATAATATGGTCCTAAAGGAACCCTAAGGCATATCTAAACTAAGCTAAATCGGGTTAGAACTGAAAGTCAAAGCAAAAGTCTACTTTTGGGACTTTCGGTTGCGAATCGAGCCTAAACTCAGAATTGTCGGGTTGAACATGCTTAAACATGTTCTTATATTATTTACCAAGTTGTTTTAGTGTTAAAACATGTTCCATAACCTCTGCATTATCAGTTATGAATTAATTTGTAAAAACTGATTATGTTGACTTTTTTATTAATAAGTTTGACCCGACAATTAACTGAGATAATGTGATAATTAGAAGGTGCTCTTTTAAGGGTTTATTACCTACATAATTACCAACATATAGCCACTTTTAATTCGAATAATGGCTGGACTATTTGTGATTAATCACAAAGTCAAAGCTTAATTACGATAACTTTGACTTTCGGTTATTAAGCTAATAAAACTTAAACTTAGGAAGCTAAGAACACTTACTAGAGTACTTAGCACGAATACTGAACTTATGAAAGCTTCTTTTAGCTCCAGGAGGCTTCAATGAGTAAGCTTTGAGTGAAAATTTGAAAGTGAACAAGAACAAGAACAACAATGTGGGTATATATAGGACTTTGGGTGCCCCATGATCAATCCATCTGCAAATCTATAGTAACCAGATGATCCCAAGTGTCCCTATTGCATGAAAAACCATTTGCTTAGTCCCTGGTATCGAAATCAGCCATGCAATGGCGGTATAACAGGCTGCAACATGCAACTGTCCTTTTTTTTCTTTTACTGACACTTTTACGCGGCCCGCGTAGACTCCAGATGAGGTCTACGCGCCCCGCGAGGCTCCCACTAAACCGGAAAGAAACTTTCAAACTTTGCATTTTTAGTCCCTGGTCCATTTTAAATTTAAATAACTTCCATTTATTGCACTTATGACCCCCATAGTTAACTATTAAGGTCCTTGGGTCACATATTAACTCCGTTAAGTCACCGGTTAGTTGTAAGATCACCCGAAAAGTCTTGTTTTCAACGAAACTCCATAAAATTACTATCCAATATTCTCGAGAGCGAAATATACAAATGTTACAATGCTTTCGGGATCATTAAAAGGTCACTCAGAGGTAACTTTTAACATGTTGACACTTTCAACCCCTATACTTTGTAAAGTTTTAAATTTAAGCGCAAACGGCTTTCAATGTCCGATAATTTATTCATGAAGGAATACGAACATCACGTAAGGTCAACCAGAGGCACAAGTTAGGCATGTTGACACTTTTGATCCTTCCACACACGTCTTTACACTGTTTGACAATTTTAGTTCCTCGAAAACAATTTGTTACATGTTTAAAGTCCATGACACGTGTCATCACTGTATTGAACATGATTTTGAGAGGTGTTACATCCTCACCCCCTTAAAAGAAATCTCGACCTCGAGATTTACTGAAATAAATGAGGGTATTTCTGTTTCATTGTGGATTCAACCTCCCACGTGTATTCTGGGCCTCTACGAGCATCCCATTTTACCTTCACAATCGGCACATGCTTTCTTCGAAGTTTATTAACATGTCGATCCTCGATCGACAAAGGTTTTTCAACAAATTTCAAGCTTTCGTCAATCTGCACGTCCTTATGCAACCTTGCTAACGATTCATTGGCTAGACATTTCTTCAAGTTGCAGATGTGAAATACATTATGTATCCCACTGAGCTCTTCAGGTAGATTTTGCTTGTAAGCTACAGTTCTGACACATTCGATGATCTCGAATGGTCCTATGTATCTTGGGCTTAGCTTGCCCTTTTTGCCAAAATGCATCACCCCTTTCCAGGGTGATACCTTAAGTGGCACTTTGCCACCTACCTCGAATTTTAAAGGTTTACGCCTTTTATCTGCGTAACTTTTCTGCCTATCCCTGACAGCTTTGAGATGATCATGTATCTGTACAATCTTATCTGTTGTCACCAGGACTATATCAGGTCCTGTTAGTTGGACATCTCCAACTTCCGCCCAACAAACTGGCGTCCTACACTTCCTTCCGTACAAGGCCTCAAAAGGCGCGACTTGGATACTCGAATGATAGCTATTATTGTACGAGAATTCAATCAATAGAAGATGGTCATCCCAACTTCCACCTAAATTAATAACACAAGCCCTTAGCATATCCTCTAGTGTTTGAATCGTTTGTTCACTTTGCCCATTCGTCTGAGGATGATAAGCAGTGCTGAAGTTTAATTGAGTGCCTAAAGATTGCTGAAAGCTCTTCAAAAAGTGAGACGTGTATCTAGTATCCCTATCGGAGATAATAGATACTGGCACTCCGTGGAGAGATACAATCTTATCCACGTACAGCTAAGCTAACTTGTCGGAGCTGTGGGTTTCTTTAATAGGTAAGAAGTGAGCTGACTTGTTCAGCCTATCGACTATAACCCAAATAGTATCATTCCCATGCTTTGTCCTTGGTAACTTAGTGATAAAATCCATAGTTACCATTTCCCACTTCCAAGTGGGAAGTTCAGGCTGTTGCAGTAAACCTGATGGCTTTTGATGTTTGGCTTTAACCTGAGCACTCGTCAGACATTTAGCCACATAAGTGGCTATAGATTTCTTCAAACCTATCCACCAATAATTTGCCTTTAAATCCTGCTACATCTTATCACTGCCAGGATGGACTGAGTATTTTGAACGGTGAGCTTCCTGAAGGATCACGTCTCTATGTCCCCCATGAATAGGGACCCAGATTCGACCATTTAATCTTAGGATCCCATCCTTGCCATACGACAATTGATCAGAAGTGATGCCTAACTTCTCATTCGGATAGTTAGTGTCAAGAATAGCTTCCTTCTGAGCAGCTAACAACTTTTCATTCAAGCTATTCTTTAATTCAATGCTTTTGGCATTGATTCTTATAGGCTTAACCCTTTCCTTCCTGCTTAGAGCATCAGCTACAACATTCGCTTTGCTTGGATGGTAGCGTATTTCGCAGTCATAATCATTTAAAGTCTCCATCCATCGACGCTGTCTCATGTTAAGATCCTTCTGATTGAACAAGTGTTGAAGGCTTTTATGATCAGAATATATCACACACTTGGTTCCATATAAATAATGCCTCCAAAGTTTTAGTGCAAACACAACGGCACCCAATTCTAAATCGCGGGTGGTGTAGTTCTTTTCGTGCACCTTTAATTGACGTGAGGCATAGGCAATGACCTTGCCTCTCTGCATGAGCACACAACCAATACTGGTGTGCGATGCATCTCAGTACACAACAAATTCTTCAATCCCTTCTAGGAATGTCAACACAGGAGCATTGCTCAGTTTCGGCTTAAGAATCTCAAAGGATTCTTGTTTCCTGGGACCCCAATCGAACTTTATATTCTTGGGAGTCAATAAAGTTAGGGGTGTTGCAATTCTTGAAAATTTTTCAACAAAATGCCTGTAATATCCTGCTAGACCCAGAAAGCTGTGAATCTCTGTAGGCGTCTTCGGTGCTTGCAGTTCATAATGGCTTCAATCTTAGTAGGATCCACTTGGATACCACGCTCGCTTACCACATGTCCAAGAAATTGGACTTCACGAAGCCAAAACTCACATTTTGAAAACTTGGCGTGGAGCTTCTCTTGCTGAAGAAGTTTAGGAATACACCGGAGATATTTTTCATGATCGGCCTGATTCTTCGAATATATAAGTATGTCGTCAATAAAGACAATGACAAACTTGTCCAAATATAGCTTGCAAACGCGATTCATGAGATCCATGAATGTTGCAGGTGCATTAGTGAGCCCGAAAGGCATCACTAAGAACTCGTAGTGACCATATCGAGTTCTGAATGCAGTCTTATGCACATCTTCGTCTCTGACCTTCAGTTGATGGTAACCTGACCTTAAATCAATCTTAGAGAAATAACTTGCCCCTTGCAGTTGATCGAACAGATCGTCGATCCTGGGCAATGGATATCAGTTCTTGATTGTAACCTTGTTCGGCTCGTGATAATCAATGCATAAATGCATTGATCCATCCTTTTTCTTCACAAACAGACTCGGTGCTCCCCAAGGGGACGAGCTAGGTCGAATAAAACCCTTTGCCAACAAATCATCCAACTGAGTCCTTAATTCTTTCATCTCAGTCGGTGCAAATCGGTAAGGTGCTCTTGCAACTGGTGCTGCTCCAGGAATAATATCGATCCTAAATTCCACTTGCCTGTCTGGAGGTAAGCCATGCAACTCTTCTGGGAATACATCTGGATATTCAGAAATAACAGGGATATCTTCGATCTTGGGCTTTGGTTCATTAATAGTTACTTGGGCAATGTAAATGACACAACCCTTCTTCAAACACTTCGATGCCTTAAGCATAGACACTTGTTTAGGCAACCCATAATGAGTATCTCCTTGTATTGTAAGTGGTTCACCATAAGGAGGTTTAATAACCACTTTCTTCTTATCACAAACAATCTGGGCTTGATTAGAAGATAACCAATCCATGCCTATTACTATGTCGAATCTAGGGCTGTCCAAACTGCTCGACGATCGAGGATCGCTCAACGATCTCTCGAAAAATGCTCGAAAAATGCTCATTCAATTCCCGCTCAGTTTGTAAATGAGCCGCTCGGATCGGTTCGATTCAAATTCAATCCAAGCTTGAGCAAAGGTCCGTTCGCTCATCGATCGCTCGGATTCGCTCGAATTATCTTTATTAATAATTAATATGTGTATATATATTATGATCTTAAAGATTAAAAACCTAAAAAATTAAAATCCCAAAAAATATTCAGCCCAACTTAATAGTTAATATCAAAATCTAACCCTAAATCCCTATTCCTAAAACCATATTCAAAATCTGCATATCGCCGCTCCACAAACACACCAAAATCTAACCCTAAATTCCTAAATTCCTAATTCCTAAAACAAGCCTGCATATTATTCGAAGATCTGCATATTGTTCTAGTCGTCACTGCCACACATTAACCCCTCGTCGGCTGCCAGTGCGACAGGTCGGACTCGCTGCCAGTTCCACTATTCTGAATATTGTTCGAAGGTTTGCAACTCTGCATATTTTCCTGTTCTGTTTATGAAATAGTATGCTGTTTATTAAACTTCTTTTCTATTCTGTTTATTTTTCTGCATATTGTTCGTGTCCGAGTGCAAGACAATAAGTTAAAACCACATTTCCATCAATCCACATTTCCATCCTCTTTGAAAGACTCGCTTATCGGACTTAGAAATGTGTTAACATATGAACATCTAATTTTTCTGTTTATTAAACTTCTTTTCTGTTCTGTTCATTTTTCTGCATATTGTTCGAAGATCTGTTTAGTAAAATTATGTTCTGTTTGTTAAATAATATGCTGTCTCGTTGTCGTATTAAACTTCTGTTCTATTTGTTATTCGATTAACCTCTCCATATTTTTCAAGGTTAACAAAATTTCTGTTCTGTTCTGTTCTGCATATTCAGAATAGTATGCTGTTCTATTCTGTTCTGCATATTCAAGGTTTATGTGTAGAACTTAATGCTTTTGTTTAATGCTTGTTTTTATAGGTTATATGTTGATTTGAAGTTGAATTTTGTAGATGGAGATGATCAAGCTTGAAGAAGAAGTTTATCGCTTTTGAACTAAATAACAATTTGTATTTCGCACTTTATTTTGTGCTTCTTGATATTGTTAAGAACATTTTTTTAATCATGATTTTAGTTATGTATTGCTTTTGTTAGTAAAGTGTTGGACATGTTTTAATTAAGTTAGTATTTGTTTTTGTTAAACACAACCTTATAATTCAATCGAGCGAAACTGAGAGAAAACAATCAGCTCGATTTTTTTTAGGATTTGATAAAAACCGAGCAAAACCAAGCGAAAACGATCCGATCGATTCAATTTCAATCCGAGCATGAGCATAACTTTTGTGCTCGGTTTTGAAAATTCGATCCGATCAGATCGGATCGGTTGTAATTCAATCCGAGCATGAGCAGGCCCTCGATCGGATCAGATCGGCTCATGAACACCCCTAGTCGAATCCCGCCAATTTCAATGGAAGCAAAGATAGTGGAAAAGAGTGGTTCCTAATGGATATAAAGCATCCATCTAATACGGTTGAAGCAGTCTCTATGGTACCATCGGCCAATTCTACTTCATATTTTATGCTTAGGGTTTTAACAGGCAGATTTAATAATTTACAAAATTTATTGTCTACAAATGACTTATCTGCACCCGAATCAAACAACACCCTTGCATAAACATCATTGATAAGAAAAGTACCTATTATCACATTATCGTTCTGAACCACTTCCTGTGCATTCATTTGAAAGACCCGAGCATTGGTCTTTTTAGCCTCCTTAGGATTCTTTGCAAATTTTGGGCAGTTGGTCTTGATATGCCCCTTTTCGTTACAACCATAACAGGTTGCATCTTTCAACTTCTTGCAATCCAAAGTCTTGTGTTCTTTGGACTTGCAGATCCCACATCCAAAAGTCTTTGATTGCGATTGCGATTTCGATTCCAACCTGCACTTTCCAAAGTGATGCTTCTGACATGTTTTACATTTGGGTTTCTCACCTGACTGCTGGCTATCATTTTTGAACCCCAAACTCTTCTTGTGATTTGTGTTCCCCTTTTTCTTCTTGTCAGAGTGATGAGAACTCTCATCCTCCCGCTTTTGTTTACCTTCATCAGAAACCTTGGCAGATTTGTTCCTGATAGCATCCAATGTAAGGGATAGAGACAGATCTGCCACTGACCTAAACGTGGTAGGTCAGGATGCTTTCACGTTTCCCTTGATCTTGAGAGCTAAACCTCCAATAAAACGAGCTATGCGCTTTGATTCCGGTGTGACTAGATAAGGAACCAATCGTGACATGGTGTTGAAGCTCGTAAGATATGCCTGAAAGTCTAAGTTCTTCATGACCAAGGTCAAGAAATAAGGCTCAATTTTCTCAACTTCATGTTGAGGACAGAAATTTCCTTGATTAAAGCAACAAACTGATCCCAAGTCAAATTATACAACGGGATCTTCCCTGTAGCTTAGATTAACGATCTCCACCATGCTAAAGCTTCACCTTTAAACGATTGTGACACAAATTTCACAATATCCTGTTCAGCACAACCACTAATATCAACCACGGTATCCATCTCATCAAGCCAAGTCATACAATCAATGGCTCCTTTTTCCCTGTGAAGTCTCTGGGCTTGCAGGAGACAAAATATTTGTAGGAACAGGTCTTAACACGCGGCTTCTGATTGAGCACAATTCGTTTGGATGGAACGCTCCTCTGATTTGACGAATGATGAGATTCGTCCTTGTGAGATACATGAGTCTTGGAAGGTGGTTTTGTGTGAGGTACATACTGAGTCTTGCTACGAGTACCGCTTGACTCCTTGAACTGCCTGTCCATAGCTCGAGTGACGACATTATCAATCATGGCTTGCAGATCTGCACCAGCTACATTAATCCTGGTGGTATCATTATTCTCTCGCGGATGACTGTTAACTTCTTCTGATTCAGCCATGTAGCTTGATTGCTACATAAAATGATGACAATGATTTATTCAGAAGTCTATAATAGAATTGTCATTTTTGACGATTCATTAACCATGGTAACAATAAACCATATCGGTTAATTTGTTAGTCATATTTATTTAGGATTTTCATTATAATTTATCCTTAGTTATAATTCATTAAAATATTAGAGTGGCTTAAAAGGCCTAGTCACAAGGACAATTTTAATTTATATGTCATGATCTTATAGGATCGAAGCATTAAGGCTTGAACATAGTTCATCACCTTTTCTTGACAGGGAGTCATAGACTACAATTGTCTTTTGTCTCAAAGGACAATAAGTATGGCCCGCAGGCATTTCATCACTAATGGATGTTTTAATTAAATAAGAAAAGGAATTGGAAGAATCCAATATAAGAACGACTTGTGTGATTTTATCGAATCACATTTGCCAGGAGTGCTAACATGTTTTTAGATGTTAACAAGGATTTGAATCTCAAAAAGGGACTACCATCATGGCCCTGTCTTAAAATGACACATGGGCTAGGTTTTACCTTTAAGATTTTGTTTCAATATTTATTGGCAGATTCATTACAAAAAGGAATGATATTTTGATTTTTTTCATATAATATATTCTTACATATAATGACAAATGAAATTTTAAATTAAAACATTCCATTAATATTGAAGAAGTACATAGGTGCCCTAAACGGGACTTTTACATAAATAACTTGCCCACGCAGGGGCTAAAATAACAATACAAGTCCACGTAGGGACCAAGTACATAATAAATGTCCACGTAGGGACTTAATTGAAAATAAAAATTATAAAACAAATAAATAAGGAATTTCAATAATCCCTTTTCTTCTTCCCCTTTATTAAGTCTGCCAAACCCTTAAGTAGACCCTGACGGCTTCTACGCTCCTCCTGTACCTCTCGTTCCACCTGGTTCAACCTCTGAATGATTTCCTGCTGTTGCTGTGGTTGGATCAGTGGTGGTTGCGGCTGCTGCTGCGACTGAGGTTGAAGAGGTGGCGGGTATTGATACCCATATGCTGGGTACCCAGTTGGATACGCCCCTTGAAAGGGCCCTTCAGGGTGAAGAGCGTTGTAGTTTGCCGCCTCTAGGTACGGGTCAACATTAGGGGCGTTGTAGTAGTTGTAGCCAGAATAAGCTGGCTGCTCAAAAGGGTTATACGTTGCTGCACCGGCGTATGAAGGAATTGGGTTATCATAACCCATGTGCGGTGGTGGTGGCGTGACTGGCGGAGAGTCGACTTCGGAAACTGGGTTTGAAGGCCCACCCATTTGTGGGTCTTCGTACAACGGTGGATAGTGGTTTTGCTGCTATTTTGGGGGGGGGTGCTAAAGTGGAAACCCCCTCGCACGGACATCCGTGCACCTGATCTTCTTCGCCTCGGTGGTTCTGGAGGCGGTTGCTGCTCTAGTGGTGGTGGTGGAGGCGGCGTGACCGTCTGAAAACACGAATCCTCAGAGGGATCCTGCTGCTGTTGTGGAGGTGGGTTGAAAGGGGGAGTGTACTCCCATTTGTATGTAGCCCATCTTTCAGCAAAACTGTATGGGCGCCTGTATGGCGAACCATGAAAAGATGATCCGTCAGAAATCTCGATGGGATGCGTCGGCGTCCCACTCAGTGGCATCTAGGGATCTGGATCGTCATCCATCTCCATATCCTGCATCTCAGGATAGTGATCAACTGGTCCCAGAGGGTTTGGACCCTTTGGTTCTTGCACCTGGTTTACCGGATTAAACCGGCTCTGGAAATATGGGGTCGGGTCCTGGAATGCATGGTGCGAACCCGACCGATGCAACGGTAAGTAGGAGTGGCGCGAGTGGTCGGACTCGTTGTTCTAGAGGAGCCCAAATGAATCGTGGTATGATGGTGAAGAGCTAAGCGAGACAGAGTGTCTCGCTGGCTCTAGGTAGGTCCTATAGTTGTTAGGAAACTTTATTTGTAAGTATTGAAGAAAAACACAATCAACTGTGTCTATGAAGAGATCACAGTCCTGAAGATCACGAACTAGAAAAAGAAGATCAGATGGGACAACCGGAATACATAGCATCTACTTCAAAGAATCACAAGTTGATCAAGAGCTTAATTGGATTATCAGAAGAGGTCATTTCTAATGGATCTGATGATATTTCTGATGAAATATCATCAGTATCTGACGATTCTGATCATCAAGGATTTTCTGATGATTTGTTCATCAGAATTTCTGATGAAGTGGTTTATCAGAATTTCTGATGAAACAACCCACTTGTCTGAAATTGGCTCTGTCCTGCCACACTTACCGAAGCAAGTTGACATTAAATGATATCATGATGAAAAATGCAACTTGAACGTTGGAATCTATGAATATGTCAATTGGCTACTTTTTGCAGGAATTATTGTATGAATAAACTATTGTTTATTCATACAAGCCGTCTATAAATAGAAGGCTCAATCAGAAGAAGCAAAGTGAGTTTGAAGCTTAGCATTCACACATACATCAAAACTCCATTGCTCTCTCCCCCCCCAGAATTCAAGATTCGTTTGTATTAGATAATAATATTTCAATCACCTTGTAAACCATTTTTGTTTTCAAAGTGATATAAACTTGATAATTCTGTAGGTCTTGTTTCTTGAAAGTCTGATTTCCATTTCCGCACATCTTTTTCACATCTACTGAAAGCACTTGCCATATTACGTGAGAAGAAGTTGTTTTGAGCCTGAACTGGGTCTAACAATTGGTATCAGAGCAGGTTGAATAAACTATTTTCAAACGATCAATCGCTCATCTTCTTTTCTCTAAATATGGCCAGCTTTCAATCCTGGAATAATGCTTTTAACATTGGTTCTATGTCTAAACCTCCGACTCTGGTCAGAGAAGAATACCCCCAGTGGAAAATCAGGATGGTCAATTTCCTTAATGGTCATGACCGAGCTCTGTTTCAATCCATTGAAAGGGGTCCACATACACCAATGACTGATATACCTGCTATTCCAGCAACTGACCAATCACCAGCAATCCCTGCCTCCCGCGCTCCTAAAAGTGAAATAAACTGGAGTGCGGAAGACAAGGAACTGGTGGCTGGGGATGAAAGGGCTAAGTCACTTTTAATTATGGCCATCCCCAATGACATATTTTCACAAGTTGATGCATGTTCATCAGCTAAGGAAATATGGGATCAGTTGGAAAACCGTTGTGAAGGAGGAGAAAGGATGAGAAGAAACAAGAGAACAAACAATGTCTCATCTTATGAAAGGTTTAAAAGTTTACCCAATGAAAGGTCAAATGATACATATCAAAGATTTACAAAACTTTTAAACGAGCTAAAGAAATTTGGTATAACAAAATCAAACGATTAAAGAAACATAAAATTTCTTGATGCCCTTCCTAGAGAATGGAGAAGTCTAACCATGACTTTATCATCAACCTTAGAACTAGGAAACATGAGTCTTCATGACTTATACAGCATCTTGATCCCCAGAGAGGAAGAAATATTTGAAGAAACCATTCAAAGAGGGGGATCTTTAGCTCTAATCTCCAACTCACAAAGATCAACAACAACAAATGATCCACAACCTTCAAACAGCCAAAATCTTGAAACTTCTGATGCATCATCAGACTTTTCAGCTTTTGCTGAAGCAATAGCACTGCTCACCAAAACATTTGAGCAGAGGTTGAGGGGAGGTAACCAGAGATACCAGAGGAGTGACAAAGGAAGGATGGATGGAAGATCTAAAGAAGAGTTTAGATCTAAGGATAAAGGGAAGGCTGAAGTTGTGTGTTACAAGTGCAAGCAAAGAGGTCACTATGCATCAGAATGCAAGACCAAAAAGCTGAAGGATGTTGCGTATTATGAGAAAAATCTTGAAGAAGCAAAGAAGCAGCAGCAAGTAAGCTTAATTGCTGGAACAGATACATGGTTATCTGATGATTCTTCTGAGGATGAAGAAGAAGAATTGGCAAATTTTTGCCTCATGGCACTCTCTGAAGGACTACCAGAAACATCAGAACAAAAGGTAAATTTAGACAATCTTGATCTTGAACACAAACTAAACAAGCTCATGTCAGATTTTCTAAATCTGCAAGAAAAACATCAATCAGATATTAGAAAATCTGATGAGTTGCAAAGGACTTTGAATAAAATCATTCTTGAAAACCAACATCTTATAGAGGACAATTTAGATCAAAGAGCAAAAATTGAGTTTTATGAAAATGAAAGAAAAGATCTTTACAAGAAAATCAATGACAAAGAAATCAACGTAAGAGGTTTTCAACAGGCTAAAGAATTCATAAATTTTATTGAGTCCACACCAACGAACAAAGGAGAGGGTTTAGGCTATACAAGTGCTACAAGACCAAATAGAAATAAACCCACTATCTTTGTAAAAGCAACTCATCAGATTTCTGATAATTTAGTATCAGAATCTGAATCTGAATCTTGCAAATCAATTTGTTCTGAATATTCTTTTGACAAACCAAACTTCAAAACAAACAAAAGTGAATGTAGTCAAGAATCTGTAAAAACTCCAGAAGCAGTTCACTCATCTTTTCAAAATTATCCAATCATTTCATCACAAGAGGAACTATCAGAAAATTCTGATAACTCTTGTATGTGTGTTGACATACTGAAGCTTGTCCAATACCATCTTCAAAAGAAAAATGTAAAATCTGTTAATGGCTCAGCATATAACAGAGTTTCTGATGCAAAACCAAAAAGAAATAAAAATAAAATGTTTCAAATTTCATCAGAAACAGTACCCAAGCATGCCTGGGTACCAAAAACCCTCTAATCATTTCATTTCAGGACCATCATGTGCAGCAGATCTGGTACTGCGACTCAGGGAGCTCCAAGCACATGACTGGGGACAGGAGCTTACTCAGCAACTTTGTATCAAAGCTGGGTAGAATGGTAAATTTTGGAAATGGAGTGAAAGGAAGGATCATGGGATATGGGATATGGTTGCATAAAATATGGATGTTTGACCATAGAGAAAGTAGCCTATGTTGAAGGCTTAAAGTATAATTTGCTGAGTTGTGGTTAATTCTGTGACAAAGGTTTTCAGGTAACCTTTTTACCAGAAAAATGCTTGTTAATAGGTATAGATGATAACAAAATTTATTTAAGTGGGAAAAGGATAAGAAAATCAATCTACTACTTTGATTTCAAAGAAGAAAGTGAACATCCAAAACTATGTTTATTTTCAAAACATAACAAAGGTAGTAGTTGGTTATGGCACAAAAGGCTTGCTCATTTAAATTTCAAAAACCTAAGCATATTAGCAAGCAAAGGTCTGGTAAAAGGATTACCTTTGATATCCTCTAAGAAGGATAAAATTTGTGAAGCATGTGAAATGGGAAAATCCAAAAGAAGCTCACACAAATCAATTTCTGAGTCTTCTATTTCACAAAATTTGGAACTTTTACACATGGATTTGTGTGGACCCATAAGTACAGAAAGTTTTTCTGGAAAGAAATACATACTAGTAATAGTGGATGATTTCTCCAGGTACACATGGGTAGAATTTTTGAGAAAGAAAAGTGAAACTCCTGATCTGATCATTAATTTTATTAAGAAAATTGAAAATTTGTTAAAACTAACAGTGAGAAGGATCAGATCAGACAATGGAACAAAATTTAAAAATGCAAAAATTGAGAATTTTTTAGTAAGTAAAGGGATTTCTCATGATTTTTCTGCTCCAAGAACACCACAACAGAATGGTGTGGTTGAAAGAAGGAATAGGACCTTGGTAGAAGCTGCCAGAACCATGCTTGCTTATGCTAAATTGCCCACTCACTTTTGGGCAGAAGCTATAGCAAATGCATGTTTTACACAAAACAGATCCATAATCAACAAAAGGCACAACAAAACACCTTACAACATTATAAATGGAAGAATACCAAGTATAAATTTTTTGCATACATTTGGTTGTAGATGTTTTGTTTTTAATGATTTTGAAAGCCTTGAAAAATTTGACAGAAAAGCAGAAAAAGGCATTTTTCTTGGTTACTCTTTGTCCTCAAAAGCATACAGAGTTTTTATTCTCAACACCAGGACCATCAGAGAAAGTTTGTATATCTCATTCGATGACTCATCAGAAACAGAGGTTTCTGATGAGTACATAAAAGAAATAAACTTTTCTGACAATCAAGAAAATTATGAACATATCTTTGAAATATTAAATGAAGATTTCCTAGAACATGATAATGCCTACACAAATAAATCAAAAGATTATTCATGTTCTAACTCTGCAGATCAAGTATGTAGTACATCAGAAATCCAGATTTCTGATACTTTTCAGACAAATGTAGTACCTAATCAGGGGAAAACTTCAAATCCATCAGAACCAACAACATTTCACAACAAGTTAAGATGGATCAAAGGACATGTTCATTCTGATATCATAGGCAATCCTGCAGATGGTGTCAGAATAAGATCTGCCACTGCAGATGAGTGTGCATTCTCTGGGTTCTTAAGCAAAATAGAACCCAAATCTGTCAAGGAAGCTCTAAATGACACAGACTGGATTCAAGCCATGCAAGAAGAGCTTGATCAATTTGAAAGGAGCAAAGTATGGGATCTGGTACCCAAGCCAAAAGACAAAACTGTCATAGGCTCAAAATGGGTGTTCAGAAACAAATCTGATGAGAACGGCATAATCACCAGAAACAAAGCAAGGTTAGTGGTCAAAGGTTACTGTCAACAAGAAGGTATTGATTATGACGAAACCTTTGCACCAGTAGCTAGGTTAGAAGTTGTAAGAATTTTTCTTGCTTATGTTGCATCTATGGATTTAAAAGTTTATCAAATGGATGTAAAATCAGCTTTTCTGAATGGTAAAATTGAGGAAGAAGTTTATGTGCATCAACCAGAAGGCTTTGTTGATCCAAAATTTCAAAATCATGTTTATAGATTAAAGAAAGCCTTGTATGGGTTGAAGCAAGCTCCTAGAGCCTGGTATGAAACCTTATCAAACTTCTTACTCAATTCTGGGTTTACCAAAGGAACTATTGACACCACTCTTTTTCTCAAAACACACAAAGGTCACACTTTGCTGGTCCAGATATATGTTGATGACATTATATTTGGATTAACAAATGAAAAATTTTGTGACAAATTTCAAAAATTGATGACCAGCCACTTTGAAATGAGTATGATGGGTGAGTTAACCTTTTTCTTAGGGTTACAGGTAAAACAAAGAATTGATGGAATATTTTTGAGTCAATCAAAATATGTAAAAACAATTCTACAAAAATACTCACTTGAAAACTGCTCTGTTTCAAAAACTCCCATGGCAACAGGGAACAAGTTAGATTCTGAAAAAAATGGTATAAGTGTTGATACTAAAACCTATAGAGGGATGATAGGATCACTGCTTTATTTAACTGCAAGCAGACCAGATATCATGTTTGCAACATGTTTTCTGGCCAGATATCAATGTGATCCTAAAGAATCCCATCTGAAAGCTGTAAAAAGGGTTTTTAAATATCTCAAAGGCACATCAGAAATTAGTCTCTGGTATCCAAAGGATACAAACCTTGAATTAATTGCATACACAGATGCAGATTATGCAGGGTGCAAAATTGACAGGAAAAGCACATCTGGTGCCTGTCAACTTTTGGGAGAAAAATTGGTATGTTGGGCGAGCAAGAAACAAAACTGTGTTGCCACATCAACAGCAGAATCTGAATATGTAGCAGCAGCAAGTTGCTGTTCACAAGCGCTGTGGATGCAAACTCAACTGAAAGATTATGGAGTAACTCTGACAAGAATTCCAATTCTATGTGACTCAAAGAGTGCCATTGCAATAACTGAAAATCCTGTTCATCACTCAAGAACCAAACACATAGATGTCAGATATCACTTCATAAAAGATCATGTGGAGAAAGGTAACATTGAAATGTATTTTGTTCCAACTGAAAATCAAATTGCTGATATCTTTACAAAACCTCTTGATGAAAAGAGACACAATTTTTTAATCAGCAAACTAGGCATGGTTAATCTAAATGTTGAAGATTTCTCAGAAAACACAAATTGAAAACCAACTTGTTGAAAATCAAAATTCTGATATTCATAGAACAAATCAACTAGTTTCTGATAAAGCAATCCATCAATCTGATGGAACACAAGAAAATCTGATGAACTATCAATAAATGATAGTTTATCAGATATTCTGAAAAAAATATCAGAATATCTGGTAAAAGCACCAGAAGTTCTGATATAAAATCAGAAATTATGTTTGAAACATCAGGATAATTTGTAAAAATACATCCTCATGCACATTCCAAATATTGTAATTGTTTATTTTTTGGTGTATTTTTTTGTTTTGTTATTTAATTTAAAAAAACATTCTGATGAAATATATATATCATTATGAGAAATATCTGGGGAAACACACAAAGGGTTTCGATTGGACCTTTTAAAAAAGGGGTCCCACATAGAGAAAAGGTGCAAGTTGGAAACTAGTGTTTATCTGCAAAGTCTTTGAAGTCTCTAAATATCTTTAAAAGGATATACATTAAATTAGAGATAAATCAAAGGTTTTTCAAAAACGGTTGTCTCCTTAAAGGATTAAAACATCTTAAAGGTGTCATTAATCACCCTGAACTCAAACAACCCACGACAAACACTCAAAAATCTATGTCGATACACCCTATAAATACCTCATTAAAAAAACAGAGTATTTCATCTTCAACCTTCAAATTCAAAACCCTAAAACCCTTTTCCAAACACAAAAACCCAAATTCTCAATGGCTGCTGTCAACATCAACATACCTCAAGTTAAACACTCAGTTCCTTTCATCACTGAAGATGAATTTCTTCCATTAAAGAGCAACAATGAAGCAATGAATGATAACATCGAAGAATATGATATGAACTGTCAAATTCTCATTGAATTTCTAACAAGATGCCCGTTAGCTCAAGCTCTTACAAAGACCAGAGAGGTACCACAAGAAATCATACAACAAGTTGTAAAAACTCACAAAATCTCAAGTCAAACTAAGCTAACATCACATGTATGGGGAAATATCTTCATTAAAATTTCACCAGAAACGATAAGGGAATGTTTAGAGCTACCCTTACATCAAAACTTTGAAAAGTCACCAGAAAGAGAAGATATGTTCTCACAACTTGATGTTGTAATGGGATACAAAACAAAGATTTCAACAATCAATAAATTCAAGAGAAACAAGCTACCTGCCTTCTGGCAAGTCTTAATGGAAATTCTGAACAAGTGTCTATCGTCAAAGATTGGAGGTACAGATCAGATAAATATGAACATTCTAACAATCATGTTCAGTCTAATTAAAGGATTGAACATTGATTATGGAGCAGAAATATTTATTCTGATCAGGAGATCAATTCTGACCAAAGTTGGTAGAATAGATTCACATCTACCATTTCCAAGATTTCTATCTATCATAATTTCTGATGCTTTTCTGAAAAGAAACATGGCTATACCAGCATCAGAAAATATGTGGAAGACAGAAATTATGAAACCTTGGAATGCTGCAGGGTCTTGGAAGTCAGATTATGATGTACCTGCTCTGACAGAAAAAATGATGAATATAATACCAGAAGAATCACCATACAGAGCAGAATACCTGAAAATGTTGAACAAAAAGTCAGAAACAAAAGGAGTTTTTGAACAAGTGTTTCCTATGGAGCATGATGCACAGGAGTCTAGCACACCAAGAATGGAACAGCAGGATGAATCTGATCCTCATCTAGCTGATAAAGATATAGATATGAATCCTGTGGCTGAAGAATATCATCCTGAAGCCTCACACATTGGAGAAACAGGTGCACAACAGTCTAAAATAAACATATTTTATGATTCTGAGAATGATTCTGATGAATCAATTCAAGGAAAACATGAAATCTTACTTAGAGAAACTATTTCTTCAAAACAAGATGTGAGTAAAACAAAAGACTCATTTTCTAAATCAGATTCTGAGGAGGAAAATGTAGTAACAACAGGCGGAGATCAGCCTGCTGATCAAGGAAACCTGGATGAGAAAACAAAAAGTTTCTCAACAACTCATGGAGAACCTGAAAAGGTTCAAGGATATGAGGAAACCCAGAACTTGAATTTGTTTCAATTTTCTGGTGAGGATATAGGGAATTTGGATTCGTCCAATCCTTTTAACCTTAAAACAGCAGAGAATGTGTTTTTTGCTAGTGGTAGAAAAGAAACATCTGTTGTTTTTCCAATTTCATAGGAACATCAATCTATGTCACCTAAACAATTTCAAAAAGAACCTGAAGGTGAAGCTGCTACTATGAAAACAGCAACAGAAGAAAAACTTGATCTAATACTAGAAGAAATCAGAAATCAAAAGTCAGAGATCAAGTTTTTGTCAGAAACTGTCAAAGCTGTGCAGAAGCAAACTGAAGACAATACTGTAACTCTCAACAAATTGCAAAAATCATCAGAAAACAAAGAAAGCTCATCAGAAATTGAGAAAGCTATCAAGGAACTGAATGATATCAAGAAAAAGATGGCTGAGGGTGCAACTGCAGGAGAAAGCTCAAGTTCAGGGAAGCTTCTTGAAGAAATACAGTTCCTCAGAGCCAACAACAGTAGCATGACTGAGGCTTTTGAGAAACTGTTGATGGAATTAGCTGCACAAAGAAATCAAGAAAATCAAGAGTTACAGAAAATGAAGGAACAAGAGGAAACAAATACTCAAGCTCTTACTAATGTTCATCTGTTAGTTAAGAGATTGCAGTATAATGTTTCCAGACTAACAAGTATGGATCTTCATGAACTGAAAGTCCCAATTCCACAAGAAAGACAATCAAGAAGATCAGAAACTTCTCAACAACAACCAGAAATTGTTCAACAAGATCAAATCAAACCAACAGAAACCTCAACAGCTCAAAAACAGAAGCAACCCATGGGTCCACCTCAAGATAAACAGAAGATACTCATGGGTCCTCCACCAAATGTCTCAAAGCTAGATACTTCAAGGTTACAACCAAAAATTCATGTTCCAGTACAACCACTTTCTACAACCATCACAGGAGAAACAGAGTTGAGCATACTAATGGATACAAAAGAAAAGAGAAGAATGGAACATGAAGTGACTTCCTCAAAAAGGCCAAGAAAAGAAATGATAGAAGATTCAGAAGGGAACATCAGAGAAATGGAAGTGATAAAAGGTGATTTACACACTATTATGTACCCTGAAGAACATCTAAAGAATTACTATTGGAAAGGTCCAGAAGACAACCCAAAGAGATCACTCTCTCCAATAAGCAAAGGTATTGTTGAAAACAGAAACAATGGAGGTTGGGTAATTTTACACAAGCACATAACTAATCCAATAGTATCAATTGAAAGAATTGATACAATGACCACTGGAGGAGGCATCCTAGGCAATGAAGCACAAAACAAGTATACCTTGATCAGAAAAGACAACAGTCAACAAAAGGTTACTGATGCAAATCTGGCTGATGATATTCACCCATTGGGAATAGTCAAAATGAAGAATATCATTGATGAAATGAAAGGTAATTCGGTTATAATAAGAAGAGCCCTTGAAAGTCTCAAAAGTGCAGGAGCAAAGTTATACAAAAGGACTGCACTGGTAGACTTTGATCTATGTATCAATTTTGAGTACAGCAACAAAGTGCTAATACCACCTCCGAACACTTCAATTCCAGCTGAAATTGCTTCTAAACAATTAAGAAATGGAGCAATCTTTGATCAACCAGAAATGAGTGTAGTCTTCAAAGATGCTAACAAAGAGAAAGCTCTGTTCAGAATCAGTGATATATGCAGGTATTCAAATCAAACTCTAAAATATATAAAAAACTGCATGAATGAAAAACAAGAGCAGCTCAAAAAGAAGGGAAAGAACAATGAAAAGCTGAGAAAAACAATTGAAGAGTGCATTGAAAATTGGATGGAAGCAAGAGGATGGTATAAAGAAATGTACAAAGAAACTCAAAAGGCAATTGACTACAAGAAAAGACTGAAACCTGGAGACAAATACAGAGGTGGAGTGAAGATCAACTAACGATTTAACAAGATTAAATTTCTTGTTTATGAACAATATTTTATCAATGTCTGTTTTATAGTTTGGTTTGACTATGTTCAATGTTTCTGAACTTAGTTGTTTTTGAATTTCTCTTTCAAAGAAAGTTGTTTATGCTTGATATAGAGGTAGTTCTTTTTCTTACAATACTTAGGGGAAACTGTTAGGAAACTTTATTTGTAAGTATTGAAGAAAAACACAATCAACTGTGTCTATGAAGAGATCACAGTCCTGAAGATCACGAACTAGAAAAAGAAGATCAGATGGGACAACCAGAATACATAGCATCTACTTCAAAGAATCACAAGTTGATCAAGAGCTGAATTGGATTATCAGAAGAGGTCATTTCTGATGGATCTGATGATATTTCTGATGAAATATCATCAGTATTTGATGATTCTGATCATCAAGGATTTTCTGATGAAACAACCCACTTGTCTGAAATTGGCTCTGTCCTGCCACACTTACCGAAGCAAGTTGACATTAAATGATATCATGATGAAAAATGAAACTTGAACGTTGGAATCAATGAATATGTCAATTGGCTACTTTTTGCAGGAATTATTGTATGAATAAACATTCATACAAGCCGTCTATAAATAGAAGGCTCAATCAGGAGAAGCAAAGTGAGTTTGAAGCTTAGCATTCACACATACATCAAAACTCCATTGCTCTCTCCCCCACAGAATTCAAGATTCGTTTGTATTAGATAATAATCTTTCAATCACCTTGTAAACCATTTTTGTTTTCAAAGTGATATAAACTTGATAATTCTGTAGGTCTTGTTTCTTGAAAGTCTGATTTCCATTTCCGCACATCTTTTTCACATCTACTGAAATCACTTGCCATATTACGTGAGAAGAAGTTGTTTTGAGCCTGAACTGGGTCTAACAATAGTCTTCGTGAGGACTCGATCTGATTGAAGCGGATGGTGTGCGCCTATATGATGGCCCAGCTTCGTGATCATGACTGGTTAAAATTGGGGCTTTTCTGCCTCTACCTCTTCCTCTGACACGTGGTGGCATTGTCCTTGTTCCTGTCAAAACAAACAAAAGAACAACAAAAGAAAACAATAAAATACAAAAATAAGATTAGGATTAATCCTAAGTCCTTTGCCTAGACTCGGAAGTCAAGGAATGTTCAACTGTGTCATTGAGATTAAACACAAAAGGCTTGTGTTTAATTCACTCAATGTTGGCTCTGATACCAACCCGTCACACCCCAATATTTCCACGTATTACCGGTGGGGAGTATCGTGACGTAGTTGATATCATCATAGTTAAATAATCACAGTTCAATGCACAGCGGAAGTCTAAAGTAATAATAATACAAACTTATTCGAAAGTATAATAAAAATATTACACAACGGGTTGTAATTTGGATCCACAGGCGGATGAAAACAAAAAGAAATATTGTTCAATAGATTTAAGCATCAAAAGCTTGCAAGACTCTTTATTTGATACTAGGAGTAGCCAGCCTATTTCGCGTAGTACCTGCACTTAACCTTTTTGGAAAATACGTCAGTTTACACTGGTAAATACAATTAACTGACTCTTTTTGAAAAGTGTTCATAAGATTGATTTAAATGCACAAGGTACAAAATTCTTTTATAACTTGGGACAATTATTTAAATAATCTTGTATACATTTTTACATGTTTGTCGTCCATTCGGGACCCGGTTAGAAGAGCCGGATTAGATTAATTGACACACCACAAGTATATGCCCACAAGAGAGTGAGATACCGTTTATACATACGCAACTGTCAGGTATATGCCTACACCCCGTGCTTAAGCCGTGGCCATTTCTTAATAAATGAGCCGAGGATATCCAGGACACGATCATTAACCCCCCAAAGGCATTGCGTCAAACAAAACAGATTAAAACAGGTTATGCAATTTATTAATCACAATCCGATTAAATGATTTCATACCCGACCAAGCGGTATTATTATAATACCTTATCCCAAGCCCGTATAACGGAAAATAAGTTAAAAGTATTTACCTGAGCAAAAATATAAATTTAATCTCAGTCGTATATCAAATCAGCAAGTACGGTAGCTTTTACCGGGCTCCTAATCTGGAAGGAAGGTTTTAATAACCTATTAGACTCCTAACGGGTCTCATTTAAGTTATAACTTAGACCGGTTAGTTTTAAAGAAAGGTATACGGTTCAAAATGCAAGATTAAGCGAAGACCGCATTAGAATGTGATTTAGACCCAACAAGTATGAGGACTTGTATAAATTGGGTAAACTAAATACATTCTGGATTTTGAAGTAAAAATGATAAGGTTTGGCCCGTTTCGGTTAATTTATGCAAACTAGTTACATAAACCGTACCGAGCGAGAAAATGCATAACGGGTAACCAAATGAGTCATGAACAAGTTCCACAAGTTAATATGCTTAAAATATGTTATGATATCACTAGAATATATTCCATTATGCCCAAAACGAATTTAAAATCAATTTAAGCCCCGTAGGGGTATTTTGGTCATTTTAAAGATTATAAAAGAGGTTAAATAGTAATCTGAGGTTCTGGTCTAAAATAATCAGTAAAAATATTTATTTTAACAATTTATATCAGTAAGTTATCATACATATGTGAATTTTATCATTTATGGCCAAACTATGCACCGGGACATTTTGGTCATTTCACATATGTTATAAGGGTCAAATTTGGAAATCTGAGTTCAAAATTTTACTTACTGTTAAAATATAAAAATTTGCTTATAATATCAGTAGGTAATGAGTCTTAAGTGTTAAATATAGATTTAACCCATACTATGCTTTTAAAAAGCGTAAAAGTCGGTATTTGACGATTTTCAGGTTATTTAAGGAAATCTGAGATTTTGATCAGTCTCTAAAGCTTAAAATATTTTATTTAACATATGAAATCAGTAGGAAAAGGTTTGGTATCAAAATGTTATGTAAAACTCATTTTATCAAAGAAAAGGGCAATTTCGTCAATAACGAATTTACACTAAAACTATATAATATAATCAGTATAAAATTTGACAAAAAAATTCCAAAAATCCATAAAAATTATGTTATATCAGTGGGTAGAAAGTTTGGTGCCAAAATTTGGGTTTAAATATGACTTATACTAAAAATACCATTAAATTAATAAAAAGCTTTCGTTTTACGATATTGAGCATAACTCTTATTTCAGACCATAAACTGATGTCAAATTTTTAGGACATGCTTATAAATCAGTAATAAAGGGTTTTGTCCTCTCACATTTTCAAAAATCTCGTTTTTATATCAAAAGGGCATAATGGTCAACTTTTAAGCATTTAACGGAAATATGCAAATGATTCAGATTTCAAAGGGACCATATAGTATAATCTCAGAGGGTTATACCAACAAATAATATGGTCCTAAAGGAACCCTAAGGCATATCTAAACTAAGCTAAATCGGGTCAGAACTGAAAGTCAAAGCAAAAGTCTACTTTTGGGACTTTCGGTTGCGAATCGAGCCTAAACTCAGAATTATCAGGTTGAACATGCTTAAACATGTTCTTATATTATTTACCAAGTTATTTTAGTGTTAAAACATGTTCCATAACCTCTGCATTATCAGTTATGAATTAATTTGTAAAAACTGATTATGTTGACTTTTTATTAATAAATTTGACCCGACAATTAACTGAGATAATGTGATAATTAGAAGGTGCCCTTTTAAGGGTTTATTACCTACATAATTACCAACATATAGCCACTTTCAATTCAAATAATGACTGGACCGTTTGTGATTAATCACAAAGTCAAAGCTTAACTACGATAACTTTGACTTTCGGTCATTAAGCTAATAAAACTTAAACTTAGGAAGCTAAGAACACTTACTAGAGTACTTAGCATGAATATTGAACTTATGAAAGCTTCCTTTACCTCCAGGAGGCTTCAATGAGTGAGCTTTGAGTGAAAATTTGAAAGTTAACAAGAACAAGAACAACAATGTGGATATATATAGGACTTTGGGAGCCCTAGGATCAATCCATCTGCAAATCTATAGTAACCAGATGATCCCAAGTGTCCCTATTGCATGAAAAACCATTTGCTCAGTCTCTGGTATCGAAATCAGCCATGCAATGGCGGTGTAACAGGCTGCAACATGCAGTTGTCCTTTTTTTCTGTTACTAGCCCTTTTACGCAGCCCGCGTAGACTCCACAGGAGGTCTACGCGCCCCGCGAGGCTCCTTCTAAACCGGAAAGAAACTTTCAAACTCTGCATTTTCAGTCCCTGGTCCATTTTAAGTTTAAATAACTTCCATGTATTGCACTTATGACCCCCATAGTTAACTATTAAGGTCCTTGGGTCACATATTAACTCCGTTAAGTCCCCGGTTAGTTGTAAGATCACCCGAAAAGTCTTGTTTTCAACGAAACTCCATAAAAATACTATCCAATATTCTCTAGAGCGAAATATACAAATGTTACAATGCTTTCGGGATCATTAAAAGGTCACTCAGAGGTAACTTTTAACATGTTGACACTTTCAACCCCTATACTTAGTAAAGTTTAAAATTTAAAGTGCAAACGGCTTTCAATGTCTGATAATTTATTCATTAAGGAATACGAACATCACGTAAGGTCAATCAGAGGCACAAGTTAGGCATGTTGACACTTTTGATCCTTCCACACACGTCTTTACACTGTTTGACAATTTTAGTCCCTTGGAAACAATTCGTTACACGTTTAAAGTCCATGACACGTGTCATCACTTTATTGAACATGATTTGGCAAGGTGTTACAATTTGGTTAAAAATTGATGAAGTTATGGAAGATTGAAGTTTTAGGGTTTTAGGAGTTTTAATGGAGAAGATGAAGATGCAAAGTTGAAGATGAGAGAGAGATGGCAGGGACTTTAATGTTTTGAGGAGTTTGGGAACGAATGTGTGGCTAAGAATGGTTGTAGTTTTGATTTTTATGAAGTTTTAATGGGTTTAAATGAGTTTTGGTTCGCTCAAACGCAAATGGAACAATTCAGCACCGACCAGCAATTGAGAGGCCGTCGGCGACGGCCTGGCCCCCCGTTGTCGACGCGTTGTGAATTTGGTCAATTGGGGTGATGCCCTAAAGTCCTGTCTACGGGATTTTGTTGCCGACGCATGTTTCCGGAACGTGTCCCCGACGCACCTACCACCCGTCGTCGACGGGCTTTAGATTTCCGCTTTTAAATTTTTTGTATAGGAAAATATGAGGAAAATTATAAACTTTTTATAAAAGAACTATATACTAAATAAAATCCTAAAAAATATTAAAATTCTTTTTGTAAATTTTTATAAGTTAAAATTCTAAATTACGAAACCGTTTAACGGCCCTACCACCCCCCCCCCCCCGAAAAGTCGTGTATTGTCCTTAATACACAAAATAAGTCTAAAAACATACCTTTTTTCTTCATGATTGTAACACCCATGTTATAAATTTAAACTTTTAATATTTAAACAACACATTTCATACAAAATGTGTCCTTCAACAAAAACTTTTTAAGTTGATAAACCTACATAACCAAAGTATCCAAGTCGACTACCCGACTAATTTAAAACATTCAAACGAAGTATTAAGTATTCACAGGATTCATATAAACTGAAACAAAATAAATCATAGCAGAAGCTTCAAAAGATGTGTGTTCGGTTCTTGGAACTTGCTTGATCTTCATCCGTGTGCTTAATCTGATCACCTAAATTCAAAACCAACGTGAAAGTTAGTTTTAATAAGTTAATTACATGTTAAAACAAGTTTCATGAGTCAAAACAACAAAATTCAAGCAATTTTCAGAATTTAGGGGCGTCGCGCTACCCCACGCCCTATTTTTGACAGAAGGTTCCTTTATTTGCTGCTGCACTTGCCCAGCTCAACCTTAAACTAAAATTCAAACTTTGAAACTTCATAACTCTCATTCTACCTATCCATTTTACGTGATTCTTTTTCCTACGCGTTCGTAATTAAATTACCAACGCATCTATCATGATCAATTAGTCAAAAGTTGAGTTTACGGACTAAAAGGCTAATAGTCCCTTATCCGTTTATTCGACCCACATAATTTTTGCACTAATTCTAATACCGATACTTTTATGGCCACGAGGCGTATTTACCCATCTTCCATGGCTTAGGATCACGGGCGTATCATCACCAATTGCATGGTTTAAGCTCTCATGATTCAAATCACTAATTGATCTTTCAACATCTACATATTAACTAATTAATACCCAATTATTCGACCCGTTTGGCTCATTTATGGAATCCTCAATTTCCATTGACTACCAATCAATTTCCAATCAAGTTTGATACGATTAGCTAGGTAGTGATCAACGTCACTTCTACTAATGCTACTATTTCTAATAAACATAACTTCATTCAACTATAATATTCAAATAACATAGTGTAACGAAACGAGTTACATACCTTCATAATTCATCAACATTGCTTTCTAACCATAATTACCCATTCCCGGGCTTGTCAACCACAGCGTATCCCTTCCAATCCATGGTTTACGCTTTTATAACTTAAATTTAACGAGTGACGTTCGAGTCACTTCGAACACTACCATTTCGACCATTATTTTAACTCGTTCTTTATCTAGTGAATTACATCACTTTACTTACATTCCCATTATGACTCATTAAACAATATTAAACATATCTATAACTAGGCTTGTCTACATAAATGTAATGAGACGACAAGTCGCGTACCTTCAAAGCGTTCCTTTCAAGCGTGTGTCCGCTCCGGCTTGTCCGCTTGAAGACTCGGCTCCTTTGCCTATCGATTTCAATCAACACTTCGTTTAGAACTCCATTCATGTCTTATAACGCATAATTCATCTTATCATTTAAATATGTGTTTCGTTTGAAATCACCATATGTAGCTTTCTTTTAGGCATTTCAACAAACACCTTTTACTAGTCAATCATCTAATTTATAGTTCAATATCAAGATTAACTTCATAGAGTTCAAATAACACTAGTTTACTAATCATGATTCTAGTGTTCATCATTTTTCTACAAAACCCATTACACACACATGGTGGATGATCATGAATTTCATAGTTTAATCCTTAATTCAACAAGATAATGACTAGGGTTTACCCGTAGACATGATTTTATTCCAATTTCATCCAAGCAATGATCATGCATGCTCTAATTTCGATTCTCATGTGTTAATTTAGAATTCAAGATGAAATCAAACAACGAAATTTTACATACCTTATGATCCCTTTACTGCGGTTATCATTAATCTATGATTGTATTTCGATTTGGGCTCAATTTGCCCTTCCAATTTGTTGATTTTGTGCTTGTTAGGGTTTGAGTAGGAGAGCCCCTTGGCTCCTGCGATTGTATCGACCAGAACACACACTTAGAGTGTGTGTTTTGGTGTTGACATTTTATTAAATAAAAACTAGTTTCCAATTTATCACCTTTAGTCCCTCTACTTCACACAAGTTTACATAAAGGGTGTTTTAACCATGTTTTTCTTATTATTTCAAGAATTATAACTAACTAGGTTATTTATTCCTAGTTATTTTATCTTGAATATTGTCGACATTTTAATATCTATATATAAATCTATATTTTTGGGGGTGTTACAAGTCTACCCCCTTAAAGAGGTTTTGTCCCCGAAACCTTCCTTAAGTAGTCCTTTGGTTCGGACCAAACTAACTTAGTTTCGTTTTTTTTTTTTTTTGAGTCACTGTTTCTTTTAGTCAAAAGTTATCATTTGCCTCGATGCATGCGTTTTCCACATGTAAGTCCTCATGGACTGTAACTTGTATCTCGTATTTCTTATTTTGTCACCTGTTTGACCCAATTGTCAATTGACCACTCAATAGTATGAGTTTGTCAACATGTTTGCCACATACTAATCTTATATTGATAGGTGTTCTATATATATATATATATATATATATCACAACACTATTTTGACTTCGGGTGATCTTATCGGTTAGACTGATTAGTCATCGTCACCTCATGGCTCGTAAATTTGGATCTTTCATATTGCCATATTCGGCTTTACTTGAGTTCATGATCTCCTATCCCGTAACTCATGCCACGACATGATTATATTCTGTATTTCTATATCACTCTTGTGACTATGATCGCATCGCATCACCTCATGTTTAAGTTTTTATAAACTTTTCATTATCAAAAATCTTCTTTCGAATATAGCGTCTCACACCTATCGGTGTTGAGACCTATATTCTTTAATATTGACTATTTTCTAATTTCTCTATAATATTTATATTTGTTAAACGTCACTTCTCACTAATCCTGAAATTTCGTTTAACGTCTATCTCTTTAACTTGTGTCAAATTTTCATACCCAGGAATTGACGACAAGAATTTATTCTTTTCCATTCTTATATTACGCAAGGAATCGTAACTAATCCCCATGCTTTACCCCAAGTGACTCGTATGTTCCTTTGCTTAGCCTCGTAAGTTATTCCGTTAGGCTTTCACCCTTTTTGGTTTATTTCCTTCTATTGTTGACGCGTGGTTCACTTAGTCCTTTAATCCATACTTTGTTTATAATCTCAAAGGTTATGATGATCCCGTAGATCATCTTTTTCTTGTGTCATTTCGTATTCTTGGAATTACACTTCTGGTGTTAGGGCACCCTTTTCAAGCCTAAAACTTATTCATTTTCATTTTCGAATTTTATCGATTTGACCATAGTCTAAGGTTACACACGTTTCCTTTTGAACTATTCTTCCGACTCTATGACTTCTTCCGTCATTTACACGTCAGTTTGTTCTTCTCTTACCGTTATCCGGTTCATACTTATCTTTCTTTTCAGCCCGTTACCCGGGTTCTTTATCTTAATGTTTTTAACTCTCCAGTTTCACTGGTTTGCGTTTTCCTTTATTATAAAACATTTTACTTATTTGATCCGAATACCCGTCTTTCTTTTGTTAGCGACCCTTAGGTCCGTCTCTTTTATTAATGTCCTGAAGGTCCATTTCATAAGCTTTATTTGATAAAACCACTGTTATTGTTATACGGCTTTTGGGGTTTTACCCGTTTTAGTTCCAACACTTTCAATACGTTTATTTCACTAATCTTTTATACAATCACACCCGTCAGTGTGATCATCGTTCTTCCTCGTAAGGATTTTATTAATAATGTCTTACTTGGGCGGTTATTCATACCCAAGTTTCTAAATCCGCATTTATTGATACTTTATTATTCAAAGTAGTGAATAATACGTATCATCCATTTAGTTTTCCTAGAGGGTATTTTCTGCCCAAGTCTAAATTTCTCGTTCATAACCTTAATCCATTATCTAATTGATTGCTTAACGTTATCTTGTTGTAATTTTATAACGTGTACCTGCGTTACTCATCCCGATGGGCATTCTCCCAACTCGTTCATCTCTTCTTTCCTTGGCGTCATCATGGTGACTTGTAGCCCTGTAAGGCCCCAAACCGGGCACCTTACCGTCGGGTCACATCACAGTGTACTGTTTAAAAACAACTATTTTCTCTAAAATACGCAGCGGAATTTTCAATAAAAAAATACAAAGTTATTTTAAAAACTACATTTGTTTACAAGTCTCAAAACGTAACGAATGCCTTTCCACCACTATCATGAGTAATTCCTTCCGCTAGCCAAGAGCAACACCGACTCAAGTTACACACCTGCAAAACAATCTAACATACATGCAAAAGTCAGCTACGCTGTGTGAGTTCTAACAGTTTAAGTTGAAGCATTTAAAATCGGTCGTAAATACTTTATTTGAAAACCAAACACCATCGTTGTAAAATCACCAACGTTTATTAAAATATAGTAACTCCCGTTTAAAGTAAAACGACTCCAAACCGACATCCAAAACACCACGCGACTCCACCCGTATCTTACAACCAACGCCCCTACAAGTAATCATTAGAATAATTAAATTCTAATTTAACCTCGTTCTACAACTACACAATAGAACATATTTTCCCACCCATATAATTAAATATCATTCGTCACCCGCACAATATATCATCATTCAACAACTGCACAAATAAACATCACTTACCCACCATTTAATTAGCGAAACAATTAAGCAAATAAGGTGGGAACCTAACACATCAGTTATTGCCCGTAGGCTATCATCTTTTGCCCTCGTCAGGGCACCCTCGTCAAGGTTTCGTCTCCTCCAATTTGACCCCGAAGAGTCCGTCACCCGCATAATACCCCGAAGGGTTCGTTGCCACTAGGGCTAATCATCTAAACATCTCAGTGATGTTTCTCGTGACCTGACGCCACCCCGAAGGTAACGCCGCCATCACAAATAACCCGCATCTCGTGACCTGACGCCACCCCGAAGGTAACGCCGCCATCACTACTAACCCACATCTCGTGACCTAACGCCACCCCGAAGGTAACGCCGCCATCACGAGTAACCGACATCAAGCACCTCAAGGATGCTAATTCACATAAGGCATACAAAAATACACACATAATGTTAAAAGCACGTCAACTACTCGAAAACTACTACATTCACCATCTCGTTGCCACTAAGGTTCGAAAACTATGATAGAATTATCAAATAAAATTTATCACGACACAAATCGTGCTTTTAATATCGACACCTACCACACCCCATCCCTATACGACCTCGACATCACTAAATAAAGTGTCATTCGCCCATGCAGAACTAATAAATCCGGATTAATCGCCGTGTCGTGTAAAAACATTGTTCGTGGGAAAACGTTTATAAAACATTTTAATCACAAAACTCGTTAATATATAAAACTCGTAACCACGTGTGAAAACATGTGAAAAGCATGTATGCTAGCCCCGAAAATATTTAAGAAAAAGGGGATTAGAACTCACCGGTTCTAAAGCTTCGAAATCCGCAAGCTAAACATCTTGTACCTTGTCCCAAAAACTAGAACCCAGTAACTTGTGGTTACAATCCTTTCAAATAAACAATGCGTAACCAACCGTTAACATTTCCGCATCAGTCTATAACCCCTTAATCGTGCTCCATCAACATCCGTACGCATCAAGCTCAATAACCCATTCATCTCATAAAACCTTGAGAACTATATAATTTAGGAAAGAGAAATAAGGAGCTTGCTAGCTTGGTTAATAATTAAGGTGCATGTGAGCTTGGTTACTTTTATCTTGGATTCCTAACTTGCCGTAGACATAATCACCTACAAGTGTGCTTGCTTGGTGTTTCAATTTCTTTTTCCTTTTCTGATCGAACCTACAGCATCAAAATACCTTCCTCCTTGCATGCCCAACATCTTCATGCAAAATCAACATAACCCATAATACAACCCATCATCCTTGTCCATAACCAAATATGCGTTTGTATCATGGGCAAAATTACTTTCCTTGCACAACCCTCAATGACATACACACTCTTAACTAAAATTAATGCCATGTCCGTGAGACCCTAACTGGACCGGTCGCTACATCGTACACGAACACCACACACTTACCAAGTAGCTTGGTTCAATCCACACACCCATCAAAACCATGACTTCTTCATCAACCAAAACCAAAGCCCCATGCCTACTATGGGTCACATTCCAGCCCGTAGTTCATAACTGAGATCGTATACGGGTTCACCAAACAAGACGAAACCTAACCGATAACCCCTATCACGGTCATCCTCTTTCGCCATAACCGCTCACAACGGTGATTACTACCGCCATACAACTCCACCACCACACCTCACCATCATCATCAAACGCCACAACACTCACCCTCATAACCGAGACCCTAGTAAAACCCACAGAAAACAACAGCCAGCAATATTTATGAATGGATCGAGTGATTACCTCATGTCACAATACGGAAGATCGACCGAAACCACCCTCTCCGCCTCCTTTCTCCCGTCGTACTCTACTCTCTCTCGTTTTCTGTTCTTTGTGGCTGAAACCACCTAGGTCGCAATGAAGGCCTAGGGTTTTTACTTGATACTTCTTATTTTTTTTTTCAAATAAATAACCAACTTGATTTATTATAAAATAACCAAATCTTACGATAAGATCCTTGGAGTTTTTTAGAATTAACTCTTGTTCCCAAAGTAACGAAAACAACAACCAGACCCTTAAAATTCTTTACACTGAAATAATCGTGCCTAAACTCGTTTAATTGACTCGTTCAATAATGCCCATTATATTCATTCCTCTAAACAGTTGAATGTAAATTTTCGGGATGTTACAAGTCTACCCACCTTAAAAGAGGATTCATCCCTGAATCCCGCTTGTCAAAGAACGAACGCATCCACATATTCATCTTTTCACGTCTGCATCTTTGTGACACCTATCACTATTAGTTTTCATTGTTATCACCTTTACCTCTAGTCAGATCACAATACGAGATGATTAAAGGAGCCTTTTCTATTGTCTGCTTCCAACCTCATAGTTCGTATCATTTGCTTGTGCATTCCTCATACAAGTTTTAGTTCGACTCTTTAGTCGGGAGGCGTCCCTATCTCGCCTTTGCATCTATTCTCATCGGTTGTAATAAAAAGACATTCTATAATATCTAATTTGTTGACCTTCACATCAAGGTTCCATTGATAACACCCAATAGTCTTATCATTATCCATATCATCATCAAATGGCATCGTCTATCTTGTCACTTATGAGCTCGTCTATACCGTCAAATCTTGTAGCAACCATCAGCTCATCGACACACCTACCACACCGTTCCAGTAACTTCAAAAGTTTTGTTGATCAAATAGTCATGACTAAATGAAAATTCCACGTCGCCAAAGAACTTGGGCACCCCCCAACTCAGTTGGTGATCTCCATGAACTTGACCATAACTTAGTACGTCCACTTTCGTAGATCCAAAATCTACTATTCAAATCTTCGACGTTGCACCAGGAAACAAACATCACCGGTCATTCTTGATTTTTTTTGTTTAGCTTTTTTTTCTTAGCTTTCAATGTTTATCTCTAACATCCGTAGTCCCGTCTCCATCAAGCAGTCTTAATTCCTCTAACCCTCAATAACATGCATCGACTAAGTCTTCTCCATGAAGCCATTCTATCACTAGTCGTCATACGACATCGTCACTTGGCGTTAAGTCACTTAGCACTGTCACAAAACTAGCATGTTTACGGTGCTAACCACATGTGTAAGGAAAAGATATGCTCCATGATGGCATTCGTATCTCAACTTAGGACCACACGTCTTAATTCTAACTTAACACACAATAACGCCACATATATGCACGCCACCAAGAACACAATAAGGTTACAACACCTATCATCTTATCGTTATACAATACTTCACTAATCTAGATTGTCCATTACCTTCACGAGATCATGTATCTCCTCTCCTTTGCCTGTCTCCATAGACATCGTTACTACCAATAACATCATCGTCGTCGCGTCCGGAAATAAAGTCTGTCGATTTCCCTCATTTCCTATTAAAGTGCAGTGTCACAACCCCCGATCCCTGATCCCCGGGAATGGGCGGACGCGATCACAGAGTTTGGGTGGTATCAGTTGTTTTAATCTCACAGCGGAATTTACATCAGGACCGTAGTTAGGAAATGTTTATCCGAGTAAAACCACCATATTTAATAATAACATGGGCAAAACCCAAGTTTCTTATTACAATTCATTTATAGGGACAAACCCTATTTTATTGAATTTAAAACATCGTTTATTAGGTAACTTTTATAGCTACATTATCCCCAAGCCTTCAGTGCTCTCCAGCTGGCTTTCTTTAATTGGATGTTCACATTGTGTTACCTGTAACGCGTTTTAAAAACATTTGTCAGTCGGAAATACTGGTGAGTGAATCCCAGTTTAATCAAGAAACATTTTATCAATTAAAACAGTATTGAGAGCGATCACATTGTTTATTTCAACACAATTACTCATTCAGTATTTGCCACTCGACCGGAGCTTTGGCTATGGTCAAATTACCCATTGGCTAACTCGTCGTCCAATGGTAATGCACTGTCATTCAGACTTACTACTACTCGTAGTAAATTTTGTATACAAAACTCCATAATACCGGCAGTAATTGAAGAACTACAAAGACTCAATCACCGCTTAATCACATTGTAAAACATTTAAGGTTTTGTAAAGCATTCCAAAAAGGTTAACAAAAAGAGGATAAACTCACATTGCTGTCTTAGGCTTTTCGTAATGGTTTTCTGGATATAATCTATAATTTATACAAATGTACATTGGTTAGTATCATAACCCTTTGAAAATATTAATAATACCCTCCCCGAGACGGCATTCCAACAACTACGTCGGGCAGAACCACGACAGTTGTTATGGAACCCTAAATCAATCGGGCAGCGTAACTATTGCGAAGCTGGGGTTATAATACTTACAACGGAGCAGAACCTCGCTAATAAGGGGTATAGTACCCGACTATATTGCTTAATACTTTCAGAATTCGAGATTGAGAAGTGTGAATGAGCGACGGAAAACGAAAACTGATGCTATCTATTTATAGTTGTGATATTGAGTCCTGTCGCGGGCCGCGTGAAAGACAAGGGACACTTACGCGGCCCGCGTCAACATTGGTCAACGTTGTAGCTTAGCTGGGTCAGCTACTAGACTCGCCACGATGTTGACACGTGTCAGCACCAGATGCTTCCGCGTTTCATGATCTGTCGCGGCCCGCGTCAACTACACATATACTCTTACGCGGCCCGCTTTAACTAAAGAAGTAAGCGAAGTCAATTCCAACCTTGATACCGCCCGCGTAAGATGTTGATATGGGTCTACGTGGCCCGCCTCAGCCCTATATTTCTTATTTTTAATTTATTTTATATGTTATAATCTATTTAGGGCTCGGTTTTCACATACGGGGTGTAATATAAAACATATTGAGACATTTTATAATATACTAGAGTGTTAGACATATTATGAGGGTGTCGGTTTTACCGAGGGTTGTTACATTCTCCCCACCTTGTTTTAGAGCTCGTCCTCGAGATCTACTGAAACAAATGCGGATATTTTCTTTTCATTTCAGACTCGAGTTCCCATGTATACTCATATCCTCTTTTGGAGTCCCACTTCACTTTGACTAGAACTAATCTCTTATGTTTGAGATTCTTGATTTTCCTGTCTTCAATTTGTAGAGGTCTTTCTACAAACTTGAGTTGTTCATTTACCTCTATATCCTTAAGAGATACTATCAATGATTCATCAGCTAGACACTTTTTGAGATTTGATACATGAAACACATCATGTATTCCTGCCATTTCCTCTGGCAGTTGTAGCTGATAGGCTACTGGTCCTCTTCTTCTAATAATCTTAAAAGGTCCAACATACCTGGGACTTAGCTTTCCCCGTTTGATAAATCTTACCACTCATTTCCAAGGAGATACTTTCAATAATAGTTTATCCCCTACTTGAAATTCCAAGGGTTTGCATCGGTTATCAGCATAACTCTTTTGTAGATCACGTGCTGCTTTCAGTCGTTCCTTGACTTGAATGATCTTGTCGGTTGTTTCTTGTACAATATCAGGTCCAGATAGTTGCTGTTCCCCAATTTCTACCCAACAGACTGGGGTTCGGCACTTTCGTCCATAAAGTGCTTCGAATGGTGCAGCATTGATACTTGTGTGATAACTATTATTATAAGAGAATTCTATTAAAGGTAAGTGATCGTCCCAATTACCTCCAAAGTCAATTACACAAGCTCTAAGCATATCTTCCATTGTCTTAATTGTCCTCTCACTTTGTCCATCTGTTTGTGGATGATAAGCTGTACTTAGCTTTAACTTGGTTCCCATTGCCTTTTGGAAACTTGACCAGAAATGAGATGTAAAGCGACTATCCCTATCAGAAACAATTGATAAAGGAATACCATGTAAAGAAACAATTTCATTTACATACAATTTAGATAATTGTTCCATACTAATTGTTTCCTTCATTGGTAGAAAATGAGCTGACTTAGTTAGTCTATCTACAATCACCCAGATTGTATCATTTCCTTTTCTTGTTTTGGGTAATTTAGTAACAAAATCCATTGTTATCAATTCCCATTTCCAAACTGGCATTTCTAATTGCTGTAACAAACCTGAGGGTTTCTGGTGTTCAGCTTTAACTTGTGAACAAGTTAAACATTTAGAAACATAAACTGTTGTGTCCTTTTTCATTCCTATCCACCAGAAATTTTTCCTTAAATCCTGGTACATTTTATCACTTCCTGGATGCATCGTATACTTAGACTTATGGGCTTCTTCTAATATACGATTACGTAAATTTCCTAATTTAGGTATCCACATTCTCTTTCCATGGAATCTCCATATTCCATCTGTTCCTTGTTCCAATTCTTTTAGCATACCTTTTAATTTTTCAGTATCTTCTTTGATTACTAATTCTTGTGCTTCTCTTATCTGATCATTTAAATCTACTTGTAGATTTAATTTAAGAGAACGTACCCTTGTTGGCTTTTCATGATACTTTCGGCTTAAAGCATCTGCCACTATATTTGCTTTTCCTTTATGATACTGGATATCACAATCATAATCACTAAGAAATTCCATCCAACGTCTTTGTCTCATATTAAACTCTTTCTGCTCAAAAACATACCTTAAACTTTTGTGATCAGTAAATATGGTAAACTTACTACCATAAAGGTAATGTCTCCAAATCTTAAGAGCAAAAATTATAGCTCCTAATTCTAGATCATGGGTTGAATAATTTTCTTCATGATTCTTAAGTTGTCTAGATGCGTAAGTTATAACCTTTTGGCGTTGCATCAACACACATCCATAACCTAACTTAGAAGCATCACAATAGACTATGAAGTCTTCAGTTCCTTCTGGTAATGCTAGTATAGGTGTATGGGTTAATCTTTGCTTAAGGATTCTAAATGCTTCTTCTTGTTTTAATCCCCATTCAAACTTAACAGATTTACAAGTTAACTTAGTTAAGGGAATAACTATTCTAGAAAAATCTTTAATAAATCTTCTGTAATAACTGGCTAATCCTAAGAAACTTCTAACCTCGGTTGGTGATTCAGGGATTTTCCATTTAGTAATTGCCTCAATTTTGGTTGGGCCTACATGAATTCCTTCATGATTAACTAGGTGTCCAAGGAATTGTACCTGTTCTAACCAAAATTCACACTTTGAAAACTTAGCATAAAGTTTTTCTTTTCTTAACAAACTTAAAAGTGTGTGCAAATGTCTCGCATGATCCTCTTTACTCTTAGAGTAAATTAGAATATCATCTATAAATACAATTATGAATTTATCCAAATATGGTTTACATATTCGGTTCATCATGTCCATAAATGCAGCTGGGGCATTGGTTAAACCAAATGGCATGACAGTAAATTCATAATGACCATACCTCGTTCTAAATGCGGTCTTAGGAATGTCCTCTTCCTATACCTTTAATTGATGATATCCTGACCTTAAATCGATTTTAGAGAAAAATCGGGCTCCTTGCAGTTGATCAAACAGATCATCGATTCTCGGTAATGGATACCGATTCTTAATCATGACTTTGTTTAATTCACGGTAGTCAATGCACATCCGCATTGATCCATCCTTCTTTTTAACAAATAATATCGGTGCTCCCCACGGCGACGAGCTTGGTTGTATGAATCCTTTCTCTAACAATTCATCTAATTGTTTCTTCAATTCTTGCATTTCTGCAGGTGCCAACCGATACGGTGCTTTGGCAATCAGTGATGTTCCTTGTATTAAATGAATCCTAAATTCAACTTCTCTATCCGGAGGTTGCCCTGGCAGTTCTTCTGGAAATTCGTCTGAAAACTGAGATACTATTGGAATATCTTTTAAATCCTTTCCTTTAGTTTTAGTGATTTTAGAAATCAAATACACTATAGAACCTTTTCTCATATAACTTGCAGTTTTCATCACAGAAATGAATTTAGTAGACCTAAAAGGTTTATCTCCTTTAATTGTGATCTTTTTACCTTTTGGTGAATTTACTTGAATTAACTTTTGATCACATAAAATATTGGCTTTATTGGCTATTAACCAATCCATTCCTAAAACAACATCAAATCCTACCAGATTCATGGGATATAGATTTGCGATAAATTTCTGATTTAAAATCTCTATGCTTGCTCCCTGCAAGATTTCAGAAATCCTAACGGTTTCTCCATTAGCTGTCTCTACTAAGCATTCTTGTGGTAATTTAGTTAATGATTGATTTAGAAATTTGCAAAACGATGTATTAATAAAACTTTGGTTTGCACCAGAGTCAAATAATACTTTAGCAAAGACATCATTAACTAAAAAAGTACCAGCTATGACATCTGGAATCATCTTGGCTTCTTCTGCAGTTAGAACAAATGCTCTAGCATTTTTAGTATTCTTGTTGTCTGGAGCTGGAGCTAATTTTGGGCAATTCAGCTTGATATGACCTTGTTCTCCGCAATTGTAACATACCCTGCTGTTAGCTTTCTTGCTGCAGTTTTCTTCCTTGTGTCCCGACATTTTGCAAAAGTTACAGTAGATGGAGCATCTTCCTGAATGCTTTCTTTTGCAATACCTACAGTAGGGTGCAGAGGTAGAACCTATATTTTTCCCACGGTTAGAATTTCTAGAACGAAATTCTTGAGTCAATTTCTGGGTTAGATTTCTCCTCTGATCCTCTTCTCGAGTACGAATTAACTCATCAGTCAAGGTATTGGCTAGTTCTACAGCTTCTTCTATGGTTTGAGGTCTAGCTGCCTTGACTACATGTCTAATCTCTCCAATTAATCCCCAAATATAACGGAAGATTAACACTGGTTCTGGTGAAGCAAGATTTGGCACTATCCTAGCATATTCGAAGAATAATTTAGTGTACCCCTTGCTATCCACACCAGTCATCCTAAGGTTTAGGAATTTGTTTGTTATCTATTCCTTCTCATTGGGTGGGAAGAATTTCCTTTCTACCTTATCCTTAAACTCTTCCCATTCCATATTATAGGTTTGATCACTTCCTCTTGTCTGGAGGATAGTGTTCCACCATTCTAGAGCTGCATTTTTAAACAGATTAGAAGCAAACAATATCTTATCTTCTTCAGCACACTTACTTATCCTTAAGACTGCCTCAGTCTTTTCTATCCAGCGTAAGGTTGCAATGGCCCCTTCATTGCCCGAGAATTCCATTGGTTTACAAGACCAGAATTCTTTATAAGAACAACCATAAGGCATGGTTCTTCTTCTTTTGGGAATAGGCATTTGAAGTACAGGTACATTATTCACGCTGTTTTCAGGTTCGCTTGGTCGCTTACTGCCATGCTTACTTTTACTATCAGCATCCTTAACAGTTTGGAGAATAAATGACATTGCATCTATAATTCCTTGTGCTACTATATGTTGGATAGCACTATTATCTACTTGGTTTCCATTGTTATTGATACTCGGATTATCATTAACCACGTTAATGTTACTCTGGTTATCGTTATTCAGATTCCCTTGATTTCCTTCGTCGGCCATCTGAATTTTACTCCATATTAATATCACAATTAATATTTTAATGTAATTAATCACATAACACACAATCTAGCCAAAAACGTAGATCATTGCTACTTACTCTTTTCATATACTATTATGCTTCTATTACAAACTAGTACTGAAATAAAATTACAATACCAACAGAAATAGAATCACACTAATAGTAATATACATTCGTACACACATTTTTTTTATTATTACTATTACTATTTCCTCCATTCTCACATTCATGGATATGGATTTATCCAAAAATCCATATTGCGCTCATCGTATTTCCATACGAGATGCTCTCCCACCTGACGCATTCTCTCATTGTTCTCTAGAATTTCCTCCCCGAAAGTCCTAAGTTCTTGGACGTTTTCTGCACTCATTGGGGGTGCAGATTCTCGGACTAGGTTTGGAATCTGGGGTGCGGGTTCCTGATATGGGGGTGACAGTTCCTGAATTGGTAAGGATCCTCCAAAATTTCCCTAATATATTCATCTTGGTAATAGGGTGTAACATCTGTGCTTGTAATCATTATGAACAGTTCTATTATCAATAAAACAATGTTATTTGATCCCAATGTTTGTTTGGTTGTGTTTTACATTTTTCATGTTTTGACTTTTATCCAATTTCAAACTCTACATCACTTTCTGGAGAGTTATACGCAAACTGATGCGTAAACGTAATCAGTTTAATGTGACAAATACTCCGGAACATCAACATACACTTAACATACCTTAAATAACCTTTACATAACTTAGAAATAAGTTTTGAAGGCTTTGGTATGGCAAAAACGAGTTAATTCGCTTACAGGGACTAAACTTGACAAACTGCGAAAGTATGCCAATTTGAACTGTAACGAACATTCCGGAACATGACCATAAATTAAACACACCTTAAATAACCTTTACATAACTTAGAAATAAGTTTTGAAGGCTTTGGTATGGCAAAATAAACTTTTGGGTCATTCAGGGACTAAAAGTGTCAAAAAGTGCACAAGTTTGCACTTTTGCGCATAACTCACGTTCTGAATACACCCGGACATCCAAAAATTTATGTAAGCACTAAAATATTTTATTTTAGTGTTTGGAATAAGAAAAATCCATTCGTTGCGTTATTTGGATCGTTTTTCGCGCTTATGCGCATTCCGTCGTAATTAAGCGATCATCGCGATCGTACGACCAAACGAACCAACATCCGACATGTTTTTGAGCATGTTTCATGTCCACAATGTTTAGGCATCATTTTAGGGCCTTAAAGTTGGCTTGACGGGCCTTAGAAGTGCCGGAAATAAGCTTAAACACCAACAGGGACCAAAGCTGTCAAAATGCAAACTTGTTTCTGATCTGTGCAGGCCAGGCGGCCCGCGTAAGATCAGTGTGTCCTTTACGCGGCCCGCGTCAGGGTCCCAGATCAGATAAGATCAATTTGTCAGCAGATTACAGCTGTTTAACTCACAACCACAAACCCACACTTGCCCTTTCAGCTCATTAGGGGCCATTTTTAGTCACCACAACATTCCAACAAGTGTACGCACGAGATTCGATCACATTATTCAAGAAACGATCTTAACAGTTCGGGAAATACTATAAATACCCCACCCCCATTTGCTTCAAACTCACAAGAATCTGATCTAATGTGCTCTAAGTCGAAACCTTTGTTTCATACCTAAGCTATTTTATCTAGATTAGCATTCGGGGACCCTTCGTAAGTATTCCTTCGTTCTTTTATTACTTTTCGAGTCCGAAAGTCAAACTTTGTTTGACTTTCTGCGTGGACCAGTTTATGGTCAATGCGAAGTTCGTTTGAACTTCGCAACGTGATTGTAATCACGATGGTTATAGTCCCTTGTTACTATGCCTACTGATTACCACGTTGTCTAGGGTCGTAAGGGTAAGCGATCTAATAAATCGCTTATACCTTCGAACCCGACCCATTTGGTCGATCATTAGGATCCGAACAAACACATTAGGTGACCATAGCATATAGGGAATAACCTTCCGAGGTTATACCTTATGGTCGCTTCGTTTAAGTAGTTGTATGATAGGTAGTTTATATGCCTTAGGTAAATTACCAAAATACCCCTTTGATGCCAAAATTCATTTTAAACATATGTAACATAACTTTTGACATCTAAACTGATTTGACAACAATATTAGACATGTTAAGGCATATGTTACTTGTCATAGGACTAGTTAGGCGGTCCAAACGCGTTTTACGCGAACGACGCGTTAAAGTAGCATAAGCTTCCTAAACGGGTCGTAATGGGTCGTAAACACTCAGGTTAGGTTTCATTTGGTATGTAGGCTTTGTTAAACCATATGACACGAGTCTCCATACTCGTTTGGTTTACGAACCCTCATTCTATCTAAATCTTCCGACTTAGGTCCGGTTTATTAACATAGTTACCTATATTAGGTGCCGTTTGATTCCGAGATCTCTAGCATTGCTTGGTGGTTATCTTAGGACTTCTGAGCAATCTCAAGTGAGTACATAGACCCCCCTTTTACTGTTTTCCAAACGTTTTGGGGTGGAACACATGTGCCTACTTGTTACTTTCATGCTTTCCATGTTTTCACATCATATACTTGCTATGTTCATTAGTACATTTATAGTACATGATTTCATTGTGTTCATGCTATGTATGTCCATTGTGTGCATACTTAGTACATTGTTTTACATTACATTTCATGCTATGTATGTCCATTGTGTGCATACTTAGTACATTGTTTTACATTACATTTCATGCTATGTATGTCCATTGTGTGCATACTTAGTACATTGTTTCACATTACATTTCATGCTAGGTACGCCCATTGTGTGCATACTTAGTACAGTTGTTTTCATAACATGTTTACATTTTGGTATGACATTTGGGTTGTTTACAATGGAACAATACATTCATTAACATTAGCTACGCCGTTCGTTAGTAGGTAGTGGTACCATAGGAATTGACAACTCCCGTTCCTGAAATCCTGGGTTTGTTTGGATTGGAAGGAATGACCGAATTCGATATACATAACTTAGATAAACCTTTAATTTGTTTAAGGGTTTATCGCCACAGTCTCAAGGCTTGGATGTATGCATTTTCACAATACCGCATAAATGTTTGTATCAGTATAGCATGCATCTGTTCCACAAAATATAACTTTGATTTAAACCATGTTTTACTTCAATACCTTGTTTTTGTGCATTTTACATATGGTTTAGTTGATATATTTCACTTACCATACATGATATTTTTGGTTACACATTACATGATCTACATTAAGCATAAACATTCTGACATTGATATACACATTTAGTGGTTTACATTGGACATAGACATTTCGATATGGTTTACACATTAACACATAACAATTCATTTATACATAAACAATTTACATTGGTGGTTGGTTTGAGTAAGTGATTCGAGCAACGAGGCGTGTGTAATATGATACAAGCATGGTGGATACGCCGCTGGTACTTCCTATAAACAAGTGTTTGTATGATATTACATGTCGTAGCGTTACTTAAATCATTTCAATATTTGACATATTACGTTTTACATAAACAACTTATTTTCACAAGACATTAATTTACAAAACAACTTATCTTATACAAACTCATTTTTCTTGGTTATTCATTTAACCTTACATTATTCTCTTATTTATATATATCATTGCTTTTTGAATGAATTACAAAACAAAACAACTTACAAGGTTCATGACTGACTTTTGTTAAACAACTTTTCCTAAACTTATAAGTCATGAATCCTATTTTCACAAATCCTATGTATCTCACAGGCATTTTTATGCTGACGTACCTATTTTCACATGTGTTTTCAGGAGCTTTTGCGTAGGATGATGATCGTGACACTAGGGCGGACCTGTGCCTTAGAGAATAAAACTGAAGATAGACTAGTTTAATTATGTCATAAACTCTTTGATTCCTGTTTAAAACAATGTAACTCTTATGTTGATAAATAAAATACAACTTTGTATGCCATGGTTATGAAACAATTAATTCTGTTACAACACTCCCTGACGTTTTCCGCCACGTTTTGTATGTTATACGTGGTCGGGGTGTGACAGAAGAGTTGGTATCAGAGCCAATGGTTATAGGGAATTAGGTTATTAGTAATGCTTTGACCTAGACTATAACCTTTCTAGGACCCTAACACAAGTTATCTTGTGTTTAGATCTTAAAACATGCACATCACCTATCCTTAGGTGATTATCAAAACAAAAACCAAATTTTCCGAAACGATTTTTTTTGAAAAACAATCATCTGTTTTTAGATGATTTATTACAAGGTTTTGAACCCTCTATTGTAAGGTTTTGAACCCCTTTGAGTTTTCAAAATATCGTCAAGGTTTTGGGTTTTAAATAATGTGAACACGTGCAAACTGGAAGGGTGAATGCCTGTATTCTGGGTTTTCTGTCTAGGCAAGCACTTCGTATATATCTCATCAGACGCGAGACCAGTTGTGCTTACCTGGGAATTCTTGGGATGAGTGTTCACTTATAGGCGAGCATCTTCGCGATACATTATTTTTGATCCATTTACTTTGATTAGTCACTGTGCGTCGTTTGTTTGCTTGGTAATGCTGACGAATGACCACCATCTTTGCTTCTGTTGATTTTGTTTCATCTCATTCTCTTCATCCAAACATCTCACTCGTTTCCTTTCATGTTTTCCTCTTTTAGAATGCCTCCTCAGCGTGAAAACCAGATAGCAACTGCCGAACTGGCAGAAATCATTGCGTAGCAGATGGCTGCTCAATTCCCAAACCTCTTTGCTCAATGGAACCAAGCCAACAACAACAACAAAGCTCCATGCAAATACAAGGATTTTAACTCGGCTAAACCACTCAAGTTTAGTGGTTCTGAAGGAGCGACTGGGCTTCTTCAATGGTTCGAGAGCATTGAGAATACTTTCCGTCATGTTCAGTGTCCGGATAATCGCAAGGTCGAGTTCTCTTAGAGCGTGTTTCAGAAGAGGGCTCTTACATGGTGGAATTGGGTAATGAGAGACCGTGGTGCAGAAGTTGCTCTAGCACAGACATGGGCTGAACTTAGAGCACTTATGATGAGGGAGTTTTGTCCTCGTCATGAACAACGAGCGTTGTAGAAGGAGTTTGATGACTTGAAACAAGATAGTGGTGAGCACAGGGCATATACTGATAGGTTTGAGGAGTTGAGTCTGCTTTGCCCGACTATGGTTACCCCACTCGACAAGGCTATCGAAAGGTACATCGACGGCCTACCTGACTCAGTGCAAGACATCATTACTGGTAGTAACCCTGCCACACTCCGTCAGGCGATCGAGTTATCAGCGACATTGACTGAGTCGCAGATTCGGAAGAATAAATTACACAGGAAGGGTGACAAGGGCAAGAAACAGTCGTCTGACAAGGAAGATAGCAAGAAAGGTCAAAACAAGAAGGGAAAGAATGCTGGAGGGTCTAGGAAGCGGAAGGCTTCCCAAAACCATGTCGTTACTGCACAGGCTCCAGCTGCACCAAATCAGCCTGCGCAACCACTAGCCAAGAAGCCTTATCTTGGCAATGCACCTTTTTGCAACAGGTGTAATGGCCATCACCTACCACATCTCCAATGTCGTCAATGCACTAACTGTGGGAGAAATGGTCATCTTGTCGCTACTTGTCGCATTCCTGTTAACCAGAACCAGGCAGTTCAGAACCAAGCCCAACAAGTTGCTCAGCCTCTTGCTCAGCAACAAGGTCAAGCTGTACGACCTCATTTTCCTCCTGGTTTATGCTACAATTGTGGGGATCTGACCCACTACAGAAACCGGTGCCCAAGACTAGCTAACCAGAATCAGAATCAGAATCAGGCTCCGGCTCGAGGTCGAGTCTTCAACATGAATGCTCAAGAGGCACAAGCAGACAATGAAGTGGTGAACGGTACGTTCTTTATTAATAATCAGCCTGCATCTGTTCTCTTTGATTCGGGTGCCGATAAGAGTTTTGTGTCATTGTCTTTTGAGCCATTGCTTCGCGTGTCTAGAACGAAACTAGGTAAACCTTTGACAGTAGAAGTTGCTAGCGGTGAACCCATTGTTCTTGATTCTGTTCTTCGCAACTGCCAGTTGAACCTTAACGATCATCTCTTTCCTATCGACCTCACGCCTATGCAACTTGGAAGCTTCGACGTTATTGTGGGTATGGATTGGTTAGCCAAGCATCGCGCAGAGGTAGTTTGTTTTGAGAAGATTGTTCGTGTGCCACTTTCGACAGGCGAGATCCTACAGGTTCGTGGTGAGAAGCCTGCCGGTGGTCTCAAGCTCATGTCTTGATTTAAAGCTCGGAAGTATCTGCGAAAGAATTATGTGGCCTTCTTAGCACATGTTACAGCAGATAAAGGCAAGGGTAAGTCTATTTCAGATATTCCTGTCGTTCGGGATTATTCTGAAGTTTTCCCTGAAGAGTTACCTGGTCTACCCCCAGCATGCCAAGTCGAGTTCCGCATTGACCTCGTACCTGGTGCAAATCCCATTGCCAGAGCTCCATATCGTCTTGCTCCATCTGAGATGCAAGAGTTGTCTAAGCAGCTTCAGGAGCTCTCTGATAAAGGTTTTATCCGTCCTAGCTTTTCACCTTGGGGTGCTCCCGTTCTTTTTGTCAAGAAGAAGGATGGATCTTTTAGGATGTGTATCGACTATCGTGAGCTTAACAAGCTTACCATCAAGAATCGATATCCCCTACCTCGCATCGATGATCTCTTTGATCAATTACAGGGCGCTTCTTATTTTTCAAAGATCGGTCTACGATCTGGATATCATCAACTTCGTGTGCATGAAGAAGATATTCCCAAGACAGCGTTCCGTACTCGTTATGGGCATTATGAGTTCACAGTCATGCCATTCGGTTTGACTAATACTCCTGCTGTTTTCATGGACTTAATGAATAGGGTCTGCAAACCTTATTTGGATCAGTTCGTCATTGTTTTTGTTGATGACATCTTGATTTACTCCAAGACGCGAGCTGATCACGAGCAACATCTTCGTCTTACTTTGGAACTCCTAAAGAAAGAGCAACTTTTCGCCAAATTCTCCAAGTGTGAATTCTGGCTTAAAGAAGTTCAATTTTTAGGACATATTGTTAACGAACAAGGTATTCATGTAGATCCCTTCAAGATCAGTGCGATTAAGAATTGGGATACGCCTACTACTCCTACTGAAGTTCGTTCTTTTCTTGGTCTGGCGGGTTATTATCGCCGCTTCATTGAGAATTTCTCAAAGATTGCAGTTCCTCTAACTGCTCTAACTCAGAAGAATAAACCCTTTGATTGGGGATTCAAACAAGAGGAAGCTTTTCAAAACTTGAAACAAAAACTTTGCGATGCGCCTATTCTGACTTTGCCTAAGGGCAATGATGATTTCGTCGTTTATTGTGATGCATCTAATTTGGGTCTTGGCTGTGTCCTGATGCAAAGGAACAAAGTCATAGCATATGCATCGAGGCAGTTGAAGATACATTAGAAGAACTACACCACTCATGATCTTGAGTTGGGTGCAGTTGTTTTCGCTCTGAAGATCTGGAGACACTATTTGTATGGTACAAAATGTGTGGTTTTCACGGACCACAAAAGTCTTCAGCATATCTTCAACCAAAAAGAACTCAACATGAGGCAACGACGTTGGGTTGAGCTCCTAAACGACTATGACTGCGAAATTCGCTACCATCCTGGTAAGGCGAATGTCGTAGCCGATGCTTTGAGTCGTAAGGAACGTACAAAGCTTCATTGTGTTCGTGTTCAATCTGTTATTCAAGCTCGATCCGATATCCAAGCCCGCATTTCTCAGGCTCAACAATCTTGTGCTTCACAAGGTTTGATGGATAAAGAATTTCCCTATCACATAACACCTGCTCTGGAACTGAAGGACAATGGATCGTATTACTTCATGGACTGTTTATGGGTCCCAAGCCAGGATGATCTTCGTACCTTGCTTATGGATGAAGCCCATAAGTCTCGTTATTCTATTCATCCGGGCTCAGATAAGATGTATAAGGATCTTCGTATTCGGTATTGGTGGCCTGGTATGAAGAAAGACATTGCCTTATACGTATCAAAATGCCTTACTTGTCTTAAGGTTAAGGCTGAACTTCAGCGTCCTTCGGGTTTATTGGTGCAACCAGAGATCCCAGTTTGGAAATGGGAAAACATTACTATGGATCTTGTTACCAAACTTCCACGCACAAAGAAAGGTCATGATGCCATCTGGGTAGTTGTTGATCGTCTTACAAAGTCAGCGTATTTCTTGCCAATCCGTGAGGATTTTCCTGCTGACAAACTTGCAAAAATCTATGTGGATGAAATTGTAGCTCGGCATGGTGTTCCTTTGAACATCATCTCTGACAGAGATGCTCGTTTCACTTCTCATTTTTGGAGAACCATGCAATTTGCTATGGGGACCCAACTTAATCTGAGCATAGCTTATCATCCGCAAACGGATGGTCAATCTGAGAGAACAATCCAGACTCTGGAGGATATGCTTAGAGCTTGTGTGATCGACTTTGGTGGTAGTTGGGATTCACATCTTTCGTTAATTGAATTCTCCTACAACAACAGTTATCACACCAGCATCAAAATGGCTCCTTTTGAAGCTCTCTATGGTCGAAAATGTCGTTCACCAGTCTGCTGGAATGAGATCGGCGAGGCTCAGCTTACTGGACCTGCCCTCATTTTAGAGACAACTGATAAGGTCAAGAAAGTTCGTGATAACCTTCAGACAGCTAGAAGCCGTCAAAAGAGTTACGCGGACCCAAAACGCAAGCCCTTGGAATTTCAAGTCGGTGATCGAGTATTACTTAAGGTCTCACCTTGGAAAGGTGTGATCAGATTTGGAAAGAAAGGAAAACTTGCACCTAGATACGTTGGACCATTCAAGATCGTCAAAAGAATTGGAAAGGTAGCCTACAGACTTGAGTTACCTCCTGAACTTGGAAATGTTCATCCAACTTTTCACGTGTCCAATCTCAAGAGGTGTTTAGCTGATGAGAACCTCCACAAACCACTTGACGAAATTCGTGTTGACAAAACACTGAAATTTGTTGAGAAGCCTGTGGGAATCATGGAACGTGAAGTCAAGTGGCTTAAACGCAAGCGCATTCCTTTGGTCAAAGTTCGCTGGGAAGCTAAACGTGGACCCAAGTTTACTTGGGAACGCGAAGATCAAATGAAGGCGAAATATCCACATCTATTCCCACGAGTTTCCTCTAAATAAATTTCGGGATGAAATTTCCACAAGTAGGGGAGACTGTAACATCTGTGCTTGTAATCATTATGAACAGTTCTATTATCAATAAAACAATGTTATTTGATCCCAATGTTTGTTTGGTTGTGTTTTACATTTTTCATGTTTTGACTTTTATCCAATTTCAAACTCTACATCGCTTTCTGGAGAGTTATACGCAAACTGATGCATAAACGTAATCAGTTTAATGCGAAAAATACTCCAGAACATCAACATACACTTAACATACCTTAAATAACCTTTACATAACTTAGAAATAAGTTTTGAAGGCTTTGGTATGGCAAAAACGAGTTAATTCGCTTACAGGGACTAAACTTGACAAACTGCGAAAGTATGCCAATTTGAACTGTAACGAACATTCCGGAACATGACCATAAGTTAAACACACCTTAAATAACCTTTACATAACTTATAAATAAGTTTTGAAGGCTTTGGTATGGCAAAATAAACTTTTGGGTCATTCAGGGACTAAAAGTGTCAAAAAGTGCACAAGTTTACACTTTTGCGCATAATTCACGTTCTGAATACACCCGGACATCCAAAAATTTATGTAAGTACTAAAATATTTTATTTTAGTATTTGGCATAAGAAAAATCCATTCGTTGCGTCATTTGGATCGTTTTTCGCGCTTATGCGCATTCCGTCGTAATTAAGCGATCATCGCGATCGTACGACCAAACGAACCAACATCCGGCATGTTTTTGAGCATGTTTCATGTCCACAATGTTTAGGCATCATTTTAGGGCCTTAAAGTTGGCTTGACGGGCCTTAAAAGTGCCGAAAATAAGCTTACACACCAACAGGGACCAAAGCTGTCAAAATGCAAACTTGTTTTTGATCTGTGCGGGCCAGGCGGCCCGCGTAAGATCAGTGTGTCCTTTACGCGGCCCGCGTCAGGGTCCCAGATCAGATAAGATCGATTTGTCAGCAGATTACAGCTGTTTAACTCACAACCACAAACCCACACTTGCCCTTTCAGCTCATTAGGGGCCATTTTTAGTCACCACAACATTCCAACAAGTGTACGCACGAGATTCGATCACGTTATTCAAGAAACGATCTTAACGGTTCGGGAAATACTATAAATACCCCACCCCCATTTGCTTTAAACTCACAAGAATCTGATCTAATGTGCTCTAAGTTGAAACCTTTGTTTCATACCTGAGCTATTTTGATCTAGATTAGCATTCAGGGACCCTTCGTAAGTATTCCTTCGTTCTTTTATTGCTTTTCGAGTCCGAAAGTCAAACTTTGTTTGACTTTCTGCGTTGACCAGTTTATGGTCAATGCGAAGTTCGTTTGAACTTCGCAACGTGATTGTAATCACGATGGTTATAGTTCCTTGTTACTATGCCTACTGATTACCACGTTGTCTAGGGTCGTAAGGGTAAGCGATCTAATAAATCGCTTATACCTTCGAACCCGACCCATTTGGTCGATCATTAGGATCCGACCAAACACATTAGGTGACCATAGCATATAGGGAATAACCTTCCGAGGTTATACCTTATGGTCGCTTCGTTTAAGTAGTTGTATGATAGGTAGTTTATAAGCCTTAGGTAAATTACCAAAATACCCCTTTGATGCCAAAATTCATTTTAAACATATGTAACATAACTTTTGACATCTAAACTGATTTGACAACAATATTAGACATGTTAAGGCATATGTTACTTGTCATAGGACTAGTTAGGCGGTCCAAACGCGTTTTACGCGAACGACGCGTTAAAGTAGCATAAGCTTCCTAAACGGGTCGTAATGGGTCGTAAACACTCAGGTTAGGTTTCATTTGGTATGTAGGCTTTGTTAAACCATATGACACGAGTCTCCATACTCGTTTGGTTGGTTAGGTTTCATTTGGTATGTAGGCTTTGTTAAACCATATGACACGAGTCTCCATACTCGTTTGGTTTACGAACCCTCATTCTATCTAAATCTTCCGACTTAGGTCCGGTTTATTAACATAGTTACCTATATTAGGTGCCGTTTGATTCCGAGATCTCTAGCATTGCTTGGTGGTTATCTTAGGACTTCTGAGCAATCTCAAGTGAGTACATAGACCCCTCTTTTACTGTTTTCCAAAAGTTTTGGGGTGGAACACATGTGCCTACTTGTTACTTTCATGCTTTCCATGTTTTCACATCATATACTTGCTATGTTCATTAGTACATTTATAGTACATGATTTCATTGTGTTCATGCTATGTATGTCCATTGTGTGCATACTTAGTACATTGTTTTACATTACATTTCATGCTATGTATGTCCATTGTGTGCATATTAGTACATTGTTTCACATTACATTTCATGCTAGGTACGCCCATTGTGTGCATACTTAGTACAGTTGTTTTCATAACATGTTTACATTTTGGTATGACATTTGGGTTGTTTACAATGGAACAATACATTCATTAACATTAGCTACGCCGTTCGTTAGTAGGTAGTGGTACCATAGGAATTGACAACTCCCGTTCCTGAAATCCTGGGTTTGTTTGGATTTGAAGGAATGACCGAATTCGATATACATAACTTAGATAAACCTTTAATTTGTTTAAGGGTTTATCGCCACAGTCTCAAGGCTTGGATGTATGCATTTTCACAATACCGCATAAATGTTTGTATCAGTATAGCATGCATCTGTTCCACAAAACATAACTTTGATTTAAACCATGTTTTACTTCAATACCTTGTTTTTGTGCATTTTACATATGGTTTAGTTGATATATTTCACTTACCATACATGATATTTTTGGTTACACATTACATGATCTACATTAAACATAAACATTCTGACATTGATATACACATTTAGTGGTTTACATTGGACATAGACATTTTGATATGGTTTACACATTAACACATGACAATTCATTTATACATAAACAATTTACATTGGTGGTTGGTTTGAGTAAGTGATTTGAGTAACGAGGCGTGTGTAATATGATACAAGCATGGTGGATACGCCGCTGGTACTTCCTATAAACAAGTGTTTGTATGATATTACATGTCGTAGCGTAGCGTTACTTAAATCATTTCAATATTTGACATATTATGTTTTACATAAACAACTTATTTTCACAAGACATTATTTTACAAAACAATTTATCTTATACAAACTCATTTTTCTTGGTTATTCATTTAACCTTACATTATTCTCTTATTTATATATATCATTGCTTTTTGAACGAATTACAAAACAAAACAACTTACAAGGTTCATGACTGACTTTTGTTAAACAACTTTTCCTAAACTTATAAGTCATGAATCCTATTTTCACAAATCCTATGTATCTCACAGGCATTTTTATGCTGACGTACCTATTTTCACATGTGTTTTCAGGAGCTTTTGCGTAGGATGATGATCGTGACACTAGGGCGGACATGTGTCTTAGAGAATAAAACTGAAGATAGACTAGTTTAATTATGTCATAAACTCTTTGATTCCTGTTTAAAACAATGTAACTCTTATGTTGATAAATAAAATACAACTTTGTATGCCATGGTTATGAAACACATAATTCTGTTACAACACTCCCCGACGTTTTCCACCACGTTTTGTATGTTATACGTGGTCGGGGTGTGACATAGGGATCTAAAGGGTCCATACCTGGGTAGGCTTCTATGTTTTGTATGGGTGGATATTCCTGGATAGGGTAACGTTGCATAAAGTCCCTATTATCGTCCCACCAGGGGTCGTAATTTGGGTCTAGGGGGTTTGGCATAGGTACCCTAGGGATTTCTTCTGGGTTAAAGTCATGCATCTCCTCCTGATTTTTCGAGTTTTCTATTTCCATGGGTTGTTCTGGGTTTTGTGGTTGTGGGGCTACTAATTGTTCCAGACTTGGGTTAGCAGCAGTTGTAGCTAAGATATGGAAATTAGCTAGGCTTATATTAAGCATATCTTGTGTATGAGCATCTGTCTCGCTTAATAGTTGCTAAGGCCCTTTGCTGTTGCAATTTTCGCATCCTCTTCCTACGAGCAAAAGCTTCTTTACTGAACCATCCTCGTTTCTTAGTAGGAAATGGTTCCTCCAACTTAGCTCTAAAGGCAAATATCCTGTCTTCCTGATCAGCAGTATACCCAGAGAGGGCAGTCTGTGATGATGTACCTTTACTCCTAGGTGAATCAGATAACTGACGATTCATATTTGATGGTTCTTGATCACTCATACTGAAAACTAACAAATAGTCAAGTAACACATAACAAATAAATACAGTTATGCACGTATTTCCGTAATTTATTTCCTAACACAAAATATATAATTTAAGTGTCAGCAGAACACTTCTTTGGCTCAGACCAGTGGCTAGGCTCTGATACCACCTTCTGTCACAACCCCCGATCCCTGATCCCCGGGAACGGGCGGCCGCGATCACAGAGTTTGGGTGGTATCAGTTGTTTTAATCTCGCAGCGGAATTTACATCAGGACCGTAGTTAGGAAATGTTTATCAGAGTAAAAGCACCATATTTAATAATAACATGGGCAAAACCCAAGTTTCTTATTACAATTCATTAATAGGGACAAACCCTATTTTATTGAATTTAAAATATCGTTTATTATGTAACTTTTATAGCCACATTATCCCCAAGCCTTCAGTGCTCTCCAGCTGGCTTTCTTTAATTGGCTGTTCACATTGTGTTACCTGTAACGCGTTTTAAAAACATTTGTCAGTCGGAAATACTGGTGAGTGAATCCCAGTTTAATCAAGAAACATTTTATCAATTAAAACAGTATTGAGAGCGATCACATTGTTTATTTCTACACAATTACTCATTCAGTATTTGCCACTCGACCGGAGCTATGGCTATGGTCAAATTACCCATTGGCTAACTCGTCGTCCAATGGTAATGCACTGTCATCCAGACTTACTACTACTCATAGTAAATTTTGTATACAAAACCCCATAATACCGGCAGTAATTGAAGAACTACAAAGACTCAATCACCGCTTAATCACATTGTAAAACATTTAAGGTTTTGTAAAGCATTCCAAAAAGGTTAACAAAAAGAGGATAAACTCACATTGCTGTCTTAGGCTTTTCGTAAGGGTTTCCTGGATATAATCTATAATTTATAAAAATGTACATTGGTTAGTATCATAACCCTTTGAAAATATTAATAATACCCTCCCCGAGACGGCATTCCAACAACTACGTCGGGCAGAACCACGACAGTTGTTACGGAACCCTAAATCAATCGGGCAGCGTAACTATTGCGAAACTGGGGTTATAATACTTACAACGGAGCAGAACCTCGCTAATAAGGGGTATAGTACCCGACTATAATGCTTAATACTTTCAGAATTCGAGATTGAGAAGTGTGAATGAGCGACGGAAAACGAAAACTGATGCTATCTATTTATAGTAGTGATATTGAGTCCTGTCGCGGCCCGCGTGAAAGACAAGGGTCACTTACGCGGCCCGCGTCAACATTGGTCAACGTTGTAGCTTAGCTGGGTTAGCTACTAGACTCGCCACGAAGTTGACACGTGTCAGCACCAGATGCTTCCGCGTTTCATGATCTGTCGCGGCCCGCGTCAACTACACATATACTCTTACACAGCCCGCTTTAACTAAAGAAGTAAGTGAAGTCAATTCCAACCTTGATACCGCCCGCGTAAGATGTTGAGATGGGTCTACGCGGCCCGCCTCTGCCCTATATTTCTTATTTTTAATTTATTTTATATGTTATAATCTATTTAGGGCTCGGTTTTCACATACGGGGTGTAATATAAAACATATTGAGACATTTTATAATATACTAGAGTGTTAGACATATTATGAGGGTGTCGGTTTTACCGAGGGTTGTTACATGCAGTGCCTGTTATCTATTACATTTGTCTATCGTCTCGTCCCAACACTAGCACCATTGACTTTCTAGATCTTGAGAATGTGTGTCAATCAAATCTTCCATGGAAATCTCTTCCAGTAATTTCCACCCTACACCATTACTCGGTGCTGAATCTTTCAACATGTTTTCATTTCGTCATAGTCGCCTAGTGGACCACACATGCAAGCAAAAATGCGTCTCGCATCGATTCCTGTAACGTCTCCATGGACTTCGTATTTTGCAGCTTATATGGTGCACGTAACTGTCACACATCTAGAAAGGCGTCAGAACACCTAGCGTTTTACCACCACATCGTTCGTCACGAGAAACATCAAATAAGATAAGGATATTCTATCAAGCACAACCACAACACGTCCTACGCAAGAATAATAGTGCTAGAAAATACCATCATAACATTCAAAACAATAAAGCATAAAATGCTCGCTTTATAGTACCTAACTACCATCCTCTTACGTCATATACTCAATTTCTAGACCTGGGTAAATACACTTATCTCGTTTTGTGGCTACCGCCACTCGTCAACCACATAATCGTATAAAATTCACATGGTCGTACCTTTCATGGGTCGTACCAATGATCATGCTAAACACCATACCCAGGCTAGAAACGTCTACACAATCTCTATAGGTTGCGTTAAAGTAACCATTCAAATAACATCACTATAAACAAATACATGCGCAACGCGCAACCAAGACCGTAAGTACACAAAATTCACAAACCGTGTCTCTACTAGTATATTCACATAAATTGGTAAAGAATGACCGTTATAGCACGTTAAAGATTATGCCGGTATAAAATCAAGCTATTCAAGCAGTGCCACGTGGGCACGCTTAACTACACATAATCCAACATCAACCACATATATATATACCGACGTCTAAATCACAGAATGCACATAGCAAGACTCATAAATGACTCCTTCATTAATTAACAGACGATAAAACAATGCAATCTCATCTAAAGGCAAAATGCCATCATCAACTCGTGGTTAATCACCAACCCAAGGCAGAACATTCGCATGATTCATTCCAGGTCATTATTTAGAACATGGGAAGTAACAATGGACAGCCAATAGCGTTGATCAAGAGCTATCGGTTGTCCGTGTTACTGCAGATGTTCTAAGCATTTCCTATCACGGTCATACTAGTGCTTTACCTTTCACGTAATAAAACACACAACACAAAGAAATTTCAATTACTAAGCACAACACGTAACACATACCTCTTGGCTTGCGGATACTCGTGGTGGCATTCGTTACTTTGGTCCCATTACAGTTTAAGTTTAAGCATCAAAGAATGCTTATTTCTCTTAAAATACTGCTCTGATACCAACTTGTAAGGCCCCAAACCGGGCACCTTACCGTCGGGTCACATCACAGTGTACTGTTTAAAAACAACTATTTTCTCTAAAATACGCAGCGGAATTTTTGATAAAAAAAATACAAAGTTATTTTAAAAACTACATTTGTTACAAGTCTCAAAACGTAACGAATGCCTTTCCACCATTATCATGAGTAATTCCTTCCGCTAGCCAAGAGCAACACTGACTCAAGTTACACACCTGCAAAACAATCTAACATACATGCAAAAGTCAGCTACGCTGTGTGAGTTCTAACAGTTTAAGTTGAAGCGTTTAAAATCGGTCGTAAATACTTTATTTGAAAACCAAAGACCATCGTTGTAAAATCACCAACGTTTATTAAAATATAGTAACTCCCGTTTAAAGTAAAACGACTCCAAACCGACATCCAAAACGACTTTCAACTCCACCCGTATCTTACAACCAACGCCCCTACAAGTAATCATTAGAATAATTAAATTCTAATTTAACCTCGTTCTACAACTACACAATAGAACATTTTTTCTCACCCACATAATTAAATATCATTCGTCACCCGCACAATATATCATCATTCAACAACTACACAAATAAACATCACTTACCCACCATTTAACTAGCGAAACAATTAAGCAAATAAGGTGGGAACCTAACACGTCAGTTATTGCCCGTAGGCTATCATCTTTTGCCCTCGTCAGGGCACCCTCGTCAAGGTTTCGTCTCCTCCAGTTTGACCCCGAAGAGTCCGTCACCCGCATAATACCCCGAAGGGTTCGTTGCCACTAGGGCTAATCATCTAAACATCTCAGTGATGTTTCTCATGACCTGACGCTACCCCGAAGGTAACGCCGCCATCACAAATAACCCGCATCTCGTGACCTGACGCCACCCCGAAGGTAACGCCGCCATCACTAGTAACCCACATCTCGTGACCTGACGCCACCCCGAAGGTAACGCCGCCATCACGAGTAACCGACATCAAGCACCTCAAGGATGCTAATTCACATAAGGCATACAAAAATACACACATAATGTTAAAAGCACGTCAACTACTCGACAACTACTACATTCACCATCTCGTTGCCACTAAGGTTCGAAAACTATGATAGAATTATCAAATAAAATTTATCACGACACAAATCGTGCTTTTAATATCGACACCTACCACGCCCCATCCCTATACGACCTCGACATCACTAAATAAAATGTCATTCGCCCATGCAGAACTAATAAATCCGGATTAATCACCGCGTCGTATAAAAACATTGTTCGTGGGAAAACGTTTATAAAACATTTTAATCACAAAACTCGTTAGTATATAAAACTCGTAACCACGTGTGAAAACATGTGAAAAGCATGTATGCTAGCCCCGAAAATATTTAAGAAAAATGGGATTAGAACTCACCGGTTGCAAAGCTTCCAAATCCGCAAGCTAAACATCTTGTACCTTGTCCCGAAAGCTAGAACCCAGTAACTTGTGGTTACAATCCTTTCAAATAAACAATGCGTAACCAACCGTTAACATTTCCGCATCAGTCTATGACCCCTTAATCGTTCTCCATCAACATCCATACGCATCAAGATCAATAACCCATTTATCTCATAAAACCTTGAGAACTATATAATTTAGGAAAGAGAAATAAGGAGCTTGCTAGCTTTGTTAATAATTAAGGTGCATGTGAGCTTGGTTACTTTTATCTTGGATTCCTAACTTGCCGTAGACATAATCACCTACAAGTGTGCTTGCTTGCTTGCTTGGTGTTTCAATTTCTTTTTCCTTTTCTGATCGAACCTACAGCATCAAAATACCTTCCTCCTTGCATGCCCAACATCTTCATGCAAAATCAACATAACCCATTATACAACCCATCATCCTTGTCCATAACCAAATATGCGTTTGTATCATGGGCAAAATTACTTTCCTTGCACAACCCTCAATGACATACACACTCTTAACTAAAATTAATGCCATGTCCGTGAGACCCTAACTGGACCGGTCGCTACATCGTACACGAACACCACACACTTACCAAGTAGCTTGGTTCAATCCACACACCCATCAAAACCATGACTTCTTCATCAACCAAAACCAAAGCCCCATGCATACTATGGGTCACATTCCAACCCGTAGTTCATAAATGAGATCGTATACGGGTTCACCAAACAAGACGAAACCTAACCGATAACCCCTATCATGGTCATCCTCTTTCGCCATAACCGCTCACAACGGTGATTACTACCGCCATACAACTCCACCACCACACCTCACCACCATCACTAAACGCCACAACACTCACCCTCATAACCGAGACCCTAGTAAAACCCATGTGGAATTAACAGCCAGCAATATTTATGAATGGATCAAGTGATTACCTCATGTCTCAATACGGAAGATCGACCGAAACCACCCTCGCCCCTCCTTTCTCCCGTCGTACTCTACTCTCTCTCGTTTTATGTTCTTTGCGGCTGAAAACACCTAGGTCGCAATGAAGGCCTAGGGTTTTTACTTAATACTTCTTATTTTTTTTCAAATAAATAACCAACTTGGTTTATTATAAAATAACCAAATCTTACGATAAGATCCTTGGAGTTTTTCAGAATGAACTCTTGTTCCCAAAGTAACGAAAACAACAACCAGACCCTTAAAATTCTTTACACTGAAATAATCGTGCCTAAACTCGTTTAATTGACTCGTTCAATAAAGCCCATTATATTCATTCCTCTAAACGGTTGAATGTAAATTTTCGGGATGTTACAAGCCCTTTCCATGATTCCGGGTTACACTTCCGACTTTCCCATAGATCCTTTTTGCACTTCTCCTCAGTCATGAGGGTTATCGTGTCGTCGCCAACTGCGGTTGACATCATTCCATTATAAGAATAACCAAATTCAACTTATTTCATTTTATTATTCCATGTCTTTGTATGGAATTTACCCACATTGTTTATCAATATAAACGATGTTTCTACGTGTTTTATTAGGTTTAGACAAGTATATAACCTTGTCTTCACCGCTTACTTACTATTACAAATCTCGGGTTCGGGTGTAATTACACTCCTTCCCAATAAAACGTTTGTTCACTTCATTAAGTTCCCGGGTTATAGTATACGCACACTCCTTCCCATTATGACACTTATCTTTCATTGCATTCCCAGGTTCGAGTGTACGCGCACTCCTTCCCATTGCAATATTTATCGAGATTACTTTTACCTCGGTTTCACATACTCGCCATTATTTATTTACTTATATATATATATACATACATATATATATTTTTCTTTTACACGATTCATTCATTTCACTAATCATATATGCCCATATGCAACTATCATTCATTATGTGAATTGTTGCATTCTACTTGTCTTATCGTAATTTAGAACGTGTACTTGATTGATACTCGCCCTGATGTACTCCGTTGTCTAAAGTCATCACTTGATTTAGGTTCTTTGCTAGCATGTTCTTTGTTATGCTTCCGAACCTTCCGCCCTTTAGATTATTTATCCCCCGTTATCTTCAGGTGCGGTCATCATATCATTCGAACATTTCCAATTTATTATTAATCCTGCTATTCAATGTTGACCGTATTGTTATACGAGACATTCAAATATACTTACTTTACAAGTACTTATTTTATACTCAATCTATAATTAGGATTTATACTGCCTAATCATCTTTTATCGACACTAGACATCTCGAATCTGCAATGTTTATGTCAATTGTTAAATGTTTCGTTTCATTATCATTTGTATCTTTCACTTTGATTTAGCCAAGTTTGTAACTTGCTTTAATCGTTCTCATTTAGTGCACTTTCCGGGTTTGAGTGTGTTAACACGCTCTTCCCGTGCACATTAATCCACATCCCCTTTTTTTCTCACATATGATACGATCTACTAAAATAACTAATTGTTACCGGATGATTGATCAAGCTTGAACCGAACACACTTTGTTGACAACCTTGAGCTCTGATTACCAACTTGTAACACCCATGTTATAAATTTAAACTTTTAACATTAAAACAACACATTTCATACAAAATGCGTCCTTACAAAAACTTTTTAAGTTGATAAACCTACATAACCAAAGTATCCAAGTCGACTACCCGACTAATTTAAAACATTCAAACGAAGTATTAAGTATTCACAGGATTCATATAAACTAAAACAAAATAAATCATAGCGGAAGCTTCAAAAGATGTGTGTTCGGTTCTTGGAACTTGCTTGATCTTCATCCGTGTGCTTAATCCGATCACCTAAATTCAAAACCAGCATGAAGGTTAGTTTTGATAAGTTAATTACATGTTAAAACAAGTTTCATGAGTCAAAATAACAAAATTCAAACAATTTTCGGAATTTAGGGGCGTCGCGCTACGCTACGAGGCGTCGCGCTACGCCACGCCCTATTTTTGACAGAAGGTTCCTTTATTTCTGCTGCACTTGCCCATCTTAACCTTAAACTAAAATTGAAACTTTGAAATTTCATAACTCTCATTCTACATATCCGTTTTACGTGATTCTTTTTCCTACGCGTTCGTAATTAAATTACCAACGTATCTATCATGATCAATTAAACAAAAGTTGAGTTTACGGACTAAAAGGCTAATAGTCCCTTATTCGTTTATTCGACCCACATAATTTTTGCACTAATTCTAATACCGATACTTTTATGGCCACGAGGCGTATTTACCCATCTTCCGGGGTTTACGATCACGGGCGTATCATCACCAATTCCATGGTTTAAGCTCTCATGATTCAAATCACCAATTGACCTTTCAAAATCTACATATTAACTAATTAACACCCAATTATTCGACCCGTTTGGCTCATTTATGGAATCCTCCATTTCCAATGACTACCAAACAATTTCCAATCAAGTTTGATTCGATTAACTAGGTAGTGATCAATGTTACTTCTACTAATGCTACTATTTCTAATAAACATAACTTCATTCGACTCTAATATTCAAATAACATAGTGTAACGAAACGAGTTACATACCTTCATAATTCATCAACATTGCTTTCTAACCATAATTACACATTCCCGGGCTTGTCAACCTCAGCTTATCCCTTCCAATCCATGGTTTACGCTTTTATAACTCAAATTTAACAAGTGACGTTCGAGTCACTTCGAACACTACCATTTCGACCATTATTTTAACATGTTCTTTATCTAGTGAATTACATCACTTTACTTACATTCCCATTATGACTAATTAAACAATATTAAACATATCTACAACTAGGCTTGTCTACATAAATGTAACGAGACAACAAGTCACGTACCTTCAAAGCGTTCCTTTCAAGCGTGTGTCCGCTCCTGCATGTCCGCTTGAAGACTCGGCTCCTTTGCCTATAGAGTTCAATCAACACTTCGTTTAGAACTCCATTCATGTCTTATAACGCATAATTCATCTTATCATTTAAATATGCGTTTCATTCAAAATCACCATATCTAGCTTTCTTTTAGGCATTTCAACAAACACCTAAAGGGCATAATTTCACTAAATCAACAATCAAGTTCATGACTACTTATTTAGCCAATATTTTAACACCTTTTACTAGTCAATCATCTAATTTATAGTTCAATATCAAGATTAACTTCAAAGAGTTCAAATAACACTAGTTTACTAATCATGATTCTAGTGTTCATCATTTTTCAACAAAACCCACTATACACACATGGTGGATGATCATGAATTTCATAGTTTAATCCTTAATTCAACAAGATAATGACTAGGGTTTACCCTTAGACATGATTTTATTCCAATTTCATCCAAGCAATGATCATGCAAGCTCTAATTTCGATTCTCATGTGTTCATCTAGAATTCAAGATGAAATTAAACAATGAAATTTTACATACCTTATGATCCCTTTACTGCGGTGATCATTAATCTATGATTGGATTTCGATTTGGGCTCGATTTGCCCTTCCAATTTGTTGATTTTGTGCTTGTTAGGGTTTGAGTAGGAGAGCCCCTTGGCTCTTGCAATTGTATCGACCGGAATACACACTTAGAGTGTGTGTTTTGGTGTTGACATTTTATTAAATAAAAACTAGTTTCCAATTTATCACCTTTAGTCCCTCTACTTCACACAAGTTTACATAAAGGGTGTTTCAACCATGTTTTTCTTATTATTTCAAGACTTATAACTAACTAGGTTATTTATTCCTAGTTATTTTATCTTGAATATTACCGACATTTTAATTTCTATATATAAATCTATATTTTTTAGGGTGTTACAATGACCCGTTTGTAATGTTCGGACTTCACACAATCAACGGAGGGGTTAGTACGAACGGAGACGATTATAACAAAAACACTCATACAATTAAATAAATTATACAAAACAAAACTCATTACCGGTCCTTTCAGTTGACCTCATAGGTTGGCACACTTACCACGAAGTTCACCAACTCCACATTCTCATCTTTTTATCTTCGTTACCGTCAAGGAATGGTTTAAGGCGATGCCCATTAACCGTTTGCTTCGACCCATCCTTCGGGTCCTTGATTGTAACATCTCCAAGCATCCCGACCCGTGTAATAACATACGGGCCCATCCATTTACTCTTAAGCTTACCGGGAAAATATTTAAGCCTCGAATTATAGAGCCAAACCTTTTGACCCACTTCGAACTCCTTCGGCTTCAACTTCGCGTCATGTGCCCTTTTCATATCGTCCTTGTACTTTGAGGCACACTCATACACTACTTCCCGAAGCTCCTCCAACTCGCAAAGCTTTAACTTTCGGTCCTTTCCTGCATCATCGTATTTCATATTAACCTCTTTAATGGCCCACCAAGCACGATGTACAAGCTCAACTGGTAAATGACAATTTCTCCCATAAACCAAGTTTTATGGTGTAGTCCCAATAGGTGTTTTATGAGCCGTTCTATAAGCCCATAAAGCATCATTCAACTTCGTCGACCAGTCCTTTCGGTCTGGTCGAACGGTCTTTTGCAAAATTTCCTTTATTTGCCTATTGGAAACTTCCACTTAACCACTGGTTTGTGGATGATAGGGGGTAGCAATTCGATGGTCAACGCCATACCGTTTCAATAGCTTACCAAAGTTAAAGTTATTAAAATGAGATCCCCCATCACTAATGATTACTCGAGGGATCCCAAATTGAGAAATAATATTGGTTTGAACAAAATTGCAAACGACGGTATGGTCATTCGTCTTGGTGGCAATCGCTTCGACCCACTTGGATACATAGTCGACCGCCACCAAGATGTATAAGTTTCCATACGAATTAGGGAATGGGCCCATGAAATCGATCCCCCACACATCAAAAATATCTACAATGAGGATCGGTTGCATGGGCATCTCATCCCTTTTGGAAATACCCCCTAGTTTTTGACACTCAACGCAGTTTTTAGCGAAATTAAATGCGTCCTTAAAAATAGTCGGCCAATAAAGACCGCTATTGAGCACTTTGTGCCCGGTTTTATGACCACTGGAATGGCCCCCACAAGCAAATGAATCCAGGTGCATCAAGACACTAGGAATCTCCTCGTCGGGTATGCATCTTCGAACGATTTGTTCGTCTTGGTGGCAATCGCTTCATCCCACTTGGATACATAGTCGACCGCCACCAAGATGTATAAGTTGCCATACGAATTAGGGATGGGCCCATGAAATCGATCCCCCACACATCAAAAATATCACCAATGAGGATCGGTTGCATGGGCATCTCATCCCTTTTGGAAATACCCCCTAGTTTTTTACACTCAACGCAGTTTTTAGCGAAATTAATTGCGTCCTTAAAAATAGTCGGCCAATAAAGACCGCTATTGAGCACTTTGTGCCCGGTTTTATGACCACTGAAATGGCCCCCACAAGCAAATGAATCCAAGTGCATCAAGACACTAGGAATCTCCTCGTCGGGTATGCATCTTCGAACGATTTGATTCGGACATATCTTGAATAAGTCCGGTTCTTCCAATGTGTAGTACTTTATTTGAGAAAGGAAGTGCAACCACTTCCTTCTATCCCAATGAGCTGGCATGTCACCTGTAACCAAATAATTAACAATATTAGCATACCATGGTAATATTGAAATTTTCAGAATTTGCTCATCTTGGAAATTCTCATTAATTTCCACATGAGAAGAATCCTCCTCTACTATCAATTGAGACAAGTGGTCCGCAACCACATTCTCACTTCCTTTCTTGTCTCGAATCTCCAGGTCAAATTCTTGCAACAAGAGAACCCATCGGATTAATCTCGGCTATGCATCCTTTGTATCCATGAGATACCTAACTGTAGAATGGTCAGAATACACAATGACCTTAGTACCCCAAATATAAGCACGAAATTTATCCAACTCATATACCATCGCAAGTAGCTCTTTCTCGGTAGTTGCATAATTTAATTGTGCATCCGAGAGAGTCTTACTTGCGTAGTATATGGCAACCGGTTTCTTATCTACCCGTTGACCCAACACGGCCCCCACCGCATAATCACTTGCATCACATATAATTTCGAATGATAAAGACCAATTCGCTGATTGCAAGATTGGGGCCTCAACCAACTTTTGTTTCAAAACGTCAAAGGCATTTTTACAATTTTCATCAAAAACAAACGGAATGTCTTTTAATAAAAGATTACACAATGGTTTTGAAATATCACTAAACCCCTTTATAAACCTTTTTATAAAAACCCGCATGTCCTAAGAAAGACCTAATGCCTTTAACGCTCGTGGGATATGGTAGTGTAGAGATCACTTTGATTTTTCCATGATCTACCTCTATCCCACGACTCTACACCACATGTCCCAACACTACCCCTTCTTGAACCATAAAATGGCTCTTTTCCCAACTTAAAACCAATTAGTTTCCACACATCGTTTTAACACTTTCTCTAATTGGTTTAAGCAAGTTTCAAATGATGACCCAAAAATGGAAAAATCAACCATGAAGATTTCCAAAGACTCCCCCACTATATCCGAAAAGATACTCATCATACACCTTTGAAAGGTGGCTGGGGCATTACATAATCCAAATGGCATTCGCCTAAATGCGAAGGTGCCATAAGGACACGTAAAAGTGGTCTTTTGTTGATCTTCTGGATGAATAGCAATTTGATTGTATCTGGAATATCCATCCAAGAAACAATAAAAATTTTGTCTAGCTAATTTTTCCACTATTTGGTCAATGAATGGTAAGGGAAAATGATCTTTGAAAGTTGCGGTATTCAACTTCCTATAATCAATGCAAATACGCCACCCAGTTACCGGCCGGGTAGCTACCTCCTCACATGCGTCATTTTTTACGACTTATATACCTGCTTTTTTGGGATGGTTTGTGTCGTACTTGTAACATCTGTGCTTGTAATCATTGTGAACAGTTCTGTTATCAATAAAACAATGTTATTTGATCCCAATGTTTGTTTGGTTAAGTTTTACGTTTTTCATGTTTTGACTTTTATTCAATTTCAAACTCTATATCGCTTTCTGGAGAGTTATACGCAAACTGGTGCGTAAACGTAATCAGTTTAATGCGAAAAATACTCCGGAACATCAACATATACTTAACATACCTTAAATAACCTTTACATAACTTAGAAATAAGTTTTAAAGGCTTTGGTATGGCAAAACAAGTTAATTCGCCTATAGGGACTAAAGTTGACAAACTGCGAAAGTATGCCAATTTGAACTATAACGAACATTCCGGAACATGACCATAAGTTAAACATACCATAAATATCCTTTACATAGCTTATAAATAGGCTTTGAGGGGTTCGGTATGCTAAAATAAACTTTTGGGTCATTCAGGGACTAAAAGCGTCAAAATGTGCACAAGTTTGCACTTTCACGCATAACTTACGTTCTGAATACATCCGGACATCCAAAAATTTATGTAAGCACTAAAATATTTTATTTTAGTGTTTGGCATAAGAAAAATCCATTCGTCACGCAATTTGGATCGTTTTTCGCGCTTATGCGCATTCCGTCGTAATTAACCGAACATCGCGATCGTACGGCCAAACGAACCGACATCCGAGATATTTTTGAGCACATTTTAAGTTCCCTATACCTTAACTTCATTTTAGAGCTTTGAAATGGGGTTAACAGGGCTTAAACGTGTCAAAAATGCATCAAAAACCAAGTTTGGAGCTGCAGGGGCCTGTTCTGCCATTTTTCAAACTTTCTGGTCTGCAAGGTCCTTACGGACCTCAACACTAAGGACGTTGAGGTCTGTAAACAGGGGTCAGATGCAGAAACTTGTTTTTAACAGCCTGTTTCCAGACTTTAAACCCTCCAAAGGCCAATGCCACATGTCAAACTCTTATGGTGGGGGCAAAATGAGTTACCATAACATTCCGACAAGTGTAAGGGTGAGATCAAGGCACGTTATTCGATAAACGATCCTAACGGTTGTCCATCTACTATAAATACCCATCCATCCCTATTGCAAAACCCACTTGAAATCTGAGTTTTTCTCTAAGTGGTTGTGTTTATACACTTCCTACCTGAGATTACTTGGAAATCAATCTTGCGGGGACCCTTTGTAAGTGTTCCTTCGTTCTTTTCATTCGTTTTAGCGTTAAAGTCAAACTTTGTTTGACTTTCTGCATTGACCAGTTTATGGTCAATGCGAAGTTCGTTTGAACTTCATAACGTGAGCGTGATCACGATGGTTATAGTCCTTAGTGACTATACCTACTGATTACCACGTTATCTAGGCTCAGTGACGAGTCGTAGTTTCGGCCAAAATGCGCATTCTTGCGTATTTTGTAACCAAACTACTTGTGGGTATCAAAACCGTTTGTTTTGATACCAAACTTTTTTTCTAAACTTAGTTAAGCATGTTTTAACATGCTTAGCTCGTCACTTTTAATTTAGTGCTTGTATAGGGTCGTAAGGTAAGCGATCTAAACAATCGCTTATACTTTCGAAACTGACCCGTTTGGTCGATCATTAGGATCCGACCAAACACATTAGGTGACCATAGTAGATAGGGAATAACCTTCCAAGGTTATACCTTATGGTCGCATCGTTTAAGTAGTTGTATGATAGGTAGTTTATATGCCTTAGGTAAATTACCAAAATGCCCTTTTAACGCCAAAATTCATTTTTAAGCATATGTAACACAAATTTTGGTATCTAAACTGATTTGGTAACAATATTTGACATGTTAAGGCATATTTTACTTATCATAAGACTAGTTAGGCGTTCCGAACGCGTTTTATGCGAACGACGCGTTAAAGTAGCATAAGCTACCTAAACGGGTCGTAATGGGTCGTAAGCACTTAGGTTAGGTTTCATTTTAGTATGTGGGCTTTGTTAAACCATATTACCAGAGTTCCCATACTCGTTTGGTTTACGAACCCTCATCCTATCAAATCCTCCGATTTAGGTCCGGTATATTAACATAGTTACCTATATTAGGTGTCGTTTGTTATCCGTGATCTCTAGCATTGTTTGGTTGTTACTCAAGGACTACTAAGCAATCTCAAGTGAGTACATAGACCCCTCTTTTACTGTTTTCAAACTGTTTTGGGGTGAAACACATGTGCCTACTTGTTATTTTCGTGCCTTTCCATGTTTTCATATCATATGCATGTTATGTTCATTAGTACACTTATAGTACATTATTTCATTATGTTCATGCTATGTATGCCCATTGTGTGCATACTTAGTACATTATTTTACATTACATTTTATGCTATGTATGCCCATTGTGTGCGTACTTAGTACATTATTTTACATTACATTTTATGCTATGTATGCCCATTGTGTGCGTACTTAGTACATTATTTTACATTACATTTTATGCTATGTATGCCCATTGTGTGCGTACTTAGTACATTATTTTACATTACATTTTATGCTATGTATACCCATTGTGTGCATATTTAGTACATCGTTTTACATTACATTTTATGCTATGTATGCCCATTGTGTGCATACTTAGTGCATTTATTCATCACATGCTTATATTTTGGTATGACATTTGGGTTGTATAAATGGGACAATATATTCATTAACATTAGCTACGCCGCTCGTTAGTAGGTAGTGGTACCATAGGACTTGACAACTCCCATTCCTGAAATCCCGGGTTTGTTTGGATTGGAAGGAATGACCGAATTCGATAAACATAACACAGATAGACCTTTAATTTGTTTAAAGGCCTATCACCACAGTCACAAGGCTTGGATGTATGCATTTTCACAATACCGCATAGATGTTTGTATCAGTATAGCATGCATTTGTTCCACAAAACATAACTTTGACTTAAACTATGTTTAATTCAATACCCTGTTTTTGTGCATTTTACCTATGGCTTAGTTGATATATTTCACATGCCATACATGATATTTTTGGATACACATTATATGATTTACATTAAACATAAACATTTTGACATTTATATACACATTTGGTGGTTTACATTAGACATGGACATTTTGATATGGTTTACACAATAACACTTGACAATTTATTTATACATGAACAATTTACATTGGGGGTTGGTTTGGGTAAATGATTTGAGTAACGAGGCGTGTGTAATATGTTACAAACATGGTGGATACGCCGCTGGTACTTCCTATATATAAGTGTTTGTATAATATTACATATCATTGCGTTATTTAAATCATTTCAGTAAAGACATATTACATTTTACACAAATAACATATTTTTCACAAGACATTGTTTTACAAAACCGTTTATTTTATACAACTCATTTTACTTGGTTATTTCATTAACCATACACCTTTCTTTTATATAATCTGATTTCTTATCGAGTTTTCATATGATTTATAAAAGAAAACACTTACAAGATTCATGACTAATTTTTATTAAACCTTTCTTTTAAAACCCAAGTCATGAATCCTATTTTCACAAAACCTATGTATCTCACAGACATTTTTATGCTGACGTACCTATTTTCACATGTGTTTTCAGGAGCTTTTCCATAGGATGATGATCGTGACACTAGGGCGGACCTGTGCCTTAGAGACATAAAACGAAGATAGACTTAGTTTAATTATGTTATGTACTCTTTGTTTCCTGTTTAAGACAATGAAAATCTTATGTTGATAAATAAAATACAACTTTGAATGCCATGGTTATGAAACAATTAATTCTGTTACAACACTCCCCGACGTTTCCGCTGCGATTGCATGTTATACGCGGTCGGGGTGTGACAGAAGAGTTGGTATCAGAGCCAATGGTTATAGGGAATTAGGTTATTAGTAATTCTTTGACCTAGACTATAACCTTTCTAGGACCCTAACACAAGTTGTCTTGTGTTTAGATCTTGAAACATGCACATCACCTATCCTTAGGTGATTATCAAAACAAGAACCCAATTTTTCCGAAATGATTTTCAAAAAACAACATTCTGTTTTTTAATAATTTATTACAAGGTTTTGAACCCTCTGTTATATGGTTTTGAACCCCTTTGAATTTTCAAAAATCTCGTCAAAGTTTTGAGTTCTAAATAGTGTGAACACGTGCAAACTGGAAGAGTGAATGCCTGTACCCTGGGCTTCTTCAATGGTTCGAGAGCATTAAGAATACTTTCCGTCATGTTCAGTGTCCTGACAATCTCAAGGTCGAGTTTTCTTCGAGTGTGTTTCAGAAGAGAGCTCTCACATGGTGGAACGGGGTTATGAGAGATCGTGGTGCAGAAGTTGCTCTAGCACAGACATGGGCTGAACTTAGGGCTCTTATGATGAGGGAGTTATGTCCTCGTCATGAACTGCGAGCCTTGGAGAGAGAGTTTGATGATTTGAAGCAAGATAGTGGCGAATATCGGGCGTATACTGATAGATTTGAGGAGTTGAGTCTGCTTTGCCCAACTATGGTTACCCCACTCGACAAGGCTATCGAAAGGTACATCGACGGCCTACCTGACTCAGTGCAAGACATCCTTACTGGTAGTAACCCTACCACACTCCGTCAGGCGATCGAGTTAGCAGCGACATTGACTGAGTCGCAGGTCCGAAAGGGAAAGCTGCACAAAAAGGGTGACAAGGGCAAGAAGCAGGCGTCTGACAAAGAAGATAGCAAGAAAGGTCAAAACAAAAAGGGAAAGAATTCTGGTTCCTCAAGGGGTCAAGGAAGCGTAAGGCTTCCCAAAATTTTGTTGTCACTGCCCAAGCTAACCAGGCAGCTCCCAATCAACCCGTACAGCCTCCAGCGAAGAAACCTTATGGAGGAAATGCACCTTTGTGCAATAGATGCAACAGTCACCATCAGCCGCAACTCTCCTGCCGTTTCTGTACTAACTGTGGGAAGTCAGGTCATCTTGCTGATGTTTGTCCTTTTGATCAGAATCAGGCTGCACGTAATCCAACTCAACAAGTTACTCAGCCTCTTGCTCAGCAACAAGGTCAAGCTGCAAGACCACATTTTCCTCCTGGTTCGTGCTACAATTGTGGGGATATGACCCACTACAGAAACCGGTGCCCAAGGCTAGCAAACCAGAATCAGAATCCAAATCAGAATCAGGCTCAGGCTCGAGGTCGAGTCTTCAACATGAATGCTCAAGAGGCACAAGCCGACAATGAAGTGGTGAACGGTACGTTCTTTATTAATAATCAGCATGCATCTGTTCTCTTTGATTCGGGTGCCGATAAGAGTTTTGTGTCTTATTGCTTCGCGTGTCTAGAACGAAACTAGGTAAACCTTTGACAGTAGAGGTTGCTAGTGGTGAACCCGTTGTTCTTAATTCTATTCTTCGCAACTGCCAGTTGAACCTTAACGACCATCTTTTTCCTATTGACCTCACGCCTATGCAACTTGGAAGCTTTGACGTTATTGTGGGTATGGATTGGTTAGCCAAGCATCGCACAGAGGTAGTTTGTTTTGAGAAGATCGTTCGTGTGCCGCTTCCGACAGGTGAGATCCTACAGGTTCATGGTGAGAAACCTACTGGTGGTCTCAAACTCATGTCTTGTTTTAAAGCTCGGAAGTATCTGTGAAAGAATTATGTGGCCTTCTTGGCACATGTCACAGCAGATAAAGGCAAAGGTAAGTCTATCCAAGATATTCCTGTTGTTCGGGATTATTCTGAAGTATTCCCTGAAGATTTACCTGGTCTACCCCCAGCACGCCAAGTCGAGTTCCGTATTGATCTCGTACCTGGTGCAAATCCCATTGCCAGAGCTCCATATCATCTTGCACCGTCTGAGATGCAAGAGTTGTCTAAGCAGCTTCAGGAGCTCTCTAACAAAGGTTTTATCCGTCCTAGCTTTTCACCTTGGGGTGCTCCCGTTCTTTTTATCAAGAAGAAGGATGGATCTTTTAGGATGGGTATCGATTATCGTGAGCTTAATAAGCTTACCATCAAGAATCGATATCCCCTACCTCGCATCGAAGATCTCTTTGATCAGTTATAGGGCGCTTCTTTTTTTTCAAAGATTGATCTGCGATCTGGATATCACCAACTTCGTGTGCATGAAGAAGATATTCCCAAGACAGCGTTCCGCACTCATTATGGGCATTATGAGTTCACAGTCATGCCATTCGGTTTGACTAATGCTCCTGCGGTTTTCATGGACTTAATGAATAGGGTCTGCAAGCCTTATTTGGATCAGTTCGTCATTGTTTTTATTGACGATATCTTGATTTACTCTAAGACACGAGCTGATCACGAGCAACATCTTCGTCTTACTTTGGAACTCCTAAAGAAAGAGCAACTTTTCGCCAAATTCTCCAAGTGCGAATTTTGGCTTAAAGAAGTTCAATTTTTGGGGCATATTGTCAACGAACAAGGTATTCATGTAGATCCCTCCAAGATCAGTGCGATTAAGGATTGGGATACGCCTACTACTCCTACAGAAGTTCGTTCTTTTCTAGGTCTGGCGGGTTATTATCGCCGCTTCATTGAAAATTTCTCGAAGATTGCAGTTCCTCTAACTGCTCTAACTCAGAAGAACAAGCCCTTTGAGTGGGGATTCAAACAAGAGGAAGCTTTTCAAAATTTGAAGCAAAAGCTTTGTGACGCGCCTGTTTTGACTTTGCCTGAGGGCAATGATGATTTCGTCATTTATTGCGATGCATCTAAATTGGGTCTTGGCTGTGTTCTGATGCAAAGGAACAAAGTCATAGCATATGCATCGAGGCAATTGAAGATACATGAGAAAAACTACACCACTCATGATCTTGAGTTAGGTGCAGTTGTTTTCGCTCTTAAGATCTAGAGACACTATTTGTACGTTATAAAATGTGTGGTTTTCACGGACCACAAAAGTCTTCAGCATATCTTCAATCAGAAAGAACTCAACATGAGGCAACGACGTTGGGTTGAGCTTCTAAGCGACTATGACTGCGAAATTCGCTACCATCCTGGTAAGGCGAATGTCGTAGCCGATGCATTGAGTCGTAAGGAACGTACTAAGCTTCATTGTGTCCGTGTTCAATATGTTATTCAAGCTCGATCCGATATCCAAGCCCGCATTTCTCAGGCTCAACACACTTGTGTTTCACAAGGTTTGATGGATAAGGAATTTCCTTATCACATAACACCTGCTCTGGAACTGAAGGACAATGGATCGTATTACTTCATGGATCGTTTGTGGGTCCCAAGACAAGATGATCTTCGTACCTTGCTTATGGATGAAGCCCATAAGTCTCGTTATTCTATTCATCCTGGCTCAAATAAGATGTATAAGGATCTTCGTATTCTATATTGGTGGCCTGGTATGAAGAAAGACATTGCCTTATACGTATCAAAATGCCTTACTTGTCTTAAGGTTAAGGCTGAACATCAACGTCCTTCGGGTTTATTGGAGCAACCAGAGATCCCAGTTTGGAAATGGGAAAACATTACTATGGATCTTATTACCAAACTTCCACGCACAAAGAAAGGTCATGATGCCATCTGGGTAGTCGTTGATCGTCTTACTAAGTCAGCGCATTTCTTGCCAATCCGTGAGGATTTTTCTGCTGACAAACTTGCTAAAATCTATGTGGATGAAATTGTAGCTCGACATGGTGTTCCTTTGAACATCATTTCTGACAGAGATGCTCGCTTCACTTCTCATTTTTGGAGAACCATGCAATCTGCTATGGGGACCCAACTTAATCTGAGCACAGCTTATCATCCGCAAACGGATGGTCATTCTGAAAGAACAATCCAGACTCTGGAGGATATGCTTAGAGCTTGTGTGATCGATTTTGGTGGTAGTTGGGATTCACATCTTCCGTTGATTGAATTCTCCTACAACAACAGTTATCACTCCAGCATCAAGATGGCTCCTTTCGAGGCTCTCTATGGTCGAAAATGTCGTTCACCAGTCTGCTGGAATGAGATCGGTGAGGCTCAGCTTACTGGACCTGCCCTCATTTTAGAGACAACTGATAAGGTTAAGAAAGTTCGTGATAACCTCCAGACAGCTAGAAACCGTCAGAAGAGTTACGCGGACCTAAAACGCAAGCCCTTGGATTTTCAAGTCGGTGATCGGGTATTACTTAAGGTCTCACCTTGGAAAGGTGTGATCAGATTCAGAAAGAAAGGAAAACTTGCACCTAGATACGTCGGACCATTCAAGATCGTCGAAAGAATCGGTAAGGTAGCCTACAGACTTGAGTTACCTCCTGAACTTGGAAATGTTCATCCAACTTTCCATGTATCCAATCTCAAGAGGTGTTTAGCTGATGAGAACCTCCACATACCGCTTGACGAAATTCGTGTTGATAAAACACTGAAATTTGTTGAGAAGCCAGTGGAAACCATGGAACGTGAAGTCAAGTGGCTTAAACGCAAGCGCATTCCTTTGTTCAAAGTTTGCTGGGAAGCTAAACGTGGACCCGAGTTAACTTGGGAACGCGAAGATCAAATGAAGGCGAAATATCCGCATCTTTTCCCACGAGTTTCCTCTAAATAAATTTCGGGACAAAATTTCCACAAGTAGGGGAGACTGTAACATCTGTGCTTGTAATCATTGTGAACAGTTTTGTTATCAATAAAACAATGTTATTTGATCCCAATGTTTGTTTGGTTATGTTTTACATTTTTCATGTTTTGACTTTTATTCAATTTCAAACTCTATATCGCTTTCTGGAGAGTTATACGCAAACTGGTGCGTAAACGTAATCAGTTTAATGCGAAAAATACTCCGGAACATGAACATATACTTAACATACCTTAAATAACCTTTACATAACTTAGACATAAGTTTTAAAGGCTTTGGTATGGCAAAAACAAGTTAATTCGCCTACAGGGACTAAAGTTGACAAACTGCGAAAGTATGCCAATTTGAACTATAACGAACATTCCGGAACATGACCATAAGTTAAACATACCATAAATATCCTTTACATAGCTTAGAAATAGGCTTTGAGGGGTTCGGTATGCTAAAAGAAACTTTTGGGTCATTCAGGGACTAAAAGCGTCAAAATGTGCACAAGTTTGCACTTTCGCGCATAACTTACGTTCTGAATACATCCGGACATCCAAAAATTTATGTAAGCACTAAAATATTTTATTTTAGTGTTTGGCATAAGAAAAATCCATTCGTCACGCAATTTGGATCGTTTTTCGCGCTTATGCGCATTCCGTCGTAATTAACCGAACATCGCGATCGTACGGCCAAACGAACCGACATCCGAGATATTTTTGAGCACATTTTAAGTTCCCTATACCTTAACTTCATTTTAGAGCTTTGAAATGGGGTTAACAGGGCTTAAACGTGTCAAAAATGCATCAAAAACCAAGTTTGGAGCTGCAGGGGCCTGTTCTGCCATTTTTCAAACTTTCTGGTCTGCAAGGTCCTTACGGACCTCAACACTAAGGACGTTGAGGTCTGTAAACAGGGGTCAGATGCAGAAACTTGTTTTTAACAGCCTGTTTCCAGACTTTAAACCCTCCAAAGGCCAATGCCACATGTCAAACTCTTATGGTGGGGGCAAAATGAGTTACCATAACATTCCGACAAGTGTAAGGGTGAGATCAAGGCACGTTATTCGATAAACGATCCTAACGGTTGTCCATTTACTATAAATACCCATCCATCCCTATTGCAAAACCCACTTGAAATCTGAGTTTTTCTCTAAGTGGTTGTGTTTATACACTTCCTACCTGAGATTACTTGGAAATCAATCTTGCGGGGACCCTTTGTAAGTGTTCCTTCGTTCTTTTCATTCGTTTTAGCGTTAAAGTCAAACTTTGTTTGACTTTCTGCATTGACCAGTTTATGGTCAATGCGAAGTTCGTTTGAACTTCATAACGTGAGCGTGATCACGATGGTTATAGTCCTTAGTGACTATACCTACTGATTACCACGTTATCTAGGCTCAGTGACGAGTCGTAGTTTCGGCCAAAATGCGCATTCTTGCGTATTTTGTAACCAAACTACTTGTGGGTATCAAAACCGTTTGTTTTGATACCAAACCTATTTTCTAAACTTAGTTAAGCATGTTTTAACATGCTTAGCTTGTCACTTTTAGTTTAGTGCTTGTATAGGGTCGTAAGGTAAGCGATCTAAACAATCGCTTATACTTTCGAACCCGACCCGTTTGGTCGATCATTAGGATCCGACCAAACACATTAGGTGACCATAGTAGATAGGGAATAACCTTCCAAGGTTATACCTTATGGTCGCTTCGTTTAAGTAGTTGTATGATAGGTAGTTTATATGCCTTAGGTAAATTACCAAAATGCCCTTTTAACGCCAAAATTCATTTTTATGCATATGTAACATAACTTTTGGTATCTAAACTGATTTGGTAACAATATTTGACATGTTAAGGCATATTTTACTTATCATAAGACTAGTTAGGCGTTCCGAACGCGTTTTATGCGAACGACGCGTTAAAGTAGCATAAGCTACCTAAACGGGTCGTAATGGGTCGTAAGCACTTAGGTTAGGTTTCATTTTAGTATGTGGGCTTTGTTAAACCATATTACCTGAGTTCCCATACTCGTTTGGTTTACGAACCCTCATCCTATCAAATCCTCCGATTTAGGTCCGGTATATTAACATAGTTACCTATATTAGGTGTCGTTTGATATCCGTGATCTCTAGCATTGTTTGGTTGTTACTCAAGGACTACTAAGCAATCTCAAGTGAGTACATAGACCCCTCTTTTACTGTTTTCAAACTGTTTTGGGGTGAAACACATGTGCCTACTTGTTATTTTCGTGCCTTTCCATGTTTTCATATCATATGCTTGTTATGTTCATTAGTACACTTATAGTACATGATTTCATTGTGTTCATGCTATGTATGTCCATTGTGTGCATACTTAGTACATTATTTTACATTACATTTTATGCTATGTATGCCCATTGTGTGCGTACTTAGTACATTATTTTACATTACATTTTATGCTATGTATGCCCATTGTGTGCGTACTTAGTACATTATTTTACATTACATTTTATGCTATGTATGCCCATTGTGTGCGTACTTAGTACATTATTTTACATTACATTTTATGCTATGTATGCCCATTGTGTGCGTACTTAGTACATCATTTTACATTACATTTTATGCTATGTATGCCCATTGTGTGCATACTTAGTGCATTTATTCATCACATGCTTACATTTTGGTATGACATTTGGGTTGTATAAATGGGACAATATATTCATTAACATTAGCTATGCCGCTCGTTAGTAGGTAGTGGTACCATAGGACTTGACAACTCCCATTCCTGAAATCCCGGGTTTGTTTGGATTGGAAGGAATGACCGAATTCGATAAACATAACACAGATAGACCTTTAATTTGTTTTAAGGCCTATCAGCACAGTCACAAGGCTTGGATGTATGCATTTTCACAATACCGCATAGATGTTTGTATCAGTATAGCATGCATTTGTTCCACAAAACATAACTTTGACTTAAACTATGTTTAATTCAATACCCTGTTTTTGTGCATTTTACCTATGGCTTAGTTGATATATTTCACATGCCATACATGATATTTTTGGATACACATTATATGATTTACATTAAGCATAAACATTTTGACATTTATATACACATTTGGTGGTTTACATTAGACATGGACATTTTGATATGGTTTACACAATAACACTTGACAATTTATTTATACATGAACAATTTACATTGGTGGTTGGTTTGGGTAAATGATTTGAGTAACGAGGCATGTGTTATATGTTACAAACATGGTGGATACGCCGCTGGTACTTCCTATATATAAGTGTTTGTATAATATTACATATCGTAGCGTTATTTAAATCATTTCAGTAAAGACATATTACATTTTACACAAATAACATATTTTTCACAAGACATTGTTTTACAAAACAGTTTATTTTATACAACTCATTTTACTTGGTTATTTCATTAACCATACACCTTTCTTTTATATAATCTGATTTCTTATCGAGTTTTCATATGATTTATAAAAGAAAACACTTACAAGATTCATGACTAATTTTTATTAAACCTTTCTTTTAAAACCCAAGTCATGAATCCTATTTTCACAAAACCTATGTATCTCACAGGCATTTTTATGCTGACGTACCTATTTTCACATGTGTTTTCAGGAGCTCTTCCATAGGATGATGATCGTGACACTAGGGCGGACCTGTTTCCTGTTTAAGACAATGAAACTCTTATGTTGATAAATAAAATACAACTTTGAATGCCATGGTTATGAAACAATTAATTCTGTTACAACACTCCCCGACGTTTCCGCCGCGGTTGCATATTATACGCGGTCGGGGTGTGACAATACTCACCCACTGGCTATCAGAGTTGTGGTATACAATACCCGCATCAAGCCACTTTAACACCTCCTTTTTAACAACTTCCTGCATGTTCGGGTTCAACCTTCTTTGTGCATCGTGGGCGGGTGTTATGGTGTCATCGGTGATGATCTTGTGCATCACTATTGAGGGAGTAATACCCTTCAAATCCGCTATGGTCCACCCAATAGCTGCCCTATTGGTAACCAATACCTTCATTAATCTCTCTTCTTGCTCCTCGGTCAAATTTGATGCAATAATGACCGGGAGTGTGTTGCCTTCACCAACATAAGCATACTTTAAACGCTTTGGCAACACCTTCAACTCCACTTCTGGCGGCACCACCAATGACGGTTTCATCTTTGTGTCAATGGTTTCCGGTAAGCTCTCCACTTGGTGCGTCCACATCGGTTTCCCTTCTTTTACCGCAAGCACCTCCAAACTCTTCACCTTGTTGTCTATGCTCCGATTCATCTCCACCTGTGACCTGTCAAACACAGAACAATCCTCCATGGTGTTTTCCTCATCTACAACAGTGTCACAGAGAGGTGTACACCGGTCAACAATGTCTGCCATATAGCATTCATCATCGACTGAAGGAGTCGTCAATCCCGAAAAAACATGTAACCTCAACCTTCGGTTTCCAAATGTCATGTCAACCATTCCCGTTTTGCAATCAATTTGAGAATTTGCGGTTGCTAGGAACGATCGACCCAAAATCACCGTAGGTTGCTTGGTTGGGTCCTTGGCCACATAATCAAGCACTAAAAAGTCCACCGGATAGTAAAAATCCTCGATTTTACTATCACATCCGAGACAATTCCACGGGGTAGTTTGGGTGTCAAATCGGCTAACACCACGGTGGTGTTTGACGATTGAAGTGGACCAAACTCATATTGGCCATATAAACTACCCGGTAGAATGCTCACACTAGCACCAAGATCTAAAAGTGCCCCGTTGATTTTAAAATCGCCTACTTGAATTGAAATGATAGGCGCCCCCGGATTTTGGAGCTTAGGAGGAAGTGCACCCGAAAGAATCGAACTCACATTTTCTGTTAAAACTAATTTTTTAGGAAATTTGTGAGTTCGTTTTGGGGTACATAATTCTTTCAAGTACTTAGCCTAAGACAGTACTTGCTTGATTGCATCCAAAAGAGGTAAATTAAGTTTTACTTGTTTGAAAAGTTCCAACAACTCTTCTTGTTGTGGACCTCTTTTATTTACAACCTTTTTCACGGGTCCCTTCAATGCTTCGGGATAATGGGTGGTATTAACCTCCACACCCGTTTCCTTAGCCTTAGGGACGGGGATGGTCACAACGGGTGTGTTATTATTAATTTTTAAATTATTTTTGTTTTGACATGTTTGACCATCCTCACACTCTTCATCACTAGAATCTTCCACCACCCCCTTCAACAAACTGGGGTGATGGTGTTTTGACACCATTATCCACGACTCGACTACTACGTAAAGTTATTTTATTAATTGGTACCTTACGTGTGTTCTTTGAGCTTGAACCTTGATGCTTAGGGTTCACCGTGGTGTCACTTGGAAGCTTTCCCATGCTCCCCCTCATTTGAGCCATTTCCTCCGTGAGTTGGCCTACTTGCTTTGCCAATGCTCCATGCGATTTGTCTCTTACTTCAAACTCTTTCTTCATTTCAGATTTGATCTCTTGGTTTGAATTAGTGAGGGCATTCATAGCATTCATGAGTGCATCAAACTTAGAATTTATCCAGTTATCACCACCCGGTTGAGAATTTGAAGCACCACCCCCATTTCCACCTTGGTTGTAGCCACGTTGGTAGTTGTTTTCATGATTTTGGTATCCTTGGCTACCTCTTTGATTGTAGTTCCTTTGATAACCCCCTTGGTTACCACCTTTCCAATTATGATAAGAAGAACCACCTTGCCCACCTTGATTTCCCGATTGAAAGTTCGGGTTAATTTGATTCGAAGCATTACCATATCAGAAATTTGGGTGATTTCTCAAACCCGGATGGTAAGTGTTAGAGTTCATATCATGTTTTCGATCCCCATACACTTGGTTTACCTCTTCGGTGTAGTCACCCAGTCCCGTTTGACATTGATCGGTCTGATGACCAATCTCCCCACAATCTTCACAAACCGCAAATTGCACCGCATTCACCTCATTCCTCTTCATACGAGCCAACTCCCGTTCTAGAGTAGAAATCCAATCCTTGGAGTTATAGTCAAGATCGGGAAGTGACCGGGAAATGGGATGTTTTTTAGCTCTATCGGTCGACTCCTTTGCCTTTGAACGCTTGCTCTCTGCTCAAGAAACTCCCAATCGTCATCTTCATGGTTACTCAATAAAGTTTCGTTGCTTGTTGACTCAAGGTGATTCCATGTCTCGTCATCCAATCCTCTTACAAAACACTTGACAAACTCCCACCTTTCTATTTGGTGATGTGGGCACTTCCGAATCAATTCTTTATATCTTGTGAAATCTTCATGTAATGGTTCACTCGAAAGTTGATGAAAAGACCTTATTTCATCTCTAGCATCATTGGTCTTCGCCATCGAGTAATACTCGTCAAGAAAGACTTGTTGCATTTCGCCCCATGTCCGAATACTATTCGCCGGAAGTGTAAGGAACCATTGTTTCTCCTTACCCTTTAGCGAAAACTGAAACAACTGAATCTTGACCTCTTCCAATGCAAAATCATGCCCCCACAATAGTACTACATATGGCAGAGAACTCCGCCAAATGAGTATATGGCTCATCATTGGACCTCCCGTTGAAGTGGGGAAGTATGTTGATGTAATGGGGCTTGCAATCGAACATTCTTCTCTCGCATACAATTGGTGAGTCATTGTGAGTGACCACCGGCCTAAAGCGGTCATTTACTCCCTGTGGAGGTTGTTGACGCCGACGTGGGTCGTTGACTTCTTGATCAACCGGTCTTCGATTATCCCTTCGATCGCCTCCTCTATTACCACCTTGGTTTCCACCTTGATTACCTCCTCCCATAAAACGAGGAATCCGGTTATGGTTCACATTATTATTATTATTATTGTTGTAGAACCCATCATTCCGGTTCCTTTGATTGTTGTTTCGTGGGTTTTGGTTGTTTCCGTAACCGTCGTTTCTCATATTCCCATACCCATATTTGTCATTCCCCATAAAATTGGCATTTTGATAGCCAAATTCATTTTCGTTGAACCCTCTAGCGTTGTAGACATTCCCCCGGTTCACATACCCCTAACCATCATCATCGACCCGATCATCATAGTTACCCCCATCACCCGAGTATTCCGAGTGAATACTCACGTGTTCTGGTGATTGATAACCGGGAACACTAAAAGGCTCATCATCGAGGATAGCGTTTCTCAAATCATCTATGTTAAAGAATGGGTCGTCATTCGTGGGATTGCCACGATCTCGGTTGCCTCTACAATGGGAATTAACATTCCGATCATCAAGTTGAGTGGGTAAGGAGTCATGTCGGTGAAGGTTTTGTTGTTGGGGTGTTCTTTGGTTGTTATTGAGATTTTGGTTTCGGAAAGGTGGTGTGGGTGGTCTTGAGTTGTCACCACCAACCGGTGGATCTTGAGGTATAGGTTGGACATTTTGAGTTGGGCGAAGATTGCCTCGGTATTGGAATTGGCTTGGATTTTGGTTTTGGTTGAGGTTTTGGTTTGAATTTTGGTTCTCCATTGAATCGGTTTCAATGGATGGTGTGAATTGTGGTGTTTGGGAGACTTGGTTAGAAACAAGGGTTGCTTCTAACCGGCTTGCTGGGTTTCTTTTTACAACTCTTTCAATTTCCGGTTCGTAGACTAACGGTGAAGTCCTCCCGGAGTTCCTTGTATGCATGCACTACCTGTAATCTACACAAGTAACACAACCCGCGTAACAAGGAAAAAGACAAAGTACAAAAAGAAACTAAACAAATTAAATAGTTAATCACGAAAAATCAAACAATAATCCGAAAACAAAGCGCACGCACTCCCCGGCAACGGTGCCAAAATTTGATCGGAGTGTCGCGCTCCGATCAAAGATAAGATTTATAAACCCTAATTACCTTTAACGATAGCTAGTGGTAGCAAGGGGTTGAACCACGAAGAGTATGTGGTTTGCGAATGGACTTTGAATGATTTTTAGAAGTTGTCACTTTTATGAAGCTTACTAAGTTGTTTTTGTAGTTTTTGTTTATTGAAGAGATGTTGAATAAATTCACTAAAATGATTGGATTGATAACTACTAATGATTAACGATTGTAAGAAAACTTGATTAATAAAACAATATGGAATAACAAGGTTCATACCCAGTTTCAACAAATGCAAGATCTAGGATTACTATGTGTTTTAATTTGATTTACTCGAATTAATTCATTAACGGGTCACTAATCACAAAGCTTAGGTGCCAATCACTATCAACGTCATAGACAACGGACCATGATGCACTTCGTTACCTTGGACTAACAAAGCCTATCAAGAGACAAGGCATAAATACGTGTATTCATTTCACAAAGTCAAATTTAATCATTCATTCGACAATTCATAAATGCAATACAAACATAGGACAATTTTCTAAAGCTTCAAATGTAATTCAAGTTGTCACAAACCAAAAATCAACACATAGCAAAACCTAAATCTTACAAAAGTTTACACCGGGGTGAAACCTCCAAGGAATTAGTCTCTCATGAAAGGACGAACGCTATCACCAGATAAAAGGAACCTGAGCTTGAACATCTTGCAACCTTGAATGTGATGGAATTGGATGTTAGGGTTTATGGTGATGAAAGGTTGAGGGTTTGATGAATGATGGTGAAGATGGATTAGGGTTGTAAGATGAAGATTGTGTTGAATTGGTTGATTTTGATGATAGATGATGGAATGGATCGATTAGAGATGATAATGATAATGTCTTGTGGCTCCAAGATGAAATTCAAACCTCAATTAGTTTGTAACTGCCGAATTGAATGGTCCCAAGCCAATAAAAATCGTCCTTAACACCTAAATAACAAAAATTCACGTCTGAACGAACTAAGGCTCGTCACCGACGGCCTCCACTTTTCTGGTTCCGCCCGATGCGCTATCTGCCTGGTTACGGGGTTTTTGGCCGACGAGCATTATCAAGTGGCGTCGCCGACGACCCTAGGGGCGTCGCCGACGACCCTAGGGGCGTCGCCGACGACCCTAGGGGCGTCGTCGACGACCCTAGGGGCGTCACTGACGACCTCCCCAACTCCCGTTTTCTGTTTTTCCCATCTTGCACTCCCGGATGACCCGTTTGATGTCCCGGTGGTCCGTTTTTCGCTTCGGTGACCCGTAAAGCTCCCGAAAAGCTCCTTAAACTTCATTAAACCCGCAAATCACACATTTAATTAAAAGTAGGCTATTCAAGATTAAAAGTCAAGTAAAAACCCAAACTTAAACATAAACGAGCTCCGTTATTCGACCACGCATCACCACCATCTTCCCTCAACTTAGATCCACCGGAAAAGGAGACAGATTTGTCATGGTCATTTTAGATCTAAAAAGTCGAACCCTGCTCTGATTTGGAGGAAGATGAATAAGAAGAAACTCTGATAATCCGTCGATGAAAAGTTCGACTCTGAGTGGTGTTGGAGGGGGTGTGAATTCGAGCAAGGATCCATTTGGATCTTTAGTTGATTTCAGCTCATAGGCAGCTAGCGTGAAAGCTGGAAATAAAATGGCTGCACTAATGACGTCAGGGGATGTTGCGTTTGGCACCTTTCAGAATGCACCAAAACCTAGCTTCACAGGTTCAGGCATTGGTGGTTCTCAATCGAATTTGGATGATTTTGGTTTTGGCGGTATGCAAAGTGACCCGCCGGTTCACTCATCAGAAGCGAATGATTTTCATGTGCTATTCTCTTCGTCTTCAACTAGTAAAGCTTCTAAGGGCTTGGAAACTTTTTTAAACCAACAGTTTGCAGGGGCTAAGGATTGGGGTTCAAGTCCGAGATTGGCGGTGGAGGAGGTGATATAGGTGGAAGCATAGCATCGATGATGTTGGAGGTGACAGGTTTAATTGAGAAAGAAATGGGGTGATGTTGGAGGTGACATGCTTAGATCTGGTGGTGGGTTATTTTTGGTGGTGAGTGGAGGTGGTGGGTTTTGTTGGTGGTGGTGGGTGAGAGAGATACGTCAATTTAGTTTTTTTTTATCTTTTTAAATTAAGTTTTTTTTGCAAGTAAATAAGTAAAATGTCTAAACAGACTAAACTGATAAATTTAACTTGGTTAGTGGTAAAGAACAAAACGTGTAATGAGTTTTCCAAATAAAGGATTGTGACTATAGTTATTGAAGTTAAAGGCTATCCATGACAATTAAATACAAACATAAAGTACGAAAAGTGTAATTTACCCTATATTTTTACTTAGAGCCAGATTGTTGATCTTGAATATAGCCAGGTCATCGATTCTGGAAAACCAAAAATATTTCGCTATTAGATGAATAAAAAAAGATTTCTATGAACAAACGATGTCCTGTGCAGTCACATATTTGAAATGCTCCAGCTTAACCATGTTAAATGTTTAGAGCTAGATTTTCGATTACTGAACTTAAATTGTAAAATATCTTACAAATGGTTTGAGATCTGCAGATGATAAGCCTGATTACGATCCCAATAGCTGAGGCTAAGGGGGAGTCTGAAGACAAGCTCAGAGCAAGGGGGAGTGTGCATTCAAAGAGCCAAATAATTTGGAGGAGCTTGTAACAGGTGTCAATCCTAGCAGCTGAAAGCACGGAAGCTTAAAGCAAGGGGGAGTCTGAAGGAGGAGTTAAACGAAAGGGGGAGCAGCTGAAACTGAAAGCAGATCCACAGGAAATCTGTTAGAATCAAGGGAGAGTCTGTGGTGTTGAAAATGTCAACATTTCTGAAGACTCAGAAAGAGACAAAAAGCTACGAGATTGACTGCAGCAATATCCAAGGGGGAGTCTGTGAATGCATATGTCTATCGCTTACGTCAATCACGTATCGTAGCTTAAACAAATGAGTCAAGACTGGTGCTGAACAGAGCAAAGTATGAAGATCATATGTGAAAAAGCAGCTTCGTACGAAGGCACAGCTGGCTTCGTACGAAGGGATAATAGGCAGCCTCGTAAGAAGCCATACTAGCTTCATACGAACCCACAGTGCCTATAAATAGAAGTTTAGGTCTTGGTCATTTGTAACTTTTGGGTATTCTTGAGGCGAAGCTCTGCCAGTTTGTTTTCGTGGATTTGTGACTGTCAAATGTCAATAGATAATAAGTTATAATTACATCTTTGTTTTCTCATCCACACACGTGATTGGATTCCGCACATATCACGTGTTCGTACGCATTCAACGGTTGAAGATTCAATCCTCGGAGCGAATTCACAATTATATTTTGAGATAAGATATGATTAGCTTATTTTTAATTAACTTTTCGAAACTAAGAAATAGAATATGAAGGGGTAAATAAGAGAAGTGAGAAAAATAATCTTAGACGTACATATTTTTTACACGTGATGCAACCAGTTACTTTTGTATGTATGTATGTATGTATGTGTGTGTGTGTGTGTGTCTGTAGGTACGTACGTACGTACGTACGTATGTATGTATGTATGTATGTATGTATGAGTGTATATGTTATGTTACAACTCTAAAACCTATCACATGATAAAATTGTTGTAAGAAGCGTGTAATACGCCTCTTGCGCTTATTGCACGCTGGTTCCATAGAGCATACGACCAATGCTACTAAGGTATGCTGCCTAATATAATTCCAAGCTAGTACATGGCCACATGTAATACGGCTAGCTAGGCTTATTAAACATTGGACATGTTTTCTTTGGTGTTGGTTTTGGGTCTTGGTTTTGCCATTTCAATATTGTATGTATCATCTCACTTATCTTATGCTAATGTTGTATATATTTTCATGTAAATCACACATGAATGTTTAGGTGCTATTAAGTCCCAAGTTCGGGGGTCAAACATCGAAGCTTTTGGAAAATGAAATTGTGTTTTATTGGAAGATAAGGAGTTATTTTCGTCTATTATAATCTCCATATTTGTCTCCTTTTGATTAGCATACTATTCATGAATGACTATTGTACATTCCTTTATTCCCATTGTAACTTTCTTATGTATTGGGTCTTACAATTCAATAAAATTACGAATATGATTACCAATTTCTTCATAGTATCAGAGTGGTTGATCTGTACCATATTCCACCGACTTTAGCCTCCATGGAAGTCAACGACAATCTAAAAATTCTTCTAGAAACGATGAAAGTAGCATTGATCACTATCCATTCTACTTATTTACTTACAACCCCATTCTACGCCTAACAGATGAGTAATACAAACAATTTTTAAGCCTTAGTGCAGGAGTAATGAAGAAACAAAAACTAAAACCGAGCAAGTCGCCAAACATGGCACACATGTTGCCGATCACAAACACAACAGTTTATTTCAACATAAAAGAAAAATGGGTAGTACTTTGGAGCCACATAACACATCATCCATAAGGGTTCTATCCTTGAAAATAGAAGTACATGCAGACCTGAAGCCTCAATTACCATACTAAATGGAGAAAGGGTAACCGTTATAGGAAGAGGAGAATACACGTTGCAAAATGGAATAAAGAAACTTCAATTGTAACCTATTATCTATCAGAAAAATTTCAAGGGATCTGAATTGTGCAGTGGCATTCTTCCCAGATTTCTTTATCATTTAGGATCTAAATTCAAGGCCATTAATTGGAGCAGGTTAGTGCTAGGATGACCTCTATGAAATGGGAATGGTGGAAGACAAGTGAGAGGTGATGATGACTACTTTTGAGACTGGGTGTAACAACCCTCATTAAAAGTCCTATTTATTTTATTATTTTACCCAATAGGAAACCCTAATTGTGACACCCAAGTGATTCTGCACAAACCCTACAAATTTCAGAACAATCAGAATCAGAATCAGGGCCCCTAAAACTCAGGGGGGGTATTTCCTACTCGACGATTATCCTTATAAGTTGTTATAAAAATCGAATTTAATCATTCCATCGACTCAGCAGGCCTAGTCCCACACGTGGAAAAGCTATAGCAAAAATGCAACCCTTACGGACCGTAAGGGATTATGCTTACGGTCCGTAAGCATGTCAAAATTCTTGTATAAATAGTAGCGTCTGGGACTTAATTCTGGGCTCTGAAACGACGAAGAAACGCTCGTCCAAATTCTCTCAAAACACACACGAATCACTAATTAGTATAGCAGGGTGCTGCTACGATACAGGGTATTAACTTGATCGCTGCTACGATTCAATGTCCGATCGATTTAAACTATCCGACTGGATGTTTAAGCGCTATCCTTTGTCATTAGTCGTGATTCTGACAGGATGTTTGAGTACCACCCAAACTTGGGGAATACTTTGTCATTCGTTGTGAATTCGATGGATGTTTAAGTGATTGCACTTTGTCATTCGTTGTGAGGGTTTTAATCTCGTGAGTTATCGTAAATGCTGTATTAATTAATTACCTAGTTCGTGTGCACTATGTTACAAGGCTAAATCAATAGGCTAAGCTCTGCCTGTATAAATCTACAATATATCAAGGCTTATCTGTAGATTAAACTTTGCCCGTATGAATCTGCATGATTATAATGTGAGTCATTCTCTTTTTATCAAATTACTTTCAAAATCATGTTTATTTTCAAAGTTATAATTACAGGGATTAAGTCTTTGTAGTCACCATATTAAAGCCGGTATGTGGGGTTTTGTATACATTACTTGATAATCTTCACCATTGGACAACGAGTTAGCCAATGGGTGATATGACCATAGTCACAGAAACGAGTCGAGTGACAAATACCGAGGGTAGTTGGTTGAAATAAACATTGTAATCTCTCTTAATACTGTAAATTATAACAAACGAGTCGTTTTAGCAAAATGAATGATTCACTCAGTATTTCCCGCAGACAAAACCTTTTTCAAACATGTTTCAGGTAATTATAGTAGATTGGAGTAAGAAATGGATACGGCACTGAAAGGCATCAAGAAGTGGCTTATTTTATTAATTAAATCAAATTAAGAAATATTGTTTTATGTAATCAAATTTATCTTTATTAAGGCTACCATTGTAAAACATGGGTTTATCCCATCTATTTAATAAATAAAATCCGGTGTTTTATAAACTCTGATATTTTTCCTAACTCACGGTCCTGATAAAATTTCCGCTGCAATATTTTTCAAAATAATCACCGGTACCACTGGGCTGTTCGCGACTCCCGATTCCGTCCAGGGTGGGTCGGGGGCCGTGAAAGAAGGTGGTATCTGAGCCACTGCTTTAAGCCTATAAGTGTTGTGATAATAATACCTAAGTTCATATAAAAGAGTTAGGAGATTGCTGTTAACTGGTAGCACACATGATAGTATTTAGACTTGAACTTAAGAAAAGATGCCTTAGTATAAGCTTCAAAATAAGCTAAGTACTTGTGTAAATAAAGTATGATGAGTTTTGGTATGCCATAAGAATGGTAACTAAAATATTGCAAGATATGATAAATAAGCAATAACACTTAAATCTTGCTTATTGATATTACTTGGGCTAGAATATGATATGTTACGGGAAATACAAGTTTCCTTGATTCTAGATAAAAGCCCTAATAAAAGAGGCACTTTTAAAATCTTGAAAAGATACTATTTATGGGAAATAGAAAATTTTCTCCGGCAAGACTGGGTATGGTGTAGCAGACTCTCCAGTTTGTCCGGATATACTGAAGTTACCTCTCCGGCGAGAACCGGGTAAGAAGGTATATAATATGTCAGCAAGTGACAAAATTCCCTAAATAGTATCATGATCAGATATCTGACTGGTTTTTGGAAATATGAATCTGTTAAATACATTGACCTAATAAATGGTATGTTTATTTAAGCATGTGAAATATGTGATTATATAGATAGGTATATCTATAAGGAAATCCAAAAACCATAAGGATTGACAATTTAAAATAAAGCACAAGCATCTGTGTCTAGATTTCTTTATTAGGAATCTCTTTTTCATTATTCCGTTTGGTCATCTACTTCGTAACTCGTGCAATGAAAACCCTTTAAAGTTGGGACACTATCAAAAGTATAAAGAATTTCCAATGCGTTACCATAAACTATTAACGCAAGTAAGAAAAATGTAAAGATGTGCTAGTGTACAAGAAAACACATGAAACTTAAATTATACGTCCACAGACGTCGAAGTATAGCACACACAACTTCCAAAGTAAGACCTTTGGAAAATATAATTTAGACACGATAACACCAATACTAATTTTGTCAGTAGAAAAACTATTAGTAAAAAAGAAGCACTTTGCCATATGATCCTACAACCGACATAAATCTCGCTGAGGTACGTTGTAACAAGATTTCACAATCATCGGTGCACAGTCTAATCAGAGTCATAATTATTATCACTGCAAAAAGGAGTCACATACCTTTGCAAATTCCCTATTTTATTTTATTCGACATTCCCTGGTAATTTCACTTAACAACGGTTATCACACGAAATTCCAGATAAAAGTTCTTATATTTCTTTCGTTGAAATTCTGACTTTTGCATATAATAAATTAACTTTTGTGTTTCTACTTCCCCTAATAGTCATCATACCATGAGGATTTCTTTCATAGTAACGAATATTGATCTATTTCATTTCTTGGTAAATCCACACGTTACACATGCACTGTTTATTGCGCATGTGGTTCATTTGATTTATAAAGACCACTGGAGGACTTCATTCTAATTTGTTGTTTTATCCAAACTTAAATATCATTCCACTCTGTGAATCGCATTATTGCAAAACAATAACTTCTTGATATCGAGTCAATGAATTTCTTGAAAATTTTAATTTTCTTTGACATACATAGTTTCTATTGTGACCATGTCCGAACTTTATTATTAAAACTTGTTTTGTTTAAATCAAGTTCAAATTATTTGACCTACTCACATTATATATTCATTTCAAAATCCCATATGATGGATGGAAGCTATTATATTTAAAATAGTCCCAACAAGTACTTCATTTGTTTTGAACCATAATAGTCTTGTTTAGTCTTCGACTTCATTGAATCATTTCTTTGATCATGATCACCTTGTACTAACATTTTCACAAAATTTAAAGCTTGCACTAATCTCGTTTATATATATCATATACGGATTTAATTATTTATATATGTATAAAAGCAATTTTAACACAATCGTGTGCTAAGACAATGATACACAAATTCATGTCCTATTTTCGTGTATCTCTTAATAGTCTTACAACATCAATCGAGCATTTCGTAATATTTATTGCTTTATCATCATTAATCGAAAAACATTATTTAAAAATAAATTAATTAATTATATATGGAAATTCACATAAGTGATTACCTAATTTACAAAATAGTATTACTATATTCTTATTAAACCATTGAGGTGAAGAATTTATATATATATATATATATATATAATCTAAAATTTAGTTGCATGTTCTATTTTAAAATCAACATTTATGAAGTTTTAAATGCAGTACTAAAAATAATCTATCTATATATACTTAAAATTTTAATTGTAATTTTACTACAAGTACAAGATTAAAAGCATAATGCACAAGAGAATAAAAGCCATATTAAAAAGATAGATTAGGAAAGTGGTCAAAATTTTAAGACGCATTAAGGTTAGTATAGGGATTTCATCCATGAACTTAAGGCGTCAGGCATTGAATGGGTTCAGAGTACCCTACCCCTTCCATCTACCGGCGATTGGTTTTCCCTATCTGTTTCACTTGAAGCCTACTACTTTAACCCCACTTTTGAGAAGAAGAATCCCAAACACGCCCTTCGTCTAGCCGGTCAGTTTTCTGAAACCCTAATTTTTCTATTTATGGTGAACGGGATACTGCAATGGATTCAAAGGGTATACAGATCGAAGCTGTTAAGCAGATCAGATTGGGTTCTGTTCTGGAGAATAATCCGGCTAAAATCGTTGTGTGTTCGTTATTGGGTAAGTTGAGTTCTTATTTTAGTTTGATTTATAGGATTGTTTTGGCTTATACTGAATGTCGAAATTGATCAGGCTTGTATATTGATTGTGAAACCGTCCGCGATAGTGCTTCTTCCTAAACGATTATGTGATCCCGATTTTATCTTATTCGTCTTCTTTGATTCTCCTGATTGCAACTGCAGGTTCATCTTTTTTTCTCTTCTGGCGTCGGTCCGTCTTTCTCCTTTATGGTAATGTTTGTTTCATTACTCGATTGTGATTAGGTTTTACGAGATGTATGAGTTTGCTACATCATTTTGTGATTTTGGTATGCATGAGTTTGCTACAGCCAATCAGATATGCATTTTTTTCTTCATTTCTGTTTACTTAATCGATTACTTTGGGTGATATATGTATTCCTTCATTTAGTACAGCTCATCCTTTTGTATTCCATAGTTTTATAGGAGCTATATATATATATATATATATATATTTCTATGTAACAGTTCTGTATTTATTTTAAAAAGCAATATTACAATTTATTGAGAAAGATGGGGTTGATGGTCATGATCCTAATCAAGAAGTGAATGTTGAGAAGAGAAGGTAATTTTTTTACAAATGTTTAACATTCTTTATGTATATTATTTTTTTCTTCACTTATGATACTCTTATTTTTTTAACAGGTGATGATCAACCAATCGATAGATTTTAGGCATGTATACGAAATAAATTTTACCATGCAGTTGGCATAGATGGAAGTGGGCATAGATGGAAGTGGATCTGGTGATTGGATTTATGATGGTGCTGGTGATCAAGATCAGCAATTGCATGTTTTTACGAACCTGAATGTTATGCTCACCAACTGTTCGAAGAATGTCCTCACACAAGATCTTCAGCTGAAAATTATGATACAGGTTACATGTCCCTTTGGTTTTAGTGAGTTTGATTTATCTGATATTCTGAATGATTCTTTTGTTAGAATTTTGTGAATTCTTGATGATATGATATAATGAGTCGCTGGTGAAACACATCGGCAAGGATCCGGAAGGCTATCGTCATATCACATTAGATTTTTACAATTTAGAGTATCATTTTTTTTAATTTAGATATGAATTATCATATTAATTGTATATTATATCTTTGATCTTTCGTCAATCATTTTACTTGAGGTCATAACTGATAACTTGAGGCTGGACGATGGGCGGGTGCAGGGCAAAATGATTCTTAGTTGAAACGTGTTTTTAGTGTTATTTCGGCAACCGACCTCTGGTCCAGATCTCAACCACGATCTTCTATTCATCTTCATCTCTTTGTTTAATCTATTTTGTCTTTGATTTCCGTTCGTTTATTTGGCTCCAAAATCAACGCTAGAGCAATAACTTTGACAACCATCTCTTTCAAACGGTGCATAGGACATAGGTATGCATATTTCGTGGGGTTATTTTGTCAATGGTAACTTTTTTGGGGTTAATGATCCTCGCTTTTTAATAACGAATGGTTCTTAATGTGTTTTCCGTAGCCACATCCATAACCAGCGACGTGAAGGGGCGGAACATTGGGAAACAAACGGAGGTCCTCTATCTTATAAATCACAATTTCAGGTAATCTTGGTCTTCTTTGAATGTTTCCTTCATGATTGATTGGTTGTACTTTTAACTATGTCATCGTCGAAAGGGCAAATGCCCACTCGCGCCAATTCCATTTTCCGTCGATGCGTCAGATGCGAAACTGCATCTCTGTCAGACAACGGAGTTTATGGCAAAAGTGTATTTACAAAATTTGCTTCCACTATCTCGAAGTTCGAGCCTGTCACTCTGTGCATCTCATGTTACCTTTTCTCTTTCTATTTGGAATTTTTTTTGTTTATCGGCGATAGGTTAGGTTAACCTTTACTTGATTTCGTAAATCTGCAGTTAGTTTAAGTTGTTGTAGTTTAAGTGTTTATCTTCTAAACGAGATAAACATTATGTTCTTTTTGACGGTGCCTTACTAAATCAACAATAAAAAGAGAATCTTAGAGTGTCGGGAAGTTTACTAATAGTATCCAGCTTTCTCTATGGTCTGGACATCTTGGTCTTGACGGTGAGAGGTTAGTACCAGTTTACCAACTTAAAAATGGTAATCAACACTTCTTTGATTTTATTTCATCCAAGTCTTTCACTATTTACATAGAGGCTTAATATTCCAAATGTAGAATAAATTGGGGTTTGTGGTGGGGATTGGTGTGACAATTGTTGGATCATTAGCTGATAACAATAATGTTGCATTTCCCTTCAAAAAATTTTACTAAACTTTTTTTCAAGTTTATGTAATTGTTAGTGTTATGGGGAATTTGACTTGATAATATTGGTTTAAATTCAGTGGTCGAAAAAGAGCTTCGGTTACATAGTGCATAACTTACATTATTGTAATCTGGGGAAACATGCCAGCCACGTTAGTCTGTTGTTACATTTAGATCTTTGTGAAAAGAGAGGTTTTTTTTTTTTGCTTCATCATCCAGTGAGTTTTTTAAACAATTACGTGTTCTTTATGAAGTTACGAAACACTTTCTTATCCCAACATTTTAATCTTTTATGTAGATGATTAGCGTAAAATACAATTACAAAAAGTATTTAACTTCTATAATCATCTAATTTTTAAATTTAAATAACTGAAGGTGCACGTTGGGAAACTTTTGACCCGTTTCCTATTTAATCTACCTCTTTTTTTAGTTGCAAGCGTTCATTTTGAGTATCCCGAGGCGTAAAATAATGGACGATACACAAGAAACCTTGAGAACATCCGCCTTCCCGAGTACCCATGTGAAGGTAGATTTGTAATAGTAAAACCCGTAATTGCTGGGATTTTTTTTTTACTTTTTTTTATGAAGATTTTTGTTTGTATGTTCATTCTGCATGAAAAATGGTCAAACAACCTTTATATTGCATCCATGTGTTATGGTCGAACCGTATGCTGACTCATGCTGGTAACAGAGGCTACATTTTACTGAAAACCCCCACTAACAACTTTGTTTTTGTATTCATATGTAACGGGTCAAATCAAATAATTTAAGATAAAAGCGAATTGGTTATTAAAAGTTAGCTAAAGTGTAATTTAAAAGTGTTTACAGTCCTACATTGTTTATTTGTAAAAGGTAGCTTATTAATGTATTCATATTTGTTACGATGGGTACAAATGTTTGTCGATCAACCTGACCCGACCCGTCTCAACCAGTTCTAAAACAACACAATTGTGCTTTCCAATGACTGTTGAAGATTTCACGGGCTGTTAGAATTTGATGGGAAGAAGCGGAGCTGTCGCCAGAGGCTTTCTGACCACAATGCCCGTCGCCGAAAGCCACAAAAAGAAAAAGAAACTATCCACTTTAACTCAAGAAGTCAATCTTCATCATTTTATGGTATTCAAATTATTCAGGAGCCAATTTCTTATCATAGCTTATTCTCAGTTCTTTTATAACTCATTATGCTTTTGTATTTGCAGATGGGCAACATCAAATACGTTTTGTGCCTAACAATGTTCCTGATCTGGTTCAAACTGAACCTGCTTTGAACTCTATTTGGGAAACCACACGCAATTCCCACCACACAGCCGGTGTTTTTCATCAAGGTTTGTTTTCCTAATTACTCTACAGAGAGTAGTTTTCATAAATTATTGTATAGTTAGTTAAAACCTTAAAACCGAGGGGTTTCAAGGCCACAAGGAATGGCTGGTACGAATTTTTTCCATTTTTAGTTTTTTTTTTATTCGGGATTGGCTAAACGTACCCTGTAGACGACGTGACTAAAAAGGCCACAAGCTTTTACTTCGCCTTAGGCCACCAAAATGGTTGAGTCGCCCCTGACCACCGCGGTGGCGGCCGCAGGCTTCACTATTCCCTTCAAGAACTCCCCCAGCCACTCCCAATCCATAGTTAAGTTCAGTTCAGTTATACCCACACATAAATAAAAGGTTCTATCTCACATGTCATTCTCACATATATAATGAGAGAAGTGATAAGTTATAAGGAGTCGTGTATATCAACAAGTAAACAAATGCCAATCATTAAAGTATATTAGATAACTAAAAAAAGTCGATGGCGTCTTGGGTTAGTGGTACACATGTTTTTATTCTTATTAAAGTGGTACGGGTTCAAGTCTAACAAAAAAGGCAATAGTGCCCGTCTTATTGAGTCATTTTGATTTTAAATTTCAATGTTCATATGATTTCAATGGTTTGGTTTCATATAGTTACTGCTATTGAAATTTCGATTAATTAATGTTCATGGAGTGATTATTCTCAGTGATCCATATGAGACTTTGGTCCCTACATATTTATACAACGTAATTTCTTTTTTGTTTCTCTCACCAGCTTATTAGTTTTCTTATGCTTTATATGGGATTGGAATTCATGGGCTTTACAAGAAATTTTTTTTTAAATCAATTATAAAAGTTGGTGTTTGCAGCTGTGTATTTTTCTGATAGATCTGAAGTCCAATGTCTGCGTCGCTGGAAAAAGGTTCTTAATTCAGAACTTATTAAAGGTCCATAGACTCATGAGGTTTTCACCACATCCCCTCCTACTCTTTGACACGTTTGATCAAAACAGCTTTTATGGTCTCTTTTTATTTTTATTATTATTTTCGCTGTAGGAGGATGAAAAAGTCCTTGAGCTGGTGAAAACATATGGATGGGCCCACAAAATGGTCTCTCATAACAAAGTCTCTTCTCAGTCGTATTGGTAAGCAGTGTCGTGAAAGGTACATGATTTGTGTATAAATCTAAAATCTTGCGAGATGTGGATTAACTATTAAAGGGATTAATAGTTTGTCTAGCAAACTTCTTCACTTGGAAAAAACAAACATTCTACATTAGTAATGCAATATGAGCGATCTAAATGTGTGATTATTTAGGAGTTGGAGAGCTTAAAGAAGGTGTTATGAAAGAGCAAGTTAAACGGTTCTCCTAATCTATTAGTTATTTTATATATGTATTAACAAATAAAAATAAAGGAACTTTCTATCGAAAGGTTCACCAACAGTTTGTTGGATGTTTGATTTGTATATAGATATACTCACTATTATTGTTTATAGATGTACTCACGGTTTGTTGGATGTTTGGTTTGTTTACAACGGCTTTGATGTTTTAGCAACACATGTTAGGATCAAGGCCAATGCACGAAGATGGCCTTCACACGTCCGGACATGTAAAACAAGCCGTTCTTGCAAGAACTTAAAACATATATGAAAGCTGTTGTTCGAGCCTTCTTTTTGTATGTGTGGATCTCTATTCAGACATCTGAATAACTTGCACATGTGTTTTGGGATAGAAAAGAGTACAACTTTTGTAGTAGCTTTGATTATCCATATAAAAGAACTGGAAAATGGAACAATTATATCATCTAACTATATTAGTTTCTACATTTGAAAGGGGAAGTTTGACACGAAAAGTCGTAACTATTTTTCAAATTTAGGTTAGCGAAGAGCGTAGAATGAAACGATTGATGATTGATGAACTAACGCTAACAGAGAACGAGCAGAATGGTGTAAATTGTCGACTCCGACGTAATGCTCTAGTACGAATGTGATTAGTATTATAAAAGTTGACAGTGACCCACATGAAAGGTATACCGTCTGCACTTAGTGTTAGTAATGAAAACCTGTACTACTTTTCGCTGCATATATACGTAAACATAGTATACCATTTTTAATAGTTTTCTTTTCGTTATTTCACTGCAGTCAGTTGGCTGGTGATGGGATTGGGGATGACGGTGGCATGCGTTAGCTAAAGTTTGGTCTATGTGTTATCCAATAAGATAGGAAGGCGTGCGAGAGTTTATGCGTTTTTCCTTTTTCTCTTTCATGTTTTTTTTTTCTTGGAAGACATCTTTTTTCACTTCTTTTTGCCGGCAAGTTTTACCAAGGAAACAACTTATGGTCCATGGTTTAATAAAGTTTAAGCACGACCCTTTGTAGGCGTATTGTCTTACATGTTATGCATCAGCCGTGTCAGACGTCTTACCACGAACAAACAATAGCTATTATGCATGCCGTGCATCGCACGGGCTTTCTCCCTAGTATGTATAAAAATTATGTTTAAATTATACTCTCATTTAAGTATATGTTTAATTATTTATTACTAATATCAGTTTTATTATTAGTAAGAAAATATTAATAGTAATAGTGTTAGTATTATTTTAAAATACTAGGGTTATTGTCAAGGGCAGATATTGAATAGCCTAGCCTTAGTTAGGCATGGACTGATCACCTATGCTTAAACAAGGCAGCACTAACCAATGTCCAACCATGATAATGACTAGTTAATATATATATACATTAAGTCAATATACTTATTTAGTAAATTTTAATTATATATAAAAATATTTTACTTTGTACTGTAGGGAGAAGACATATTTTCATAAAATAATTAGAGAGACGAATAAAATTATATAAATAATTGTCTATCACATGTTTTGTGATAATTATGTATAGCAAGAAAATAACCATATAAGAATAATATGGTAGTCATCAAAATAAGTTGGGTTAGGGGAACATTGTACTATATAAGAATAGTCGCTATTTTCATTTATTTACAACATTTGTAAATACATTCACAACGTTATATAATTTCAAAATGAAAATAAGTAATCACATAGAATCAACCCATTCATTGTTATAGATTTACAAAATATTTTACAAATATTTTTGTACAATAAATATTTTTATACCTTTATTTATAACTTTCATTTAATGTTATAAATAATAAAGATTTCTTTTACTAAAATATTTTGTAAAATAATAACTTCATTGCGGTGTTTTATACATTACATAATAAATATAAATTATTTTACATAATATAGTAAAATACTAAAATATTTATTTAAAAGTGGTGACCATTTAGATATGGTAAAAATGCATAACAAATAATATATATTACAATTGCTTTACCAATATAATATAATTGATCATGCCAAAACAACTTGTTTTATTATATTTTGATCTCTAGGATATATGATGAAAAATATGGTCACTAATAGTGTACTATCACATTGTTTCGCAACTAAAATAACTTGGAATTCTAAATAATGATACACTAACTCTATTGTCTTTTGGTGTATCTTTGCAATTCACTCATCTCAACACTTTGATTTTCTCATATCATAAATATTTGACAATTCATTTTCATGCTTTTATTTTTGAACCTGTTAATTCTAAGTCTTCCTCAGTTGCTAATCAAAGTAAGTTTCTTTTTGACAAAGGATTTTATTAAATTCTAAAAGTCCTTCACATTTCATTTTAAAAATCTATTGATCATATATCTTTTGGCTTGAACCTAGTCATCTTGGAAATTAAATCATTTTATCATTCGTTTATCATCAATTTCTTGAACTAATTCATTTGAACCCTTAATTCTACTTATTATACAACTTGTATTCACAAAATTTGATATTTAATTCGATGTCATTCTGTTGACTAAAATGTGACATAAGTCTAAAAGAAATATCATAACCCAAATACACTTGGAAGCTGGAATCTGAGATGAAGAAAAAGTATTCATACTTATTCCAGTAAAATCTCGAGGACGAGATTTTTATTAAGGTGGGGAGAATGTAACAACCCTCATTAAAAGTCCTATTTATTTTATTATTTTACCCAATAGGAAACCCTAATTGTGACACCCAAGTGATTCTGCACAAACCCTACAAATTTTAGAACAATCAGAATCAGGATCAGGGCCCCTAAAACTCAGGGGGGGGGGGTATTTCCTACTCGACGATTATCCTTATAAGTTGTTATAAAAATCGAATTTAATCATTCCGTCGACTCAGCAGGCCTAGTCCCACACGTGGCAAAGCTATAGCAAAAATGCAACCCTTACGGACCGTAAGGGATTATGCTTACGGTCCGTAAGCATGTCAAAATTCTTGTATAAATAGTAGCGTCTGGGACTTAATTCTGGGCTCTGAAACGACGAAGAAACTCAAAATACACGCTGAGATATCGTCCAAATTCTCTCAAAACACACACGAATCACTAATTAGTATAGCAGGGTGCTGCTACGATACAGGGTATTAACTTGATCGCTGCTACGATTCAATGTCTGATCGATTTAAACTATCCGACTGGATGTTTAAGCGCTATCCTTTGTCATTAGTCGTGATTCCGACAGGATGTTTGAGTACCACCCGAACTTGGGGAATACTTTGCCATTCGTTGTGAATTCGATGGATGTTTAAGTGATTGCACTTTGTCATTCGTTGTGAGGGTTTTAATCTCGTGAGTTATCGTAAATGCTGTATTAATTAATTACCTAGTTCGTGTGCACTATGTTACAAGGCTAAATCAATAGGCTAAGCTCTGCCTGTATAAATCTACAATATATCAAGGCTTATCTGTAGATTAAACTTTGCCCGTATGAATCTGCATGATTATAATGTGAGTCATTCTCTTTTTATCAAATTACTTTCAAAATCATGTTTATTTTCAAAGTTATAATTACAGGGATTAAGTCTTTGTAGTCACCATATTACAGCCGGTATGTGGGGTTTTGTATACATTACTTGATAATCTTCACCATTGGACAACGAGTTAGCCAATGGGTGATATGACCATAGTCACAGAAACGAGTCGAGTGACAAATACCGAGGGTAGTTGGTTGAAATAAACATTGTAATCTCTCTTAATACTGTAAATTATAACAAACGAGTCGTTTTAGCAAAATGAATGATTCACTCAGTATTTCCCGCTGACAAAACCTTTTTCAAACATGTTTTAGGTAATTGGAGTAAGAAATGGATACGGCACTGAAAGGCATCAAGAAGTGGCTTATTTTATTAATTAAATCAAATTAAGAAATATTGTTTTATGTAATCAAATTTATCTTTATTAAAGCTACCATTGTAAAACATGGGTTTATCCCATCTATTTAATAAATAAAATCTGGTGTTTTATAAACTCTGATATTTTTCCTAACTCACGGTCTTGATAAAATTTCCGCTGCAATATTTTTCAAAATAATCACCGGTACCACTGGGCTGTTCGCGACTCCCGATTCCGTCCAGGGTGGGTCGGGGGCCGTGACACTAGGCACAAACGTATAGGTCATGCCTCAAACCCTAAGCTTTCTTATCTTGATTTTCTCAAAGATGTCCCAGTCAAAGATAAATACACTACTTGTGATTCTTGCGCCAAAGCCAAGCACACAATGTTACCTTTTTCCATTAGTTCAATCAAAATGAACTGATGCTTTGAACTAATACATTGTAATGTTTGAGGCCTATATCGCACGCCCTCGCTCTCTCGTGTGACCTATTTCTGCTTCTGTTGGTGATCGGAGTGTATGTTTTCCATCTCCACTCCAAGCTTGTCCAACACATCATCATCGACCAATTCAATTAGAGGTGAACTATGCGATGAAGGTATTGTCTTTTTCTCAATTGCATATGCGATCTGTCACAATATATTGCAAGATGTTTATTACATTCATATACATCTTTTGTGTGTGAACTTAAATGATATGTTAATTACTAGCAACTTACCGCGAGTAACACCATTTGTCCTCTAAAAGGATCTTCATCACCATGCCATGCCTTTTGGTTCGGTTTAAACATGACACCATGTATGAACACCAGTCAAAGCTTTTAATATCCACATCTGGTTGTATACATGGAATATAGCACATTTATCGAATTGTTCGACGTGGTTTCACCCAAAAACGAAAAGTAGACAACCAAGAAGTTCATGACAAACAACCACCCATAATCGTGTCTATCTAACATGTAAAGCATCAGTTGCAATGGCGATCGTCTCCTGCTATCTATATGCTTAAACTGATTTCTGGATTCTTGAACAACTAGATCTTTCTTTTTTATTGCCTTCTTCTGCTCAACGAGCTTTGTTTTACCTCTAGGCAGCCCGAACACACGTTGCACCAGGTCCGATGTAATTTCTACCAGCCAGCCATCACCCAGATTCAACAAACATGTGTTTGGGTCGTAATTTGACACCAACCAGTGTGCCAATGTTGTAGGCACACCTGTGACTTTAAAACTGAAAATCGACCCAAACCCAATTTTTATTACCATCTCTCGCTGCTCGTCATTCAAACCCTGTGCCAAGTGTATCAAATTATCGATGAACACCTTTGGCCTAATTCTAGTACCCGTGAATGGCTGGTACGGTTGTAACACCATTTGCTGCCTCGCACGTATCGGCATCCTCTTTGCTACCGATTTACAACGCTTCCCTGGTGGGGTGTCAACAAAATCATCATCTGAGTCTGCATGCGAAGAATGGTTTTCGACGTCGCATGCCACATGACGTTCGGTTGAATCTGCCAGCCGATCTACAACGTATTTAATATTAATTTAGTCGACCAGTACACCATAAGCCAAACACTTCAATATAATATTTAACACAAACGCCTACCATTTGTGTTCGTAGCCAACCACTATTTGGTTGATTTATATTGCCTCCTGGGCGGAAGTACTACCACTTTTTTTTACTGCTTCAGGGTGCGTTGGAGGAGGATTATTCGTCGGCACATCCTCCTTCATGCTTGAACTCTCATTCCCAACCCTATTCACTACAGCAGGCATATCTGTTCGGATTCAAATAAAGTGTTATCAGGTGTTATGCATTAAAAAAATATAATCATAATATCGTTTTGTTGTTATTTACCTTCTTGGTTTCTTACCCCGTGCAGAACATCTTCGTTTTTTCCTACATTATCAGTATCATCCATACCAGCAGCACTATCTGTTGAATTCAAAGCAATGTTTATCATATAAAACTTCAAAATAAAAAATAGAGTTTCACATCTCGGTAAATTAGCATAATGTAGTGTTTTTGTTTGTTTACCAATGATGTTATTAGACCCCCGTACAGTATCCGTGGATATTACAGGATTGGCTGCACATGGGTAAAGTAACTATTGAATAAAAAAACATATTATCTACAACACCCGACACATCGGTGATAAAATTTTACGCAACCTATATTGTTGTAATGATCAAATCTATTTATGTAGAACTCTACTTTTTACTACATTGCAAATACCTTCATCCTCACTATTTGATGTTTTTGAATCACTACATACGATCGATGTTTCATTTGTATTTATCAACCTCGATATGTACATTTTCCCTTTAAGACGTTGGCTTGACCTGATTATAGAAAACATTCAAACACTACATTTAAACCACTATATCCTATTTCAATAACTAGGTTTCAAACCTTTTTACAAAACCCTAATTTTCCAACTCTTATAATACTATATAACACATTATCCACATGGCATCCTATCACAAACACATTTAAAACACCATTTAAACAGGCATTTTAAAACATAAAAACACCATATAAACACCATAGAACACCATAACTAAAAACATGCATTTTAAAATATAAAAACACCATATAACACCATATTCATCACCCTAATTACAAAAACACCAAATACAACACCATAACTATAAAAACACCATATTCATCATTAAATAAAACACCATCTTACAAACATTATGTTACACACACAAAAACACCATAACCATCATACAAATCCTATTACTGGTATCCTCATCATTTACAACACCCTATCTACATGTCCATTACATTATAAAAACACCATCAACATATACAACACCTTATCAACTTACAAATAGACCCTTACAAACATTCAGTTCAGTTTCACCATAACAAAAAAAACACCATATTACAATCAGAAAACACCATAACCATCAAACACATCTTATAAAAAAAACCCAATCTAAATCCACATTACATTCTGAAAACAATATCATCATCATCATGAAAGGAACAAAAAACACCATTTTCATCCACCCATTTTACAAAACCCTAGATTTTTAAAGCTAAACAACACTTATTCAGTTCGGTTTGGATTAGATTCACAAAACATTCTTTAACAAACAAAAAACACCATTATACTCCCAAAATCATCAACAAAAAAAATGACGCACCTTTTCGTTTCGCAATTAGATCTTTTGTTTTTTCTTTGCCGGCGGTTTTCTTCGGCCATCTATAGTGTCTTTCCGACTTGCAATAGGAGCATCACTTATCTTCTTCATCCTGCTTCGCAAATGTATATTCAACCAAATAAGAACAAAATACGGGTTAAACAACACAAGGAAGATTTAAGGAAATTATTACGAGTATAGACGAGTGTGATCTTAGGGTTGATTATGTTCGATTGCGGATAAAATCTCTGATGAAGAACACCCTGATTTTTCGAGTGAAATTATCGCTATTTTGGAGGTTTTGGGAGTTAATGTGATACGGTTTTTGATTTTGAATAAGCGAAACCCCTATATTACCTCTATGTAGTCTGATCAGTTATTAAAAACCACCATATTATTTACAATATTGTCATCAAAATATGAACCATTAGATTAAAGATCTAATTGTGTAGATTCTTTCTTACCATTGTCATAAAAAACATATTTTTTATAATAAACTCACCCTATAGAATATATATATATACAGTAAAACTAGAATATATATATACAGTAAAACCATAATATATAAACTTAAATATGTCAACAATTAATGAAGCCAAGTTGATTTCCATGACAGCAATTTTAATGTTCATAACTCAAGTACCCCGTGAATAATAGCTCTTTAGTACCATTAATGTAGTTATTTTTGTGCATATTATAAAATTGCCAAAAAGAAACACCGAATAATTTATATTTTAAAGTTATTGCTATTATAAGTGTATAATTAACACGTGATATTAACTACACCATCATAACTTGTTTTAACATGGGGTATAATAATTGTAATAATTGATATTTGGAAATTCATATTTGGAATTTGTTTTCCAAACATTTAACAAGGCACAAAAATGATATGCATGTTTTATAGTTTCTAATATATTATAACACTAATATCACTAAAATTATATTTATGAATATAATTAACTGGGTAGGAAACACTTTTATTTAAAAAAGCCCTATACAGAAATATAAAGGGACAATATTCGTTGTCGTAATTATATTAAACTTTGTTAATAAAATTACGTTTTGTTAATATGACATATAAAATTGATACACCAAAGGTTATTTATGTATGATATATTTTTACTTGGGCAGTTAATAAGTTAAAGTTAGCAGTTAACAAACTAAGGGTGTTAAGAGTGGTTAAACATTTGAGAGTGACAAACTAAAAAATCAACCAATAAGAGTGTGTCATGTCAAAGTAGTAAACTATGCTCAAAGTGTTGGCAATGGTTTAGACAATGGTGAAGTGGTAAACTAATTTTTTTAAAAGGAAAAAAATATGATTGGTTGAGATTGGAATGGACCTCACCCTACACTACCCTCTCTCTCACACATACTCTCTTCCCCGCATCGGTGTTCCCTCACCGAACTCTTCCTCTTTTTCGGTAAACCTCATGCGGCAAATGAGCTGGCAATGGTTGCCGATCGGTGCCGGGTGGGTTTGCCGCCCCCACTCCGGACACCCTAAAGCTTGTTTAGATAATCAACACATGTTTATTCCATTTGTCTTTAATACATTTGGTTTCCTAGACTCGGAGGCTGTGAAATTCCGAATAGGGTTCAGCGGGTCGTGAATAGTAATTTCCCGACCTATAAGAGTCGTTTCGTCTTTAGCAGGATCGGTTTTGCAACCTTAAAAAGGGTTACGACGCAACTTGTTAAACGTTTACCTGACGTTCGTTTGTAATTTGTTGTTTTGCCATTTTAATGGTTAATATTGTTTTGGCATTTTAATGGTTAATATAAACCTATTAAGTTTAAAAAAAATAACAATATAAACCTAGGATTATGTTTAAGAGTGAACACTAGTGTAGCGTGCGAACTGAGTAAACTAATCCTGGCCATACACGTATGTAGATCAATGGTCATGATTTGATGTTGAAATACACTAGTGTATTTTACGATTTGATGATGAGATCCTGGCTATACACGTGTGTAGATCAATGGTCAGGATTTGTTCACTCAGTTCACAAATACACTAGTGTTCACTCTAGAACTCCACCCAACAAACCTATTAACTTTAAAAGGTTAATATAAACCTATTAAGTTTAAAAAAATAACTAAAGTTACGCACGATAAGATAGCATCAACAGGAACATAATATGATGTAATAATATTACAACAAAGATAACACAAAAAGATCGCTGAGGTTGGGACGTAGTTTAAAGCCCATAGGGGTTTTATAGTGCTATGTCATAGCTTTTTTTTTTTAAGGTAAACTTCATAAAACCGGCCTGTCTGACAAAAAAACGTAGAATCGCACCACAAAAACGGCTACAACATATACAACGGATATTTACACAATTTTTTCCAATCTAAGTTCCTATACCTGGATCTATTTTTAGACAAAAAAAAAAAAACTAATCGACTTCACCTCCCCAAAGATTTCAGACCACTCTCCTCTACCATTAGAGAATATCTTCGCATTCCAAAATTTCCAAATGCACCAACACGTCGCTATCACGATCCCGCGAACAATCTCCTTAGCTTTCGAGTTACCACCAGAACTTTTGTAGTAATCCATCAGGTCCAAGAAGGCATAAATTGGACGGAGTTAGCCCATTCACTTATACCGTTCCAGACCCTAAGGGAAGGCATGTATGCCATAAAAAGGGGGCGTTAAAGCCTCCTCTTTAACTTGCATTCAATGGTTTAAAGCCTCTTATTAAATAAAATACAAAAAAAGAATAAAAAAATTAATTGGTTGAAAAGAATGGATCCCATATGCACCCTCTTTAGCGCTCGTTACTGCAATGTCGAAGCATCGATTGCGCCCAAGAGATGATGTGAGAACGCTAAGGCCAGAGGGTGTGGGGGGCGCTATACCCGCCACGTCACCGCCTATAGCGCCCCGGGCGCTATACACCCACACCGCCCGAATTAAGAAGGGGCGCTATAGATGGGGCTTCATGGTGGTAACGGGAGAGAAGGGGCTTTATCAGGTGGGGCCCTCTTTTTGCACCAATCAAATTTTTTTTTTTTTTCTATAGCGCCCCTATGGGGGTTATACCACACCCTCCATATTAAAGGGGGCGTTATAAAGCCCACTTGGCTGACGTGGCGCCTACGTGGCGCTGAGGTGTCATTTATAACCCCCAAGGGCTCCATCCCACACCCTCTAGCCTAACGAGTCTAATGTGGCTTGCGACGCTATACCACCCCAATCTAATGTACTCATGTAATTTATTGGGAAAGAATTTTATTAATACATATGCAAAAGTACAAGTTAAAGTGTAGAAAAGCAAAAAAAAAAAACTAAAAAAGAAATAAGAAAAGACTTTGAGAGAGAGAGAGAGAGAGAGGGGAGTGAAGAGTCAACCAACCGACCCTTTTTTACCGTGAAACCTTTTTTGATTGTTTTGTTTATTTGTAAGGCTTCCAAGGCTCCACACACATTATCTTCTTCTTCTTCACTCTCTCTCTCTCTCTCACACACACTCTCTCTCTCTCTTCCTACAAAATTCAAGAAATCTTTTTATATTTCTTTAATCTCTCTCTTGAAGCTCATGATCCAAAACCAAAAGTCAAGCATGCAGATAGCTCTTTCTCACTCTCACCCTTAGGGTTCCAAAACCTCTAAACATAATCTCTCTCTCACACACACACCCACCACCAAGAAACCAACTTTCTCATTTTCTTTGTCATTTTTCTTGCTTTCACTTCATATCTTGAAAACCCTAGATCATCTTTTTGATGCATCTGTTCAACAATTTCGAAAAAAGATTCAATCTTTGAAGTGGGTTTAGGTTCTTGAATCATAAAGTTGGTTCCTTTATTTAAAAAAAATAGTGAAGTGAAATTTCATGAGTTTTGGGGGTTTTCTTGATAACAGTCACGGCGGCGACGGCGGTGGTTCCGGTGCCAGAATCGTCGCCGATATTCCCTATAACATGTTCTCCAAATCAATGTTCTCTTCCCCCGGTCTTTCACTTGCTCTTGTAAGTTATAACAATAATAATAATAATCTCTTTAATTTCATCACATTAAATCACACAACTTTTTATTTATTTATTTATTTTTACCTTTTTTAAATCTTTTTTTAGCAAACGACGATGGAGGGTGGTGGTGGTGAGGTTGGAAGAATGCCGGAAAGTTACGAGACCGGCGGTGGTTGCGGCGGTAGACGGAGCCGTGAAGAGGAGCATGAGAGTAAATCCGGTAGTGATAACATGGACGGTGGTGGCTCCGGTGACGATCCTGACGGTGATGACGGAAAACCACCGAGAAAAAAAAGATACCACCGTCATACTCCTCAACAAATTCAAGAACTTGAAGCGTAAAGATTATTATTATTATTATTATTATTTTATACTTTCTTGAATGAAAACTTTTTTTTTTTTTACAAAGATTTAAACTTTTTGGGTTTTATTTAGATTGTTTAAAGAGTGTCCTCATCCTGATGATAAGCAACGGTTGGAGCTTAGCAGAAGATTATGTTTAGAGACAAGACAGGTCAAGTTTTGGTTCCAAAATCGTCGTACCCAGATGAAAGTAAGAGGAAAAAATGAATCTTTTTGATGTCTTTAATGATAATATTGTGAAAAGATTGAATTTTTATGTTGAAAATTTGGGTTTTGTTAGACACAATTAGAGCGGCACGAGAACTCGATTCTCCGGCAAGAAAACGACAAGCTTCGAGCAGAAAACATGTCGATTCGAGAGGCAATGCGGAACCCTAGCTGCACGAATTGTGGTGGGCCGGCGATGATCGGTGAGATTTCGTTAGAAGAACAACATCTTAGGATCGAAAACGCTAGGTTAAAAGACGAATTGGATCGGGTTTGTGCGCTTGCCGGAAAGTTTCTTGGTCGCCCGGTGTCGTCGATGGCTCCGCCTATGCCGAACTCGAGTTTGGAGCTTGGAGTTGGTGGACACCAGTTCCACCAACTCCAAGGCGGGGGTAGTGGTGGAGTGCTTAGTTCAAGCACCTCGCCACTACCTTTAGGGCCACCGGATTTCGGTGTGGGGATTTCTAGCGCATCGTCGGTTGTACCGTCGTCGAGAGCGAGTAACAACATGATGGGGATGGATCATTCTCTAGAGCGATCGATGTATCTCGAGCTCGCCTTGGCAGCTATGGATGAGTTGGTTAAGTTAGCCCAAACCGATGAGCCGCTTTGGCTCCGGTCTTTGGAAACGGGCTGTGAAGTTATGAACCATGACGAGTATTCTAGGGTCACTACACCGTGTATCGGGTTAAAGCCGAATGATTTCGTTTCCGAGACTTCAAGGGAGACCGGAATGGTGATCATCAATAGCTTGGCTCTTGTTGAAACTCTAATGGATTCGGTAATTTCGTGTTGATCATTTTTTTATTACTTTTTGTGAATTATAATGTAATTCTTGTTTATGGTTTCTCTTAGAACAAATGGGCAGAAATGTTTCCGTGTATGATTGCTAGAAGTTCAACAATGGATGTGATTTCAAATGGTATGGGAGGAACAAGAAATGGTGCACTTCAATTGGTAAAACTCGGTTCTAAATCCGGTTTTTTTTTGTTATATACAATTGTTTTTTCTAACAGAAACTTGTTTTAGATGCACGCGGAGCTACAAGTTCTATCACCATTGGTCCCGGTCCGGGAGGTCAACTTTCTCCGGTTTTGCAAGCAACACGCGGAGGGTGTGTGGGCGGTGGTTGATGTGTCAATCGATACAATTCGAGATGGCCAACCGGCGTATTTTAGCTGTAGAAGGCTTCCTTCTGGCTGTGTTGTTCAAGATATGCCTAATGGTTACTCTAAGGTAATCTCGAGTCAACTTTTGACTTTGAAAAATTGAAAGCTTATAACGATGTCTATTGTTTTGTAGCTCGAATTGTGCCTTATGATACACGGCTATCTATAGCATAATGTGGTTTTCATTCCTTTTCTATAACTACACGGCTATTCTAATCAATTCTGAAGTTTAAAATCGATCGGTTTGACCCTTAAAAGTCAAAGTTTCAATGCTTTTTTTAGCATTTATAGAGTTAAACAAGTAGGTGTGCTTGGCCTTGGTCTTAAATGAGTTTGTTGTCATACATCATCTCACAAAACCTTAAAACTTAGTTCAGAAACATGAATGCTTACCTAAATGTGGTAAAGTACAACATTAAATGCACATCATACATCTTGTTAAGCATGATGTACAAGCTTTGAAAGTACAAATTCTTACATGTGTTACTTATACAAGTTTAGATGAACATTTAAACTTAACTTGCACAATGTTCACATTTGTTATCAAGTCTTGATATCGTTTAGAAGCACAATGTACAACTTTAGATGCACAATGTACACATTCTTTCTCAAACATCTTCCACGCGCGTGATTTTTTACGTCTAGGAACGTTTCACACGACTTGCATACGATATAAATCATTTTTAAAGTGTTTGACTCGAGTCGCCACTCTCATTGACAAGATTCATTTCCACATTAATTTTATTTTATAGTGCGAAAACGAACCTTCTGAAATTCTATTTTATTCATCTTAGATGCTGTTTTTGACTTACCAATGCATATGTACTCCTTAAATCAAGCATATGGAATCACATTCAATTACTTTATATCATTTTCTGCAGCTGTGTTATATAAATATAGAATAGAAACATCTAAACACTTGATTTCCCGCGCATTGCGACATATTTATTATTCAAATCGTGTGGATCCCGATCACTTTTAGTAGTTAATATCATCGGTCTTGTTAAACAATTGTTTTGATGTTTCTGTTCCAAGTTTTCTGAGTTTTTCCCGGCTTGTTTTCGATCCTGTTTGACCATTTTTATGTCATTTTTTTTCTTTTTTTATTGCATAAATCTTTGTGAAAATATAAAAATATTGTCATTTTCAGGTTACTAGAATTGATAGTACGGTTTCCATGAATATATTATGTCCCTCATTGAGCCCATTTCCAAGATTTGTCTTTTATCTTAATTTTAACTTATTTAATTCAAGGATCTTTTAATTATTAATAATAATAGCTACTTGTCAGTTAAATCTTGTTTTATTAATTATTTCACTGTGTATGTCGTTGTCTATACGGGTTTGCTGATGTATCGGGATTTTTTCAGGTTACGTGGGTGGAGCATGCCGAATACGATGAAAATGCTGTTCACGAGCTTTACCGACCGTTGATTCGCGCCGGGATGGGGTTTGGTGCACAACGATGGGTTGCCGCCCTACAACGACAATGCGAGTGCCTCGCGATTCTCATGTCATCTGCAGTGCCCACTCGAGATCACACCGGTATGCATTTCTTTGTTATGGTAGCAGTACAAGTGTACATGCAGTCATGCATATGGTACAACTGTTTATGTGTTATTGTGTTTTACATGCAGCGATAACGGCTAGCGGGAGGAAAAGCATGTTGAAACTAGCACAACGAATGACGGATAACTTTTGTGCTGGTGTGTGCGCGTCAACGGTGTACAAATGGAACAAACTATGTGCAACTAACGTTGATGAAGACGTACGGGTCATGACCCGACAAAGTGTTGATGACCCGGGTGAGCCTCCGGGCATTGTTCTAAGCGCGGCTACCTCGGTTTGGTTGCCTGTGTCTCCTCAACGACTGTTTGATTTCCTTCGCGATGAACGGTTAAGAAGCGAGTGGGATATCTTATCCAACGGTGGACCCATGCAAGAAATGGCTCATATAGCCAAGGGCCAGGATCATGGCAACTGTGTCTCTCTTCTCCGAGCTAGCGTAATCTTTCTAGCCCCTTGTCTTATATCTTTATATAAATAATTATGTACAAGGGTGTTCACGTTCCAGTTCGGTTGGTTTTGACTAAAATCGAGTCATACCGCTTACTAAGGTTTTGCGGATGGATTTGTTTTCAAACCATTGACATTTTTGAAAATTTAATGGTTATAATACATATGTATATTTACACATTCCAAAAATATATAAATATTAAAAGCTAAACTGATGGTTTCAGGTTCCAAACCAAACCGTTAAACCGGCGAACTGCCAAACGAGAACCGTGAACTGAGCCGTTTGGGTCTCAAACGGCTAAGTTGCTTCGGTTTAGACGGTTCAGTCAGTTTTCAACCACCTATGAAAACCCTAATCACAATGTATCTGAAAAGATGGGTTGGGTTAAAACTTAAAAGTGGTAATATGAATGAAAGGACAGGGGCAAAAGGGTAATTAACTATAGAAAAGACTCTGAAGCCGTAAGGGCCTAAAGGGGTCTATTTCAGATCTAACGTACAGACTGAAACCTGATGATTATATAAAGTTTTTTTTTTTCTTAATCTGAAAAAAAACAATAATCCAGAAAGTCAAAACTGTGGTGCATGTGAGAGGGGACAGTGGAAAACTTTCTGGGTTCAGACCGTACGTCACCGTTTTGGTTTTTGGGATGCTTTCCAAAGCAGTTGACTCAACTAGACAGTGACCACACATGACCATTTTTCCCTTATCTTTATATAATATTATCTAATGTTTACAAATATAACTAGTACGTGCAAATCAAAATATATATTATGGTTTATCATATTAATATTTTTCTTTTGGTTACAGGCAATGAATGCTAACCAAAGCAGTATGTTGATTCTACAAGAAACATGTATCGATTCGGCAGGATCGCTGGTGGTGTATGCTCCGGTCGATATTCCAGCAATGCATGTGGTGATGAATGGCGGTGATTCGGCTTATGTTGCTCTTCTGCCATCAGGGTTTGCGATAGTACCTGACGGGCCAGGTGACCGTGGTGTGTCCGAGACAGATAACGGTGGTGGTAGGGCTGGTGGATCTCTTTTGACCGTAGCGTTTCAGATCCTTGTGAATAGCCTTCCTACTGCTAAGCTTACGGTGGAGTCTGTTGAGACGGTTAATAATTTGATATCGTGTACTGTTCAGAAGATCAAAGCAGCCATTGCATCTGAGAACTAGTTTATGGTGTTTTAGGGTTTTCTCGGGTGGTATGTTGGTCGGGGTAGTGTTCGACGGTGGTGAAATGTGAATGATAGTTTTTTTAATGATATTTTTTGAGCGAGTCAAGAACGAACCGTGCTTGTCAACCCTTGCTTTGTTGTAAGAATCAGTAGGGTGTGTGATTTTTACTGCGAAGCAAAGGTGGTGGTTCGGGCATTGACTCGGTCAACCCTGTTTGATAAGCCGGGTTGGATTATAATGGGTCCTGTTAAATGTGTCATGACGGGTGTTTTCAGGTTTTGGTTTTGTTTTTTTTTTTTTTTTTTAATTTGTATGAAAGCTTACTCATGTGCTTTTGATATTTTATGGTTTATCCTTTATTTGTGGATTGTTGATATATCTGCTAATTTTGTGCTGGTGGAAGTACACTATTTTTTGATGATGGTTAATTTAAATAAAAAAGAAATATATGTAAAGAGGGTAGTGTGAATGTGAAAAAAGTGTGTTCATCTTAGCGTTATGTAGGTAGATTGACAAACTCATTTGCTTGTAGGGGTGTGGCGAATATGCAGGTGTGAGAGGTTTTGTATTAAATATTTTTTAGAGTAAATTACTTTTGAGCTCTTGTGTTTTAGTAGTTTTAACCACTTGAGTACAAAATAAAAAAGTTTACACCTTGAGTATCTGACCGTTTGTTTTATAACGTTCTGAGGCCAATTTTGTTCATGTTATAACATTTTGAGTCCATTTTTATTGAAAAAATTGGACTCAAAAGGTTAAAAAATGGACTCAAAAGATTATAAAAAAGCGTCTAGGGACTTAGGGTGTTAAACATTTTGATTTTGAACTCAAATGGTTAAAACCACCAAAACATAATGACTTAAAAAGTAATGAGTGAATTGCAAGGATTGTCCTTTATCTTTATACATATTTGCAGGCGCTGTCCTTTATTTTTAAAACTGACGAGTTTTGTCCTTTATGTTTTTAAATCATACATGTTTTGTCCTTTAGCCCTAACCTAGTTAGATTTTTCTGTCAAATCTGGTCATGTGCAATGCACATGAGGGTAAAATTGTCTTTTCACCCTTATCCTTCTCTACTGTTATCCCTCTCTACATGTGTCCATCCCTACTACAACAAACAACCGCCGCCAACACCCCTCTTTTTACATTTGTTCCCCACCGCACCACTCACAACCACCTCCCACCAACCACCACAAACAACCGCCACCCTCTACCCCCTCTCTCTACATCAATTCTCCACCGCCCCACCACACCACTCGCAATCACTACCCCAGATTTGAGGATGAGAAGAAAGGCAGCGGCGGCCACCACCAGATCTATGGTGGGGTTAAAAAGAACACCTCCCTCGATTTGACTTTTTGAGAGATATGGTGGTTCGTCTCTCAACCCGATCGCTCTGTATTCAGTTCGTTCCCTAGATCTGAGATAGATATGGTGGTTCGGATGTGGTTAACTGCGAATTGGTATCTCATGAATTTGTGTCTTGATTTGACTTTGGTCGGATTTAAGAGAAACTACGAGGACTGATGAATTTGTGTATTGATTTGAATTTAAGATGTGGGATTTGATTATTCATTGTTTGGGGATTTAGGATAGAGAGGGGAGACGGGTGGGTTTCATTGTTAATTGTTGTTATTGGGTTACTGTTGGGAGAGTGAGACTTTGAGTGGGTTGGGTTGTAGGTGATAGCAGTAGGTGGTGGTAAGTGTTGGCGGTAAGATGGATTGTGGTGGTAGATGATTTATGGTGATGGTTAAGTAATTATACAGATTACAGAGAGGGAATGAGAAAGTATCTTAATATAATTTTTTTATTTAATTAATCTTTTTTTTTATTTTTAAAGTTACTTACATAATTAGTCCTTTTAAAGATGAAATGACAAAAATGCCCTCACATGTAAGGCATATGACCATATTTAACAGAAAAAATTAACTGGGTTAGGGTTAAAGGACAAAACTCGTCAATTTTAAACATAAAGAACAACGCGTTTTATCACTAATCATTGGCGTTTTTTATTAATTGTGTTTTATTTGTTTTGAATGGCGTGTTATCATCTTAGATGGCGTTTTGAATTTGAGCAGTAAAAGATTTTTTACCTTTAATGAAGCGCGTCCACTTAATAAAATTGTTGTTATTTACGAAAACGCCACCGCGCCAATCTAGTTCATAGATTGTTTTGATCGGACGATCCATAACCGTTCTCACACTTTTCACCGTTTTCCCTAAATCCCGACCCTATATATATAGGGGATGGATCATGAGAAAACTATTTTAAATGAGAAAACCAAAAAACTAACTAAAAAGCAAAAAAAAAAAAAAACATACAAATTTTTTTTTAAATTTTTATAAAAAAATCGCAGCTTTTTATGCATGGAAAAAAATTTTCAAAAAAAAAAAATAATAATAAAGTTTTTTGTTGTATTGCACATGTGCACTATTACGGATATAGTGCACATGTGTAGTACACATATAATGCACATGTGTGCAGTAGAACAAATTTTTTTTTTGAATTTATTTTTATATATAAAAACCAGCGATTTTTTTTATAAAAATTTGTAAAAAAAAAATTTGGTATGTTTTTTAGCTTTTTTTTAGGTTTTTTAGTTAGTTTTCTAGTTTTCTCATTTATATGTAGTTTTCTCATGATCCTCTCCCTATATATATATATATATATATAGTGGGAGTTGGCTAGAAAGCTTAAGTTTTCTAGAAAGTCAAGGAAGCAATAGGTAGGTGACATATGGCTTTTAGTTTTTTTATTCAAAAGGGCATGATGGTAATTTGATTATTAATTTAATTTTGTAATATTATATATCCTAAACTAACTATCCAGATATTTATGGAAACGTATATCTCTTTGACTATTTCAAATCATTACGATTTCAAAAGGGCAGTTACTTTAAATTACGAAGTTCAAATCATTAACAATTTCTTTACGTTGTATTTTATCAGTTAATGTGTTCATCACAATATGTTTTAGCAGTTACTGGTTTCAGAACTGTTTCATCACAATGTGTTTTATCAGTTACTGGTTGATATGATTTTTGGCATTCTTGATGTTGTGTTTTATCAGTTACTGGTTCATGTTGTGTTTTATCAGTTACTAGTTTCATCACAATATGTTTTAGCAGTTATTGGTTTTAGTTATTGTTTCATCACAATGTGTTTTATCAGTTACTGGTTGATATAATTTTGGCATTCTTGATGTTGTGTTTTATCAGTTACTGGTTCACGTTGTGTTTTATCAGTTGGCATTCTTGATGTTGTGTTTTAGCAGTCAATCACTAGTTCGTCACATTGTGTTTTATCGCTAAACACACTATTATGAACACATCTAGATCTGATTTATCGTTATTTTTTGTATGATTTGGTGTTTTCAAATGTGAGGGATTAGAGAGAGAGAGAGAGAGAAAAAAAATGCGACATTTTTGGAGGTGGTTTTATCATTGGTAGTTATTTCCTTATTTAAAACAACTTAAATGACACATTTACCCCAGTCAATTAAATTAGCCTATTTTAAAGAAACGTATATTACCAAAATGCCACCAAAATGATCTCAACCATTAAACACACTCATCTGATGGCACAGATCGCTTCCTACACTTTCTAGGAAAAACACACTTTCCGCAGGATCCTCACACTCTCTCTCTCTCTCTCTCTCTATATATATATATATATAATTAAGTATTAGACTCTTCACTCTCTCTCCTTCTTCTTCGTCTTCTGTCGCCTGGTTATGCTGTCGCTGCTCCGATGAAACGAGAATGAGTTAAGGGGAGACGTGAATTATCGTCTCCAGCTTCTTCTTCTTGTTGTTGTTGTTCTTCAATATTAGACATAGAGAGAAGGTTCGATTCCTGTGATGAGAAGCTTCCAAACGGATTAACTCAAAATCACTCTTAGGTAAGCTTATATGTCGACAATTGATAGGGTAAGCAATACAGTGATGGTTGTATTTGGAATTTATAGTGGTGATGATTGTGTTTGTGTCTTGACCATTTGGAATACGCTGTTCAGATTGTGTTAGAGAGAGAGAGAGAGAGAGAGAGAGAGGGGAGAGTGAGAGAGACAGAGACAGATTATATTTCTTTGATTTTTCAATTTATTACAAACTAGTCCTTAAACATAAGTTGTTTACACAATAGTTCCTGAAGAAATGAAACGACAACAATGCCCTTATGTGCAAGGCACATGACAACGACAACAATGCCCTTATGTGCAAGGCACATGACCAAATTTAACCAAAAAATCTAACTAGGTTTGGCCTAAAGGACATACCATGCAAGATTTTGGAACACTAAGTACATAATTTGTCAACTTTTACGCTAAAGGATAGCTCCCACAATTTGGTGTAAACATAAAGGACAAAACTTGTAATTTACTCCTATATAAATATTTTACCAAGTAAAAAGAGATAGTTTAGTAATTAAGCACAATTTTTAATTCCACATTTTAATGAATTAAAAGCTCATTTTCTTTATTTACTAAATAACGCATTACCCAATTCCCCAAATTCTTGACCTAATGTAAAAAAAGCCACCGAAATGGTTGAAATATTTGAATGACGATTGATTGTCGACTATCGAGGACTGTAGTCGATCAAATGAGAGTTGATTGAACATTTGAACAAAGGTTGATTGAACGGGGGTCGAAATTCAACGAGGAATCAAGTGGCTAGTCGACTAAAGTTTGAAATATTAGTAAAAATTGGTTTCTTACTTTCTTTCTTATATTTTATTGAGTAAATTGCCAAAATCATCCTTGAGGTTTGGGTATGTTTGTCTGTTTCATTTAAAACGGCTTTTTTGTGCCATATAACTCTTCACTTTGAGATTTTTTTTTCATTTTCATTCAAACGTCTGTTTTTTTTTTTTTTTTTTTTTTTTTTGCAAAAATCATCCTTGAGATTTGGGATCTTTTACCATTGTCATCCAAATGCTTGATAGAAAAAATAAAGAAAATTAGACGTTTGGATGAAAATGACAAAAAATCTCAAAAGTGAAGACCTGTATGGTACAAAAAAATTGTTTTGGATGAAACTGTAAAAAATACCCGAACCTTAGGAATGATTTTAGCAATTTACTCTATCTTATTATTCTTGAAGCTTGCAATTGAATTAGATTTCCTTATGTGATTGTATACTTGTTTGTAGTTAGATGTCTTTATGTAGTTGTAGACTTTGTTAATGTTTTTGAATTTTCTTAGGGTCCTAATATTAACACATGGGAAAACTTATTTACACATGGTGTATACGGGCCGTATACTGTTATACGGCCCGTATAGAATAAAAATAACTGACAAAGTCTGCTGGCACAGACTTTGTCAGTTGTTTTTATTCCATACGGGCCGTATAACAGTATACGGCCCGTATACACCATGTGTAAATAAGTTTGCCTGGTCGTATACAATGTATACGAACGTGTATACGGGCCGTATACTCTTATATGGCCCGTATGGAACGAAAAATTTGATTTTTCAAGTATTTAAGGGATTTAAGGTGTAAATCACACTAGATATTTTACAGTCGTGAGGTGCTCAAACCTTTCTAAAAGTAGAAAAAAATAAAACATTAACAAGTAACAAAGATTGAAGAACAAGAAAACGTGTCGTATGACTGTAATAAAACGGAAGCTATCAACGCAGAATTACGGGCACGGTGTTACTCTTTATTTAATATTTATAGAATAAAAGGAAGGGTGAGGCATTTTATGAGAGTTGTAAGGAGTCTGAATAAAACGGAAGCTATCAACGCGGGATTACGGACATGCGTTTAATTCCCAACATACTTGTTTTGTCACGTACATTTCGTAAGAAACTTTTCGTGCACTGAACCTTCACCTCCAATCATTTCATGGTCAAATCACACACTATAAAGTTTAAACTTATCGTGTGTTGCAGTTTGGAAAGATGACCGAATAGAGATCTGAATAACAAACTATGGAGAACTTGTCTGCGTTATCCACCAACAATTTGTTCATTATCTGTTGTTGTCTAAAACAATATCAATTAACGTTCAGTTGTGTACACAAATTCATCACCGGTTTCTACAGCACAAGCACATACACAGGGAGAATGTTCTCGAAATTAAAGGAAAAGAAAAAATGGTTGCTGATATTTTTCATTATCAGGATTTTGTTAGTTTGTTTGAGAACCAGATTCCAATGTCCTACTACTTCAATCCTTCCTACATTATTGAAAATTACTATATCAACCGCCATTCTCTTGCACCTTTATACATTGATTGTGGATTTTCTTGAGTCGCCGGGAAAACTTTTCCTCAGGGGAGGGTGAGTAGTATGAGTCTGAGTCCATTGTGGTTCGTGAATGTTGGAAGAACCCGACACGTCTTCTGCTGCCTCTTCGGTTGGTAAAAGACATAGGATGGCTTCTAATACAGGCTCTTTGTCAGTTGTGGTTGATTTATAGGAGGAGGTTATGAAACGAATATATGTTTATGCGAACATCCTTATTTTGTCACGTACATGCGTTTAATTCCCAACATCCTTATTGTATCAGACTCTCTCCTCTCCTGATGCAATTTTCACAATGGTACCAATGTCCTGCTACTACAATCCTTCCAACGCCTGATTCCGATACAACCCTTGATGTTGAAACCAGTTTTACCTCATGAAAAGGAAAGAAAATTTTTTTTTACCATTTTTTACCATATGTTTACGGGCCGTATACAGTTTATACGGCCGTATACTCTCGGTAAAAAACAAATTTACCGATCGTATACAATGTATACGATGATTGTATACGGGCCGTATATTCTGATACGGCTCGTATACTATGGGTAAAAAATGGTTTATTCTCTTTAATCTATTAGAACGATCCTTGTCTTGAAAGACAAGAATACAACGTTCATGTATCACAAGGAATGACCGATCTAAGGCAGAGAACCTGATTTAGATACACAAATTCATCACCGGTTCTACAGCACAAGCACATATGCAATGAAGTATTAAAAGATGTTAGTTTCTTGACAGTATGGTTTTTCGACAAATGAAGCATTATCTGACATCATCTGTTCATCATTGTTCTTGAAGATGAAGATGGAGAGTTTGTGTAGAGATCTTTACATACAAATTTGCATCATCCTTACGGTTACAAATGAAGCGTTGGGATTCAAGGGTTTATGAGTAAAAGAATTGTGGATTTCGGTTGGGTCAGATCTCGGAAGTACTGAACAACAGAAATAACAATATACGACCCTCACCCTCACAAAGTTGTCATTTTCAAGTGTGAGATTAGCCAAACGAGGATGAAAGATACCCAAACCATCTGATCCCGTTGTTGCAAACTCCTTTAATGTGAGATTTTCAAGTGTGAGATTAGCCAAACGAGGTTTTTACCATTTTTTACCATATATACCGTTTATACGGCCGTATACTCTCGGTAAAAAACAAATTTACCGATCGTATACAATGTATACGATGATTGTATACGGGCCGTATAACAATATACGGCTCGTATACTATGGGTAAAAAATGGTAAAAAATGGTTTATTCTCTTTAATCTATTAGAACGATCCTTTTCTTGAGAACCTGATTCTGATTTAAACAATGGAATTTGTGGATCAACAGAAATAACTGAAAATAACTCGCCATTCAATATAAACTCTTCTGAAAGACAAGAATACAACGTTCATGTATCACAAGGAATGACCGATCTAAGGCAGAGAACCTGATTTAGATACACAGTATGGTTTCTTGACAGTATGGTTTCTCGACAAATGAAGTACTATCTGACATCATGTGTTCATCATTGTTCTTGAAGATGAAGATGAAGAAATGAGAGTTTGTTTTGAGAAATTAACAAGGTAAACCTGAATTTTCAGATTTTTAGACACTTACTTGAACATGTGTCTGAGTCAATTGTGGTTCGTGAATGCTTCGATTTCAACAAATCTTTCAAGGTCTTAAGTGATGGACAACTGGTTGAAACTCCTTTAATGTGAGATTCTTCAAGTTGAACCGTTAGTAATGCTAGATGTCATTTTAGACACTTACTTGAACCATTAGTAATGCTAGATGTCATTTTGGCTGAACCTTAAAGTTGTTGATACATATCGTCCGTTCAGTTGTGTACCCTTCAATCTTCTTGAGTATTTTTCTAACTTTATGCTTGCATCCACCACAGTTAATATTAACTTTGAGTGAAAGAGTTTGGAAACCGGACGGAATCTACGAAGAAACTGTTGGAATTTGTGGATTTCGGTTGGTTCAGAAACTTAACAAGAGAAGCAATTAAAAAAATACAATTGATTTACTCGGTCGAATAATGGCCAATAATCCGTTCATAATCGTCGACGACGTCACTGGGGTTTTTTCTCTTCCAGTTACCAGGCCTATCATCTCCGTCTACATTTGGTTTCCTCAACGAAGAACCATCAGCCATTATCAGCCATTTTTCCTTTGGTTTCTGGTTGATTTTGAGGGTGAGGGTTTGGATTTGACTCAAAGTTAACACTCTGATTCAGATCCAGGAAGCAGATGTTTAGTAGTGTTTGAGAAACTAACAAGGTAATGCTAGAAGTTTTTACCATTTTTTACCATATGTATACGGGCCGGGCCGTATACCGTTTATACGGCCGTATACTCACGGTTAAAAACAAATTTACCGATCGTATACAATGTATACGATGATTGTATACGGGCCGTATAATATTATACGGCTCGTATACTAAGGGTAAAAAATGGTAAAAAAAAATGGTTTATTCTCTTTAATCTATTAGAACGATCCTTGTCTTGAGAACCTGATTCTGATTTAAACAATGGAATTTGTGGATCAACAGAAATAACTGAAAATAACTCGCCATTCTCTTGCACCTGTATACGTTGATCTCGTTGTTGCAAACTCCTTTAATGTGAGATTCTTCAAGTTTGCACATTTTGAGAAAATACCAATGTGTTTGTCAGCTTTGTCAACAACGCTTATGGCCAGATTCTTTCCTTCAATCTTGGCAAAATCAATGCCTGCTTGTTTTATTATCACGAAAGTACTGAACAACCGAGATAACAGCTCCGATATTTATCACCAACTCATCTTTAGTAGTGTTTGTTTGAGAACCTGATTCAGATACACAACGGTCTCTTTGCTTCGTCCACTAGAACTATTTGTGTATGCATTCTTTTGGTAGTTAACAGCGCTAATTAGAAAAAAATCTGTAAAATTAATCATATCGATTGCTATACAGGATGGATGTGACACACATACATAGATAAGCTGTCACAGTTGTCAAGACTGTTTGTCGGGTTTCCAATGCTCACACAGGGTGATAAACAACGCTGATACACGTAACATCTAGTTATATTCAGATTTAAACAATGCCTGCCTCAACTGAGATAACGGACATCCATCAAGCTCAAAAAGAAAACTTGTGTTTCCCATAGTCACAAAAGATTGCGGTTTGTATTTCGCATAGCCACCGTTTCCGTAGTAAAAAACGGTTGCGGTTTGTATTTCGCATAGCCATCATTTCCGTAGTAAAAAACGGTTGGGTTTGCACATTCAATCTTCAATACTTCATTAAAATACCACTAGTAGAAGAACCCGACACGTCTTCATGTAACAGAGAATGTTTTAGAAATTGAAGGAAAATGAAAAGATTTGTTGAAATCGAATTTGACAACTATGACAGCTTATTAAAAGTATCCTGTGTTGTAGTTTGGAAAGATGACCGAACAGAGATCTGAATAACAAACTGTGGAGAACTTGTTTGTGTCGGGTTCTTCTGCTAGTTACTCGGAATCGATAAATAACCAACACGAAGATCTATGCGATCGCTAAGGTTTTCATCAACGGACTGATCGGTAACGTTACTCTACCTGTGCTCCGATTTAAGCGGCATGTTTCGATCAACGTTTATCGACATTGTTAAAGGTGATGAAGAGTTTAGAAACCCTAGAATGATTGTGTTTTTACGGGAATAAAACGTGATACTTGAAAAAACGCCAATATATACGGCCCGTATATAGTTGTACGGCCCGTATACATGTGGTAACATCAAAAACCCACAAAAATAAATCAATTGAGCCGTATACGTTTTACAAATCGTATACACATGTATACGACCCGTATAACTGTATACGGGACGTATATAATAAAAACAAAAAAAACATTCCCTGCGTATTTTCCTATTAAAAAACATTCTATACGAGCCGTATAATTGTATACGGGGCCCGTATACAATAGGGGATGTGAAAATAAGATATAGGGTATGTGGGAATAAGGCACCCCTTTTCTTATTAGTTGATGGTTTAGGGTTTAAGGATTTAGTTATTGATTTTAATGACACTTTTATTTTGGTATCTAAAATTTCGTCCCTGATCACTATAATTTGAAACATCGTAATTTTTAGGCAAAAATCTCGATCATCCCTTTTAAAATTTGATCAAGCACCTAATTTATCCTTCCAGAAATTAAAACGAGTACTGTAGTGGGATCATCTAACCGATTCAGACTTTCGGAGTTAGAAGGACAATACTTAATGCTCATACTCTCACGTGTAATAGTTTAAAACAAGTATTAGCATTCAACTGTATGAGGAAAATCATGTATTACTAACGCTAAGCATAACATGTATCATCAACTTTACCAGTATACTTGTAGTTTTAACTTAGAGAATTGATATAAATTATTCTATTGTTTATGTCGTTAATAATAATAATAATAATAATAATAATAATAATAATAATAATAATAATAATAATAATAATAATAATAATAATAATAATAATAATAAAAGGTAACAAAAGAATGCATAAGATTTTTAAGGAGAACAAATAAAAAACTAATTGATGTGATACGACGATAGCTGTGTATCCTTACCATGTTTACATTTGAAAATTTGAGAATGTGAAAGGAAGCTTTTCGTGTATTATTTTGTTCTACAATAATTGTTTGATGAAAGATTTTGCAACATGCATTTGAAGACACTTTGATTTACATCTCACCTTTATTATTAGTCATCTTCTAAACCATCCAAGACTTATATAGCTCAATAATGTATAGGATATCAACTCTTGCCCCACTTTCTTGTTATGATGAACCCTAACACTGTTCCTTTACTCGTACAATATGACAGCGATTCATAATTACGTATGTCATATAAAATTTTATTTAATAAGATGTGTGTCACACACACAAAAACACATACATATGAGCTCAATGAGTGACACAAAAAAGTAGGGAATCAAGAAACTACTATTTTTACAGTTAAAAAAGTCATTAAAAAAATCTTTTTTACATATTTTCTTTTAAGATTTTTTCATATAAGCACATGTAGAAGCCGTTCAAATAAACAAATTAATCTTTGTAAAAAGTTCTTTTTTAATTTTTTTCAGTTCGATTTTAAACTTTTTTTATATCTCATTTCATTAATAAAACGGTATCTACATGTGTTTATATGCAAAAGCTACGAAAAAGATTAAGTAAAAATTATTATTTTTTAACTTCAAAAAATGATTTTTTATGGTTCCATGGTTCCTCACTTTTTTGTGATTCCCGTTAAACCTCACACACACACACACTATATATATATATGCGAAATTGACCAACATGCGATTTCATCAAAAATACCAACATGTGAAACTGCTATAAAAAACCAACTTGCGATTTCATCAACAATACCAACATGCGATTTCCAACATGTTTTTTTATAACATGCGATTTCATCATATCGTACGTATTGTACGTTAAGGGATATTGTATTTTACACTTTCACTATATATAGGGGAATGTTCAAATGAAAACCACTAGTAAACGCGAAAATTCGAAAACTAACTAAAAAAGCCTAAAAAACCATACCAAATTGTTTTTTTTTTACCAATTTTCGTTATTTAAACTATATAAAAAAACTTTTTTTCAAAAAAAAAAAATTGTAGTGCACATGTGTATGTGTACTACAATTTTTTTTTTTGAAAAAAAGTTTTTTTTTATATACAAAAACTGGCGATTTTTAATAAAAAATTGTAAAAAAAAATTGGTGTGTTTTTTAGGCTTTTTAAGTTAGTTTTCGAGTTTTCGCGTTAAAAGTGGTTTTCATTTGACCATCCCCTATATATATAGTGAAGGGTTCAAATAAGAAGAAAAATTTTGTAAGAATAAAAAGAATAAGTTTTAAACCAATAGAAATGCTCCATTTTACTTCATTTAATATGCGTATTTAATGTTATTAATAAGGGCATATAGGTAAATTTCTAATTGTAATTAATTAGCTAACTAATTAAAATTGTAACTCACTTTTAAATATACTCTTTTAAGATTCGCGTTAAAAGTGGTTTTCATTTGAACCATCCCCTATATATAGTGTGAAGGGTTCAAATAAGAAGAAAAATTTTGTAAGAAGAAAAAGAATAAGTTTTAAACCAATAGAAATGCTCAATTTTACTTCATTTAATATGCGTATTTAATGTTATTAATAAGGGCATATAGGTAAATTTCTAATCGTAATTAGAGTTAAATGCCATTTTAGTCTCTGTGGTTTGGGTCATTTTGCCAGTTTAGTCCAAATGTTTCATTTTTAACCTGTGGGTCCAAAAAGGTTTCACAGTTGCCATTTTAGTCCACTTGGTTAACTTCATCCATTTTTTTGTTAACGAGAAGGCCAATTTGGTCATTTTGTATGTAATTCTGTTAACTAAAAGGGCAATTCAGCCATATAAAATAACCGAATTAGCTTTCTCGTTAACAGAAAAAATGGATGAAGTTAACCCAGTGGACTAAAATAGCAACTGTGAAACCTTTTTGGACCCATAGGTTAAAAATGAAACCTTTGGACTAAACTGGCAAAATGGGTCAAACCACAGGGACTAAAATGGCATTTAACTCTTGTAATTAATTAGCTAACTAATTAAAATTGTAACTCACTTTTAAATATACTCTTTTAAGATAAAATAATTTTGGATGAAGGACAATTTTCGACATGTGCAGAATAAATTCTTAAATATGTATGATAAATTTAGATATGCGTAGAGTAAATTTCGGTAAGTGTAAGATATATGTAGGATAAATTTTTAAATGTGTAGCATAAAATGTTTTTTGGTTTATTAATGAGAGATAACATAATTAATGGGAGGAGTTATAAACTATTTAATGTTTTACCATTATGCCATTTCTTTTATTCTTCTCACATTAAATGTCTTCTCGTATCACTTAGGGAGATTACAAATAAAGGGTATTTTTAGGCCATAGATTATTAATAAATAAAACCTTTGCAAGGATACATTTCATTCAAAATGGCAATTTATTTCATGATACTAACATACAACAGAAGTATCATTTCAGCATTCATTTACAAGTATCATCAACAGTCAATGCAAATTCAAAGGCTGCAGAAGTTTGACCCATGTTCCAGAAGATAAAAACAAGTATTGCATAAGTTTTAGAAAATAAAAAACAAGCTTTTTATAACAAAGTAGTTAGGAGGGTCTAAAAATGTAACCAAATAGATATATATATGAATACATATACAAAGACTTCCAATTGAAATGCAATATACTGAACAGTATAAATTTGCTAACAAAATTACAACGATAAACATTAATCGATCAAAAATAAACATTATAAATTTGTAACAATAATTACAACGATTTGTTTCTGTGTTAATCTCATGATAATGTTTTTTTATAATTTTTCTTTGCTTTGTAGGGGGAAGATGGGTGCTTCCCTCCATAGGGGCATACAAGACACAGTTTATTGGCGGGAGCCCGTGATATTTAACGTATAAAGTTTTTTTATACGTTAAATATGGTGGGTTGCCACCAATTGTATGCCCTAGAAGACAAGCACATATCTTCCCCTTACAAAAAGATGAAACGTGTGGCTGTAGAGGGTTACTTGCGGGCCGATAATAACATCATGTCCAGATCTGCACAGAAGAATACCCATTCCGAGATGAATGGCTGAAAATCATCGCTACGTCTGCGCTCGCTTTCAGCAGTTCATCTCGGAATGGGTGTTGTTTTAATGCTGTTTCATTTTTCTACGTAGAACCGGACATGATGATGTTATTATTTTCTTGCGTTTGCGCTTGCTGCGGCTCCGATAGTACCAACAACCCTCTACAAGCCACACATTTCTTAAATATAGAACACTACTTGATAGCATGAAACTTTCTCAGCTAACTTCCCTTGAGTTTCTACATCCAGCTAAAAGAAAAGAAAAAAAAACGTATAGATATTGGTTAATTAACACAAACCCTGAAAATTTTTATAACTAATCAAGAAAACTATATTTTACAAACCTGATAAAAAAACAACCTCCTCTGTTTGCTCCAAAGGAACGGATTCAAGATGGTTAATGTTCTAAGTGATAGACATGGTTAGCCCTAATTCAGCAAATATGAAGGCGCCGCAACTTAAACCCACAACCTACATAGGTTGTTCGGTAGCGAGAGATTAGAGGCCAGTGTCTAGAACTAACCACCTGAAATTTATAAACAATATAATGATGATGATAATTCTTAATATTATAATTATTTGATGATTAAACAACATTATAATTATTTGATGATTAAACCCATAACCTTGTAGAGTTGTAGCTAACCATTTATAGTATAAGAAAAAACGACAGCTTGAAATAGGTCTTAGATTGCGCGCCTGCAAATGCAAATTGTTAATTAACACGTTAATCACATGTTGGAATTAGATAAAAAAAGGCTGATCAATTAGATTGTTGCCACTTATAACCAACCATATAAAATTGATAAAAAAAGGCTGATTAATTAGATTGTTGCCACTTACAACTTCATGTCTAAAATATAAAAAAAGGCAAGATTTCAATTGTTGCATACATCTTCGGGAGGATTCTCAGGTAGGAAAAGACCTGATGCCTTGCACTTGCTTCAACAATGAGCCCCCGCCAATGAGGCAGAAAAACCCTAAGAGACCATTTGGCTGTGCAGGACCCACAAACCTAGGCACGGACAGGTCGATCTCATTCTGAAAAGGATTTAAATTGGTTTATATTGGAAGTTTGTGGGAAGTTGATGCCACTTGAGAATGAAATTCTATATTAAGGCCTTGCATTGGCAACAACGATGGCCCGAAATCAACTCAGTTTTTAAAAGAGCTGGGCCTGAGCTTGTGGCTCGCTCGCTCAGCTCGTGGCTTGCTCGCTTTTTATATCTATACAAATTGCACAACTGATGAAGACTTAAGCCCCAACCCCCCAACTTTCAAAATACAAGCAAGCAAGAGAATGTAAGTCGTTGACGCTATAATATATGTGAAAAGACATCAAACAACAGCTAGCAAATATAAGTTACCGTGATTAGTTCGCTTCTAATCATGCTAACCTTGTCATCACAAAACAAAGAGCTTTGAGGTTCACCTTTGCTGCACTTGGTTTGGAATCTGATGGAGTCAGCGATAGTTCCCATGTGTACCTGTTCATGGTAACATGAGCTTATACACATCAGCAGCAAATAATATCATCAATGGTAACAAAAAATCAAAAAAACTATGCCTTTAAACTGCTCTTAAAATAGGTCAAAATCTTGGATATACCATTAAGTAGAGGCATAAACTTAATTTGCCTGTGATGATGTTACAATGCACATGTTTAATCAATCTGGAAGGTCATCGGGTCATGTCTGCATAACATTAAAAAATCAATAATTTGTAACCAGTAACCTGCTTCTTAGGCTACAAAATGCATGTGTGCATGTGTTGAGTATACAAATTAAGTTATATTTTTTCCTCTATACTATATTATGAAGCCTTTAATATAGTAATTTAAAGAGTTCTAAACTTCTAATTTACACTTACCCATACTATTTTGCTCATGTATAAGTCTAGGTTGTTCAATGCTGGTTTGATCATGAATCCAATTATTTACCGTGAGGGGTATATATGTCAATTAGATTAGATATTCAATTCAATCCAATTTGAAAGAAAAAAGATATCCAAAAATAAGAAGAGTGAAAATGATTCTAACTATAGTTACCATTGAAATATAACAAAATTAGAGATTAACACTCAACATAAATCAATTTAATTGGCCCCACTTACTTCAGTAAGGGTGCTGCTCTTCGGTGACCAGTGATGTGCGTGTAGCGTGATATATTTTTATTAATATTTTAAGCCATTTTTAACACTTTAGTCAAGTTTTAAATTTATAAAACACGATGGGCAAGTGCACCCATCGTGAGCGTAGTATAGCGTTGGTAAGATACCGAGGTTGTCCAAGGACACAAGAGCTTTTAGTACCGGTTTATCCTCAACGTCTAATCAAATCAAAATATTAGAAAAGGTTTTAAACATGAAAATAAAAACTAAAAATGCTGAAAATAAAAATAAAATAAAATAAAAATAAAAACAGATTGACAAGATGAATCACTTGGATCCGACTCGCCTTTAGTGTAACCTTTGATGGTTTCCGCACTTTTGCACTTTTTAAGAGATTATCTTAGTTATAGTAGTAGGCCCCTCTTTTGAAGGTGACGTTACCCTCAACACAGTAGTTTGAGTCAGCAAGGATACAATCCTAAAGGGTTGGAATATTGAAAGATAATTAATTAAGTTATTAATGCGTAATGTGGTAGGCCCCTCTTTTGAAGGTGACGTTACCCTCGGCTAAGTGGTTTGAGTCAGCAGGGATACAATCCCAAGTAGCCGGGTTAATGTATTAATAGTAGTTTACATATGAGGGGATCAAGCCATTCACACCCCCGCCATCCAATACCAGTGGGTATTGAAGGAGGTCCTAGTAAGCTTGACCCAGGTCCTTGTAGGATCTATACACTGAACAAGGCAAGAACCTTACCAAACCATTCCCTTAACCCCCTACCAGGTAGCCAACATATCTCTATATAACCGTAGAGATATCAATGGTGTAAATCTTTTATTTTATATAGATAGTAAAATAATGCCAAGACACCACGGACAAATGATAAGGAAGTTTCACCTTCAACATAAGAAACTAGTTATTAAAGTCATTAATACAAAACCAAATAAAAAGTGTGAAAAGATTAAAAATCAAAAGTATTACACTAAATGCTTGTCTTCACTAAGTGATGTAAGAGACTTAGGCAAACATGGCCTTTGATTGTCAAGAACTCTTACTATCAATCTTGGATCCCGAGACTACTACACACACTCTAAGATGGATGATGGATGATGGTGGTGGATGTGGGTTATAGTGGTGGTGGAGTGTGGGTGAAGTGGGAGAGAGGTGGTTTGCCAAGTGATGCTTTTGAAGTGAACCAAGCACCTCTATTTATAGCCTGCACAGAAGCCCGGACACGGCCCCGTGTCCATTGGGCACGACCCTGTGTTCATCCTTATTCTCTTTCTTCATTAAGTGCGTTTTGTCTGCATTAGCTCCACACGCCCCGTGTCCGCTGGGCACGGCCCTGTGTGCAGAAGCGTATCTGTACTATCAAGATTTGCTTGAATTCTGCGAATCTTAGCGTTGACCACGCCCCGTGTTGGGCTGGGCACGCCCCCGTGTCGGGAATAGAAGCTTCTATAGCTTTGTCCTTTCTGCAGACAACGGGCCACGCCCCTGTGTCCGTTGGGCACGGGGTCGTGGCCAGCCTTATGTTTTCTTGTTTTTGCTTGGGAAGATGCTATCGAGGGGTCGGGCATGCCACATTTGTTCCTCTTCTTATATTTATGTTAGATTTTGCTGCATATTTGTACTTTTGTTCATTTACGCTCATTTAATCCTGAAAATATAAAAGGAAGACAAAAGCACACTTTTTCCAACATTAGTACTAAAAAAGGTTAGTTTTGTGCCTCATTTGATTTAATTTATATGTTGCATTTTACACACATCACCAGCGATCTACTGCGACTCCTTCGACTGAGCCTCTCATGTTCTGAAGGGAGGACGGTGAATCAATCTCAGTTTTAGCAACTCCCCTTCTAAGATCAAACCACATAACAAAGTCAAGCTACATAGTGAAGAAAATGTGAAAACATGAATCTTCATAGATCAAGCTTTACATTTTACATTCCTGCAACAAAAGTATTAACTTCTGTACCAGTACCCCCAAACCGTTGCATATCTATACATAGTTAGACAACAAACCATAGTCTCATGGAAGAAGTAGAGATGCTTACTTGAGATACAACATAACATATGCCAAAGTGCGTAGTCGGCAGGGCATCTTGCGTTATACTCAAGTCCTGTAAAATATTACAAATGTTTTAGACATGCAATATGTTTTGTAAATGTTAACAGAAATAAAAACACGAACAAAGTGATTGTTATATTTGTTTCTTACCCAAAATGACCGACCGTCTTGTTTAGGTTGACAGTCCAGAAAGGCGTCCACTGCATCATCTGAATTTTCCTTCTCCAAGTTAACTTCATATGTTGACAACAATTTTCTCAGAATTACAGGCACAATTTGGTTGATTTTCACCCGGTTGACCTATTTCTTTTTAGCATTAGTTCCATTTTTTATATTTCTAACCCGAATCAGTACATTCATATGTAAATGAGCAGGGTAGGATTTACTTGTTTGAGTGCACTTGTATACCCTTAATCTTCCATTAATTGTTTGAGTGCACCCACAGTATTCCCAACTCACACCGAATACACGCTAAAACCCAACACCCTTGCGGCTTACATACTACACCAAACACCTACCCATCAATAACAGGGTCGATTACCCCCCCCCCCCCCCAAACCCAAACCACCCATGTACCCCCGTAGGAAAAAAACAACTTATAAGTACCCCCGTAGGAAAAAAAGACACATACCAGTGAGTGGATAGATCTTGTCACTTTTGTGTTCTCTGTGCGTATGCATGAAAGAAGCGACAGCTGAGGCACCCAGTGGCAGAACAATCGTAGTGTGCAAAAAATAAAGGAGGGCACTATCATGAGATCAACATACGAACAATTTTATCATAATAATAAAAAATTAAGTCTGCTAAATTTTAAATTGTGGATATTATTGTAATAGTGTTAGTTGTGTTAAGAGTACAAAGTATATACCTTTTTTTTACCCCAAAGTGACAAGAGCTATCAACCATGCCCATGGAACTCATGCATGGGTTTCTCTGAGATTCTGAACCACTAACTCATCTATGTGATATTCCACAAAAAATTCTTTAATAACCTCATTACAAGTTGAAGCAACAACAACAACAGTTCAAAACATTCACATTTTGAGTTCCTTTGGTTAGTATCTCAATCAACATTCTTAGTTCTCCACTCCTATAGTTCTTGCAGCCCCTCCAACCTAACAAGCATCAAATTTATCAAATTTTAACCAACTGTGATTTATTAATGACAAGAGTTTTTTCGCCTGGGCATGAGTCTATCAGCTTCAAAACATATGCACATCAGTACAACAATAGCTTTAATCTGTTTATTCTATGGCTAACAATCCTAACAATTTCATGCCCAAATTTTCAGTTATAACAAATTCTAAACAACAATATTAAAAAGATTCTCGAAATAAAGGACCGAAGGCATTACTAAGCTACTACGATCGGGAAGGTGATTATATCCGATTTGCGACCATATCCTCATTTCCCAGTTCTCATATAGTAAGCAAAATCCATCATTCCCGGTCACTCTGAATAAGACTTTCCTCCTTTCACACCCCACAACACCAACAACCTCATTCCCTAAGTTACACACACACACACACACACACACAAAATCAATTAAAAAAGTTAACCGAAAAGTTCATACACTATTCAAAACACAATAACAAAAATCAATCTGTAAAACACAAAGTCCAAAACAAAACCACTACCTTCTAGCCCCATTTCTAAATCAGGTTGTATCCACTCTGATTGTTGGATATGTTCCGCCTGCAACCGCTCCGACCCGTGCTTTGTTGTACATCTCCATTAACTGGGTTTTCAGCGTCCAATTTACACAATCACGAAACCATTTCCACAAATTCAAGTTGTTGCCTTACAGACACATGAGTAACAATCCTACCACCGAATTCCCTTACAAACCGCTTGATCCTGAATAAGTGGCCTTTGATCTGGTTTGAAAATACTACCGTCAACACCATAGAGACACCTACTCTTAGCCATCAAACCCTAACTGCCACCATTGGTTCACCATTGCTATAATTCGGGGTTCACTGCAAAATCAAAGGAATATAATGGGGTGTGAAGATGAACTGATTGAAGGCAACCGGAGCGAATGAGAGAGAGAGAGAGATAGAAAGAGGGAAATCCATTTTTGGATCGATCTTGGTTGCCTGTCATAATCACATAAACACAGGTCCTTTGTATCATAAGTTAAATAATAGTTGAAAAATTGACACACCTGGAGTATAGCTGATGTGTTCAAAATGTAACATATAAATTTCATCAAATGAGGCATAAAACTAACCCTTTTTTAGTACTAATGTTAGAAAAAGTGTGCTTTTGTCTTCCTTTTGTATTTTCAGGATTAAATGAGCTCAAATTAACAAAAGAAGCAAAAAGACATCAAAATCTAACATAAATACAAGAAAAGGAACAAAACGTGACATGCCCGACCCTACGACAGCATCTTCCCAAGCAAAGCAAGAGATCAGAAGCCTGAACACGCCCCGTGCTCAGCCAGCACGGGGGCGTGCCCAAGTGTCAGCAGAAAAGACAAAGTGGTAGAAGCTTCTATTGCCCACCACGGGGCCGTGCTCAGCGGACACGGGGCCGTGGTCAACTATAAGATTCGCACAATCCAGCAAATCTACATAGTACAAAGATTCTTCTGCACCACGGGGTCGTGCTCAGCGGACACGGGGGCGTGGTCAACTAAAAAGACAAAGCTGCATTAAATGAAGAAAGAGAAGGATGTGGACACGGGGCCGTGCCCGAGCTTCTGTTCAGCCTATAAATAGAAGTGCTTGGCTCAAGCTCAAACCATCCCTTGGCACACCACCTCTCTCACACTTCACCCACCACCCACCACCACCACCATAACACCATCATCCACCACCATCATCCATTGTCCATCGTAGAGTGTGTGAGTCTTCTCGGGATCCAAGATTGATCGTAAGAGTTCTTGACAATCAAGGCCATGTTTGCCTAAGTCTCTTACATCACTTGGTGAAGACAAAGTGTCTAGTGTAATACTTTTTATTTCTAATCTTTTGCACTTTTTATTTGGTTTCGTATTAATGACTTTAATAACTAGTTGCTTATGTTGAAGGTGATCTTTCTTTATCGTTTGTCTGTGGTGTCTTGAAATTATTTTACTGTCTATATAAAATAAAAGATTTTCACCATTCATATCTCCACGGTCTATATGGAGGTATGTTGGCTACCTGGTCGGGGGTTAAGGGAACGGTTTGGTAAAGGTCTTGCCATTGTTCAGCGTTTAGAGGTCCTGCAATGGACCTGGGTCAAATTTAGTAGGACCTCCTTCAATACTTAACGGTATTGGATGGCGGGGGTCCAAACTCTTTGATCCCCTCATAAGTTAACTACTATTAATACTATAACCCGGCTATTTAGGACTGTATCCCTGCTGACTCAGACTACTTAGTCGAGGGTAACGTCACCTCCAAAAGAGGGGCCTACCATAATATTGCATTAATAACTTAATTTATTATCTTCCAATAATCCACCCTTTTAGGATTGTATCCTTGCTGACTCAAACTACTGGGGTGAGGGTAACGTCACCTTCAAAAGAGGGGCCTACTACAATAACTAAGATAATCTCTTAATTATGTGCAAAAGTGCGGAAATAATCAAATGTTACATTAGATACGAGTCGGAACCAAGTGATTCATCTTGTCTATCTGTTTTTCTTTTTATTTTATTTTCAGCATTTTAGTTAGTTTTTATTTTTCTTAGTTTAAAACATTTTTCTAAACTTTTTATTTTGATTAGACGTTGAGGATAAACCGGTATTAAAAGCTCTTGTGTCCTTGGACGACCTCGGTATCTTACCAACGCTATACTACGCTCACGATGGGTGCACTTGCCCATATATGTGTTTAGTGTTAGTAAAATATCGTGTTTTATAAATTTAAAACTTGGCTAAAAATAAGTGTTAAAGGGGCTTAAAATATACACCTAAAATATATAACACTTCACACGCATCAAGTTTTTGGCGCCGCTGCCGGGGACACAAGGATTTTAAGAAAGCTTAAAATCGACGGCCTAATCTGTTTTTCAAAATTTTTTTTAAACGCGCGCACTTTTTCTGCATTTAGTTTAGATTTGCATTTACAGTAACCTGTACACGGGGCCGTGTTCACTGAACACGGGGCCGTGCTGCACATTTTCATAAAAACACCCAGTAACAGTAGCTTGAACACGGGCCGTGCTCACTGAACACGCCCCGTGCTCAACGAAATCAGTAAATTTAATTAAAACGCCCAGATACAGATCCTGAACACGGGGCCGTGTCCAGCCTCTGTTTCCGTTTTTGTTTTTGTTTTCTGATCTCGAGACTCGGTTGTGGTCTGCTGAGTGATTCTTATGGATCAATACTCAGGAGGTTACAACTACACCTATGAGGAGGATGATTATAGGGGTAATTATTGCACTAATTGTCGTAACGCACGCTCGGTTCAAAATAATCACTCATATCAACCATCCAATTCATACACATACTATGAGGAGCCCAGGTACGAGCCATCAACTTCATACACATCCTATGAAGACCAAAGGTATGAAGCTCCTCCCTCATACTCATATTTTGATGAACCAAGGTATGAGCCTTCATACTCATACTTTGAGGAACCAAGATATGAGCCACCACCTTCATATGCTTATTATGAGGAACCATGGCGTGAACAACCCACCTCATATGAGTATTATGAAGAACAAAATTACGACCCTTATCCATCATATGCTTACAATGAAGAACAATGGTGTGAACCATCTACTTCATATGGGTATTATGAGGAACAAAGGATCGAACAACCGGATTCAAGCTCTGAAAATCCCTATTCTTTTTCTATAACCGAAGTGACCGAGAGGATATTAGAACACATTAGAGTTATCGATCGCTGTATAAAAGAATCTCGCGCAAGGGAAGAGGAGTCCCGCGCAAGAGAAGAATTAAAAAAGGAAGAGATAACTGAAAGTGTTAAAATGGAAGAACAAGTAAGTGAAAAACCAACACATGAGTTAAACAACGAAAAAGGTGAGTCCGACAACGTTAAAATTCAAGAAGAGTCTAATTTTGAAGAAATTAATCTCTTGTCACCTTCTTTTGAAAATCATTGTTTAGTACCCACTCATGCTAAGTTTTTAAAAGAGTTAAACACTAACACTAAAATTGACGAAACGGCAAGTGTTAAGTTAACTAATGATCAAACCTCACTAATAAAAGAAGACCCATTTGAAATTAACATTACACCGGTTCCATGTTTCTTTCAAAATTCGTTTATTAGTAATGTCACAATCGATAAAGATCTTTGTGTTAACATAATGCCTAACTACATTTTCGAAAAATTAAGTATTAGTGATTTTTCTCCACTTCAAATACCCATTTTTCTATCCAATCGGAAAGTAATAAAATCAACCGGTAGAGTTGAGGATGTCTTGGTTCAAACAAATCAGATGGTAATCCCGACCGACTTTGTCATCCTCGATGACGCTCCTCTAGTGTTGGGACGACCATTTGTAAAAACTCACGAAGCTTTGAAAAACCGGAAGTTCAACAATCTACCTCTTCAATTAGGGGCATTTAAAAAGAGTGTCGATCTTGAGCGATCAATGAAATATCCATTCGGCAATGACGACCCCCTAATTGAAGATGAGCCAGAACCACCTGATAAAGTGGGTCTAGCCAAGGACCCTTATAAACGTGGCGCACCACGGAGGCATTCCGCGGAACTATCCGTAGTTTAGTTTAGATTAACCTTTATGTTTTCTAGTTTAGTTTTTAATTTTCAGGAATAAAACACACTCGGGATGGTGAAGGATGATAAGGGAAGCTTGAACCAACACCCCATACACAAAAACAGAGCCTCCCGACGATTTTTCTTCATTACAGCAAGTTCAACACGGGGCCGTGCTCACCCCAACACGCCCCGTGCCCAAGGTTCTGTAGAAAATGCCCAGTTCAGGTACCTGGACACGGGGCCGTGCTCACTGGATACGCCCCCGTGCCCAGCCTTCTGTTTACTTTTGGTACTGGCAGTCTGGACACTGGGCCGTGCTCAGCCAACACCACCCCGTGTTCAGCCACCCAGTACCATAAAATCTTGTTTTTAACCCACTTTTACACATTCAATCAACCTAAAAACTTATTTTTGGGACACATTGAGGACAATGTGTAATTTAAGTGGGGGGGGGGGGATGCTAAAACTTTGAATCTTGCAAAGTCCTAAATACAAGCCTTACACAAAACTCTATTGGAACCGCTAATCACCCCAAATTTTTTCAAAAATTTTCATTTTTTTACTTGTCTAGGTTTAACTCGGGAAATTCAAGTTCTTAAAAAGGTTATATTTTTACAAATTTACAACCGATAGCGTCGTGATAAAAAGAACCAACATAAGAAAATTATGAAAAGGCATGACAAGCTTAGTTAAAATTTGATTATATATACTTGATCACATAAAAACCCATTCCCACAAAAGTGAGTTTTGAGCCTTTACTGAGCATACAATTACATATCATTTGACTAAATTCTCATTTTCGTTTCTTGTGTGAATAGCCGCTTGGTTCTTACGACTCTAGAACTTGCCATGACGATACATTCCCGTTCCTTACCAACTTAAACCCGAGTAAGTAAATGATGGAGACATTAGGACTAACCCCTTTTTATTTCTACACCATTATTTTTCTTTTTTTTACCACCTACCCAAAATCCCCCTAGTTAGCCCCTTTGAGCCTAAACCTTTTCATTTCATAACCCAAACCAAACACCCTTTTTACCCACCAAAACCTTTTTCATTTTTAACCCTTTGTTTTAGTAACAAGTTCGGTTCTTCATATGACTTTTCAAAAAAAAAAAAAAACAATTGTGTTGATGATGAAGCAAAAGAAAATAAACAAACAAGTTCATCAAAAATAACTTTGTTTGAATAAATAGCTTCATCAAAATAAAAGTTACAAAAATAGAAAGTCATACGAAAACCGACACTTGTTACGCTTTTCGCCCTTTTTCTACTAACCACTAACCACCAACCCAACCACCTACCTTTAAACCAAGCCTAACCCTTAACCCACAAAGTCCTCTTGATATTTAAAAAGGTATATAAGTTAAAAAGGAGGAGGATTGATTGCTTGGCAAGCCTATGGTAGGAGTAAGTTCCATGCCGCTCTCGAGTGATCCACAAAAATACATTTTCGGCCGAGTGTTGAGTGATCCCCGTGAGGTATGTGAACTTGTATATAAATAGAATTTTACAAAGGCATGTTATGCCATAATAAGTAATTTATCTTATGAAAAGTTTTAAATAAATCATGACGAATAGGATTGTAAATAAATAAAAATAAAATTAAATAAAGAATCTTGGAAATCCCGACACTCTACGACAAGCCCAAAACCTTCTTTTCTACCCATTCCATTTGGGAGTGTAAATAGCCACATATTAAAGAGTTTTGCTTGAGGACAAGCAAAGATTCAAGTGTGGGGGTATTTGATGTGTTCAAAATGTAACATATAAATTTCATCAAATGAGGCATAAAACTAACCCCTTTTTAGTACTAATGTTAGAAAAAAGTGTGCTTTTGTCTTCCTTTTGTATTTTCAGGATTAAATGAGCTCAAATTAACAAAAGAAGCAAAAAGACATCAAAATCTAACATAAATACAAGAAAAGGAACAAAACGTGACATGCCCGACCCCACGACAGCATCTTCCCAAGCAAAGCAAGAGATCAGAAGCCTGAACACGCCCCGTGCTCAGCCAGCACGGGGGCGTGCCCAAGTGTCAGCAGAAAAGACAAAGTGGTAGAAGCTTCTATTGCCCACCACGGGGCCGTGCTCAGCGGACACGGGGCCGTGGTCAACTATAAGATTCGCACAATCCAGCAAATCTACATAGTACAAAGATTCTTCTGCACCACGGGGTCGTGCTCAGCGGATACGGGGGCGTGGTCAACTAAAAAGACAAAGCTGCATTAAATGAAGAAAGAGAAGGATGTGGACACGGGGCCGTGCCCGAGCTTCTGTTCAGCCTATAAATAGAAGTGCTTGGCTCAAGCTCAAACCATCCCTTGGCACACCACCTCTCTCACACTTCACCCACCACCCACCACCACCATAACACCATCATCCACCACCATCATCCATTGTCCATCGTAGAGTGTGTGAGTCTTCTCGGGATCCAAGATTGATCGTAAGAGTTCTTGACAATCAAGGCCATGTTTGCCTAAGTCTCTTACATCACTTGGTGAAGACAAAGTGTCTAGTGTAATACTTTTTATTTCTAATCTTTTGCACTTTTTATTTGGTTTCGTATTAATGACTTTAATAACTAGTTGCTTATGTTGAAGGTGATCTTTCTTTATCGTTTGTCTGTGGTGTCTTGAAATTATTTTACTGTCTATATAAAATAAAAGATTTTCACCATTCATATCTCCACGGTCTATATGGAGGTATGTTGGCTACCTGGTCGGGGGTTAAGGGAACGGTTTGGTAAAGGTCTTGCCATTGTTCAGCGTTTAGAGGTCCTGCAATGGACCTGGGTCAAATTTAGTAGGACCTCCTTCAATACTTAACGGTATTGGATGGCGGGGGTCCAAACTCTTTGATCCCCTCATAAGTTAACTACTATTAATACTATAACCCGGCTATTTAGGACTGTATCCCTGCTGACTCAGACTACTTAGTCGAGGGTAACGTCACCTCCAAAAGAGGGGCCTACCATAATATTGCATTAATAACTTAATTTATTATCTTCCAATAATCCACCCTTTTAGGATTGTATCCTTGCTGACTCAAACTACTGGGGTGAGGGTAACGTCACCTTCAAAAGAGGGGCCTACTACAATAACTAAGATAATCTCTTAATTATGTGCAAAAGTGCGGAAATAATCAAAGGTTACATTAGATACGAGTCGGAACCAAGTGATTCATCTTGTCTATCTGTTTTTCTTTTTATTTTATTTTCAGCATTTTAGTTAGTTTTTATTTTTCTTAGTTTAAAACATTTTTCTAAACTTTTTATTTTGATTAGACGTTGAGGATAAACCGGTATTAAAAGCTCTTGTGTCATTGGACGACCTCGGTATCTTACCAACGCTATACTACGCTCACGATGGGTGCACTTGCCCATATGTGTGTTTAGTGTTAGTAAAATATCGTGTTTTATAAATTTAAAACTTGGCTAAAAATAAGTGTTAAAGGGGCTTAAAATATACACCTAATATATATAACACTTCACACGCATCAATAGCAACGCCACCGGAAAGCTTGGCTAACTTTTCTTGCCACTCTTCTTTAGATTAGTACCTCCCAAAGCTCCCTTTTGAGCTTTGGCTTTGAGCTCCTTGAAGGCCTGCTCACTCACAATTCACCAACCTAAATCGAGGCATCATAAATGTAACAAACATGGAAAAATAGAATAAAAATAAAAATCCGAAATCACACCTTTTTCTTTTTCTTACAAATCAAGAACCCAAGTCCCTAAATCAAGAACCCTAACATGATAAACCCTAATATCAAACAATTTTTCCAGGAATAGAAATTCAATCAATATTAGGTGGATTTAAAAGATGCTTACACGCTAGGACACCATGAGAGGACCTTGTTCTTGTAACACGCATTCTCAAATCGATTTCCATGTTTCTTTAGCCAAAAGACTGCAATGCTTGTGACTCTTTTCTGGCCTACCAGTTGCACCAACGTTTGACCTGAGCAGATTAAGCAGAGATTCGAGAAATTCAAAACAAAATCTCCCTGAAACAAAACTAAATCAGTTAGGATTTTGAGATTTGAGAAACTCAAAAACTAAAAATCGACAATTGACCTGAATAAATGTTCC